>CM020618.1:32604786-32657224 GCA_009829735.1 Pyropia yezoensis
AGCACAATAGGAATCCGTCGCACGTCCACTCTCAGGGAACACTCACCAAGGGGGATCGGCACCAACGTCACCGGGAGGCCAAGGTTGCTGTCCTTGGAGCGCAAGCCACGGGACCAAGATGGGAGCCCAAATGGGAGGGGTTTGTTGTTCTACCTTGGCCGGCGGTGGATTCGCCACCGGCCCCCTCGTTATAAACCCTCGGAGACACTACTAACTACCCTCCACCCCAAGATGCAAGTCCCTCTGGTCATACGTAACTTATAGATACCGTGACCAGTACGAACTATCAAATTGAAAGTTAAGGGTTAGAAGTAGCCCCCTGATATTAGGGTCACAATACGGACAACCATATTGCTACATATCCCCCCCTTAGATTCGGCCCGTCCTCGGGTCGAGTTGCATTCGGGGTACCGAATGTAAGTGGGTCGCGTGACCGTTTACCCGTCGGGTGGGGCTTTGCGCCCCGTCGCGACAGACACCCCTTTTCGAGGTTGTCTCAGGGGGGTGCCCCCCTTTGCGTGGTACACACACACGATCCGTTTTCCGGACCGTTAAATTCCCGATGCGGGTTGCTGTTCACGCCCCCCCTTTCCGAGGGGTGGTGCAAGCGGATCCGCCACCAGGTGCCTGGTGGTAGGGGGGCCCTCTCTCGTGTGGACGATTGAGTGGGGGGCGGGGCTGCCCGCGTTGCGTGGGGGGCGGTTGGGGGTGACCCCCTTTACTTACCCCGTGTGTGGGTGTGGCCCCGTCCCGCCCAGGTGCCTGGGTGGAGCGCGGTCGTAGCCCCGTGGGGCGCGGGTCGACCCGCGTGCCTGCGGCGCTTCTCGTGGCCGTTTGTGGTCATAAGCGCGGGTGCCTGCGCTTCCCTGGCTCGTCCCGGTTATCCCACCGTACCGGGTTGTAGCCGTCGACGGCTTGTGGGCGCGGGGGACTCCGCACCCGTTATCATGTCCTATCCCCAGGTGCTTGAAGAGGAGGAAGACCTCCTGATCGGGGAGGAGATGGAGGACGACGCGCCTGTCGGTCCCGACGCCGCGCGTTACGGGGTGAGCTCGTCTGACGACGACGGGCCTACGGTGTCCGTCCGTCTGTCGGCCGGAGGACTGTCGTCCGTGTGCAGCGGCACGACGGTGCCGTCGGCCGGAGGTCAACCCGGCGGTCAACCGCGCGTGGCGGCTTCTACCCCCTCTCTGCCGGCTGCCCGGATGGAGCCTGGTGCCGGTGCCGGCTCACCGCAGGTACCTCAAGATGGTCCGCCCTGCGGCGGAGGTGGCGACCCGCAGCCGACTCCGGCTGGTCAAGGTGGTCCGGGGGTCCGGGCGGTGACTCCTCGAGGCGGTCCCGACGTTGACGCGGGTGGTGGTGGCGGTGCGACACCCGGTGCGGTGGGTCAAGACGGTGCGGGTGTCCGCACGGCCGGGGCCCCGGCTCCGGAGGCTGTCCAAGTGCCTTCCACTTCCGAGGCGGGGGCTACGCCGACGGGTGGTGCCGGCGCCGGGTACCATACCTGCGGTGCCGCGGGTGTCGAGCGGTCAAGACGCTCCCTCTCCCATGGCGGTTGACACCGGGGTTACTCCGGGCGGGCGCCCGCCCTTCTTCTTCCTCCTCGGCCTCGTCCATCTCCGACGTCGGCCCCTCTGCCGGTGTGCGTCCCCCGGCGCCCCCGATTCTCCTGGTCCTGCCCGGGTTGCCCCGTTGGGTGGCGGCGTCGCCGTGGCGGCGGGTCAACCCGCCATGTCGGTGTCCGACTTGGTGGCTCGGGTTCGAGGCCTCACGGTGCAAGAGTCGATGGAGTCCGATGGGCGTATGCGGGTGGACTTCCACCTGGTGCATCCCCGTGGAGAATCCTCCCGGCGCGTCAAGGTGGACCCGTGCTGGGAGCGGGAGTTGGTGCGGCTGGTCAACCAGCCGAACGCGGTCCGGGTGGAACACCATTGGATCCTGAGTCAGCCGGACGACCGGCATGCGCAGCTCTGGCGCACCCGGGTGGGACGGGGTGAGGTCTACCTCGACCCCAACTTCGGGGTCTGCGACTTGATTGCCCCCGCGTTGCCGCGGGAGATTGACTACCCGGCTAGTGCTCGGGGATTGCGGCGGCGGCGGAGCCGGTTGCGTTTGGGGAGACGGTGAGCCGTACCGGTCGGTATCCCGACTTTGACTACTACCCGGGGTACCCCCGTATTTGTCGTTGACGGCTCTCTACCGCCCATGGCGGGTTGAAGTCGGCGTCGAGTTGGCGACGTAACCATGGTGTCATGGCCGATGCGTTCCGCACGGATATAACGTGTGCGTTGCAGACCGGCAACGGTCGTGCTCCGGTATACACTCCCGTGCGCCCGCCGCTATGGCAGGAGGGGTGGGAACCCGCCCCTGCTTTCCGGTTTGACACCGGCTCCTGCCTTCGCTACTTCGGGAGTGTGTTGGCCTCGCGACCGGTCCACCCGTTGCAGGGTACCTTCACCCTTGAGGTTACCTTCGGGCAGGCTTCATCCTTCTTGCTGTCCGTCCGCCGGCAGGGTCGTCTGTTTCATCTTCCGACGGGTGTCCGTCGGCACATCGCGCAGTTGGGCGTGGATCTGATAGCCGCCAAGACCGGGTTGGCCCGGGAGTTCGAAGCCCTGCTGGCTGTTCACGATGCCGTGAACTGGGCTGGGGTGTTGGCCCTTCCCCCGTACCGGGACCCGCAGGCTGGGGCTTCCCCCTTGCCTCGTCACTCGTTGCGTGTCCGGCGTACTCAGCCGGGTGAGCCCAGTTGCCATGGGTGGGCATCCACCGAGGCTGTTGCTGACCTGGGTATTCCCATGGTTATCCATGACCCTCTTCAGGTCCTTGCTCCGTGGTTCGGCAACCCGATGCCGGCGGCGGTAGGCCGTCGTCCCCGAGAGTGGGGCTCTGTGGGTGGGGAGCGTGCGGTGTCCCGTCGTCGGGCGGAGTACCGCCGTGGTTACGGTGGAGCCCCTTCGGTAGGGTCCTACCGGGCCTCGTATCAGGTGCCACCGGCTCCGGTGGTAGCCGTGTCGGCTCCTGTGGCTCCTCTGGCTGCGCCAGTGTCACCTCCCGCCCCTGTCCTACATGACGGGGGTCCCCGTCTCTGGTATGAAGGCGTTGACGCCCTTGTTACCCGCGCAATGCGTGGGGGTCTCTCTGTTAGCTGGGGGGATATCCCCCCAGGTGCTGCGCTGGTTGGGTCAGCGCGTTGCTTCGGTGGCGTGCTGGACCGCCTCCAGAAAGCTCTGGAGGACGTGGAGGCTGGCCGCAGCACCCTCGTCCAGCTATGCACCGAGGTAACTCGGGTGGTCGACCGTCGTGACGTTGCCGACCGGTGGAGCACGGAGGTCTACGCGCTTACGCGTGAGTGGCCTCCCTCGGGCAGTGGGTCTACCCACTGAGGAGTGCTATTGTTTGTGCGGGAGAGGGCCCCGGCAACCCTTATGGTAGCCGGGTAGTAGTGAGTATAAACTCATCCCCTTTGGGGGCATTGCTTGCCTCTGTTTGCTGCCCTGGGGAGTACCCCTTCTGGCGCAGTGGTGCCTTGCCTCCCGTCCAACTTCTTCCGGTAGGTTCATGCTTGGGGAGGTCATCCTCCCTCACTTGGTGTCTTGGCTTGGGGAGGTCATCCTCCCGTGTAAGCTCCCTAGTTACTTCGATATTATCGGAGTTAGCCTTTACCTTTAAGTTAACTTATTAAGGTTCAGGTTTTACTTAGTTACCTAAGCTTAGCTCTACTTAGTTACCTAAGCTTGGTTCGACTTAGAAACCTAAGTCTGATTTGACTTAGAAACCTAAGTCTGCCGTAACCCTGTCACACCCTACTAAGTAGGTATAAGCCTCACCCCCCAACAGCCGAAGTCGGTGTCGGTTGGGTTGTTACAGTAGACGTCGTCGCCTCATGTAAGGCATGAGTAGTTGGCGGGGTATATTCGCCGCCTGTTCCCAGGTGGGTGAATCGTATCCGACCCACATAACCTTGACGTACCAGCGTCCTGGTAGGTCCGGGTCGGTGTGTCCGACCACGCTCTCTACTTGGTATGGAATCCCATCCGGTCCCACCGGGTCATCTGACCGGTGGGTTGTAAGAGCTTCATGTAGCAACCCAGCCGGTACCGGCTGAGGCTGTTCCGGCATCGGAGCAGGTGTGACGTCATTCATGCTGATGCGTTGAATCTCCGTATCGGAGTGTAAGATAACAGAGTGGTCATCTCTGTGGAGGATCTGGTACGGTCCCTTGACCGGTTGCATAAGCTTGTTCCCTCGGAACTTCTGGTGTCTGATATAAACCCAGTCACCTGTTACCAGGGTTGCGTTGCGCACCCGTAGTCGGGCGTCGAAGTTCTTCTTGTATCGAAGTTGTGTTCTGTCAAGGGCACCCTTGAGCTTAGGAATCATCCACGATAGCTTGGCCAACCAAGCTAGGTGGATGCGTTCGGCGGGTCGGCCCTTCGGTGTATCATACCGAGTGCACCTGCCTGGCGGCAGCGTCAGGTTACCGACGCCTAGTGGCATGACCCATTCCAGTGGGGCGATGTTGGTACTCCGATGTGGCCTGGCATTGTATGCCAGGGTGAGTACGGACAGAAGCCTGTCCCAAGTGTTCGTGTGCTCTGCCACGTAGCACTGTAGCATCTTGACGATGGTGCGGTTGAACCGCTCCACCTGCCCGTTGGACTGCGGGTGGTAGTCGGATGCCCGACGTGGTTCGATACCGAACATGCCCAGGACCTTAGTGCAGAATGCCGACGTAAGGTTTGCTCCGTTATCGGAGAGGAGTTGCTTCATGACTCCGTATGCACTGATCCAGTGGTCAACCACTGCGTTCATAATCGTGTATGCCGTATCATTCGGGATGGCTGCCGCTCGTGACAGCTTGGTGAATCGGTCAGACATGACCAGGATGTACCTGTTCCCTTCTTCCGTTACCGGAAGTGGCCCGAGTATGTCGATAGCGACTTGCTCGTTGGGCCCATCGGGTGGGAATAGCTTCATGGCAGACGCCTGCCTATGTAGACTCATGCGGTTACGCGCACAGGGGTGGCATCCCCTTACGTGGTCGACCACGTCGACGGCCATTGCTGGCCAGTAGAAGAACCTTCGCATTGCTGCGAACATACGTGAACCCCCCGGGTGTCCGGCTGTAGGGTTCTCATGTTCTCGTTCCATGACGGCTTGCCGTAAGGACACGGGAACCACGACTTGATGTCGTCCATCGGCGGGTGCCCGCCGGTATATGAGTCCGTCTTCGTTCTCGGAGAAGATGCCGGCCGTACCGGCCAGGAGGTTAGCACGATGACGTCTACAGTCATCGTCGTTGGCCTGTGCCTCGCGGAAGTCCGCGAGGGTCAATGGGCACGCAAGGTGTGCCATGGTATGGTCAGCCATACCCTGGGTAGCATTACCCACCATGCACACCGGTACCACCGGGATGTCCTCGTCCACCGGGCGGGTATCCCCGCTCGGGGTGTCGAGTCGAGACAACGCGTCTCCGAGGTGGTGGGTTGACCCAGCCTTATACACCGTGCGGTAGTCGTGCTCGGCCATCTTCAGCCTCCATCGGGCTAGCCTCCCATGGCTATCGGAATCCTTGTCACCAAGGTTGAGGAGCCATCGTAGGGGTTCGTGGTCGGACCTCACGATGAACCTGGAGCCCTCCAGGTATGGACGGAGCAGTTGCACTGCCCATATAACTCCGAGGCATTCACGCTCGGTGGCACTATAGTTCCGCTCAGCCGGGTTGAGTGTCCGGCTGAAGTACCCTACCGGACGTAGGTCCGGGATAACGTTGTCGGTACCTATCAACGTCTCTCCCTGTAACAGGGTGCATCCCACTTGTGTATCACACGCATCGACATCGATGACGAAGGTACCCCGTCTATGCGGTAACGCAAGGACGGGTGGGGCTAGTAGGGCTCGCTTCAGCGACTCGAATGCCTCCTCTTCGCTAGGCGAAGGGGGTTGGAGTACCTTGGGTAAGGTACTGCTCGTAAGAACCGTTAACGGTTTAGCTATCCGAGCGAAGTCCTTGACGAACCGTCGGTATACATTGCACATTCCCAGGAAGCTCTTGAGCTGCGTCTGGGTGTTAGGGAACCGGGCATCCCGGAGTGCCCGGGTATTGGCTTCGAGTACCCCTAGTTTACCAGGGGTTATCTGGTGGCCCAGATATTCGACCGTCTGTTGGAAGAAGGCGCACTTCTTCCGACGCAGGGTTACCCCGGCGTTCCTCAAGAGGGTGAGTACCTCGTCAACATGTTGTACATGGTCATCCATGTTACGCGAGAAGACGATGACGTCATCGAGGTACACTAGGCAGTTACGCCACTTCACCCCCGACAGTATGATGTCGATAGCCCGCTGGAATGTAGCGGGGGCGTTGGACAATCCGAAGGGCATCCTTAGGAACTCGTACACGCCACTGTGACAGACGAATGCCGTCTTGGGGATATCCTCGTCCGCCACCGGGATCTGCCAGTATCCGGCGTTGCAGTCGATGGTGGTAAACACCGTAGCCTCCCCCAGGGAGTCGATGCATTCATCCATCCTTGGTAAAGGGTATGAGTCCTTCTTGGTAACCAAGTTGAGGCGTCGATAATCGATGCAAAACCGAGGGGTTTGATCCTTCTTCGGCACAATAACGACTGGGGCACCCCATTCCGACATCGAAGGTCGGATCACCTTAGCTTCACTCATCCTCTTCACTTCTCCATCAACGATCTCTCGTTGCATAGGTCCCGCTCGGTGCGGTTGTGAGCGGGCGGGTCGTGCGCCTGGTACCAGGTCTATACGATGTTGGGTTGCCCCAATGGTCCCCAAGGCCCCGCCTGTCCACATAACGTCATGCTTTCTTAGCATCCGTCGTACCCCTTCGGCTACCGAAGGGTGAAGGTGGTCGAGGTCAGCCTCGGCCAGTGCCATCAAGGCCTCTTGGTCCTTTGGCGGCAGGTCCGCCGGCGCCGCCGATGGGTTAGGCTTCCCGTCATCGGGTTGCTGTCGCTCGGTGGTCTCGGCGACCGCCAGTACTTCAAGTGGTTCCACTTGACCTTCCTTATCAGGGGTAAGGATATCTCCTTCGTAGAGTTCGGCAATCCCGAGGATAGTTCCCTTCGGGAGGGTGACTGCCTTACGGCGGTAGTTCGCCATCACTAGGAGGGACGACCCTCCTGCTGGGAGGTCTATGAGACCGTTGGCCATGGTCAACCCATGGCGCTTGTACGTCCGTAGGTTGGACTGGACTCTGCAGATGCCTGCGAGGTCGCAGTTAACCGGGAGGACTGTCTCTGACAACGGCTCAAAGCGAGTTCGCTTGGCCAATCGAAGTGTCTTCGGCTCGACGCTTGCGTACACCTCAGCCACGTTAACGTGGCTTCCTTGTAGCGTCAGATCCCTGACGATAGCCGTGTGTCCTCGCTTCGTCCCGTCGGCTTCTTGAAGCTCGACGGTCCTCCGGCCTGGCCGGATTGCATCAACGTGAACGTTGATGAAGGTGCACCCCAGTATGCAGGGCACCGATAGCGTTTCACATACCAGGAAGTCAACTTCCGTGGTAAGATCCCCGATGGTAACCCGCAGCGACATCGCTGCGGTCGTACGAATGAGTCGACCATTCGCGTCCTTGATGGTGGGTCCCCGAGTCACTCTGACCCGTGGAAGCCACTTGTCCGGGAGGGTATCCTTCCGGATAAGGTTGGGTCCAGCCCCTGTATCCAGTACAGGGTAGTACGATCGTGTCGACTGGGGGTCAACCCCCAGTGTGGCTGATACCTTGAAGTTCTCCAAGGTAAACAACACATGTCCTACACCGATATCCGGTGTAGCTCGGGCATCCTGAACAGGGCCCTTGTCTGGTTCAACGTGACGGGGCTTCCCGTCCTCTCCCCCCAACCTTGGAGGTTGGTCATCAATCCCCTGACGCCGTGTCGTCGGGGCCGGAAGGTGTACCCGGGGGTTGATGCGGCGTCGGCTCAACCGCGCTCTCCGTGGGGCTTTCCCCGCGGTACTCCGGGGTGGCTTGCTTGGGTAACCCCAGCGCCCCCCGGTCATCCTTCCTCTTACTCGTTTCCCGCCCTTGGTAGGGTGCTGTCCGCCGGGACATCCGGCTGAGGAGGTGCCCCCTCGACGGCCAGTACTCCCCCTGGAGCTGGCTGCCTACCCGGTGCGGGTCCGGGTGCTCGGGCGGGATATCCCCCAGTAGATGCCTTGCGTTGCGCCGCTGCCCGCCGAGACTCCTCGGGGATGAGTGGGCAGGAAGACACCCAGTGCTGGGGATCCCCACACAACATACACCCGGACGTGCCGGTCCCCCCTTGAGTTCGCATCGGGGTAGCCCCGTAGCTACGGTTGCCTCCCTCGGGCGCCCGAGTGCCTGCTCCCTGGTAGGCCTTGGGTCCTTGGGTCAACCGGAACATGGATTCCCCCAACCGGTTGGGTCGGCCCGCAATCTGCGGAGGTGCCTCCGTGCGCACCGCCCATGTTGGCAAGGGTTGGTGAGGGTTACCCGTCACCGGGGAGTACCCCGTAGTCCGCACATACGGGACGCGCCGTCCCGTGCCTTCGTTGACCTGGAACTGGGTTCCAGCCGGGGCGATGTACGCTACCGTACCATGTTCATCAATCACCGGCGTCGCCGGTAGCAACAGGTGGCCCTGTTGGTCGACTAGAGGGTCATCCTCACCAATAGGGGTATGTTCGGTCGCCACCAGTACTGGTGCGGCCTTACGTTCCACCTTCTCTTGCCTCGGTACCGGGGTAAGACTGGGCTTGCCTCCCTCACCCTTGGGCTTCGGGGCCAAGGCACACTCCGGGTGTAGAACCCGGTAGGCGTCCCCTAGGGACTTGCACATATGCATCAGTCGACTGAAGTTCGTCCGTGCCGTGTTGGCGCCCCGTGCGGATATCCGCACGTAGTTGGGTACTCCTGCGAACAGGATGGCCCGTAGCTCCCCTTCTCGGAGGAGCTTCCCCAGCTCGTAGTCGAGCTCTTGGATCCGGCGTCCAAACATCTCCTCATCCTCCCAGGACTGGGCGGTGGCAGTGCGAAGGGCCCGATAGTGGTCCTCGCACTTGTCCTCACTGAGGTAGCTGCTCAGCAGCTCCTTCAATATCCCACGGTAATCCATGGGGGTGGCCGCGACCCTCATTCCCGGCATCGGGGATGCCTGGCGAAGAATGCCTCGCACCCGTTCATCAACAAAGAACGGGAGGAGCTCCAGAGCCAGCCCCTCGTTAACGAGCGCCTTGTCTGCGGCTGCCTTGAAGCTAGTCAAGAAGCCGATGACTGCCAACGGGCGTCCGTTCGGCCCCCCGAACATAGGGACTCCCTTCATAAGGGTCTGCATAGAGCGGATCGCCCGATGCGACGTATTACGCATCGATTCCGATACGGTGGTAGAGCGGTCCTCCAAACGATAACGTTCCGGAGTAAGAACCGACCGGAAGACCTCGTTGACGATCTCCGTGTCAGCGTCCTGGATATCCAGTCGCTTAGCCAGTTGATGAGCGAACTCATCGGACTCCATCCGCTTCAGTAGGCTCGCAGTTACCTGCGCGGTCATAGCTTCTACCACTGAAGATGGTACTTCAGGCGTCGGCACCTCGGGAACCCGAGTTGCCTGGCCTCCTTCGTCGTGGGGGTACTGCGAGAGGGTACCTCCTCCCCCAATAACCGACTCTCCCCCGGCGTACGTATCCGCCGGGTCGTGTCCGCGGAGTCCGCTTCGGGTGCTCCGAGCGTATCGCTCCGTGTGACTCCGTTCCAACTCTGCCGACGAGTCGGACCCATACCCCATTGTGTCCGGGGGTTGTCCAGGAGTAGCAACACCGGGGTTGACCCTGGTGGACTCCGAAAGTAGTCCGGCCGGTTCGAACCGTACCGGTGTGGGAGGAACACGACGGGGTCCCGTCGTGTGCCGTGTTGACATCAACACTGCCATTGCGTCCTCCGTCCGATCTTGACGGGCGTCGAGCCCGGAAAACCGGGCCTCGATGCGGGCCAATGATGCCATCAGGGAATCCCCTGGTGAAGGAGGCGGCGGAGTGAGGTCGGTCGACGACAGTTGAGGCGGGCCCCCGCCTCCTGCCGTCCGAGCCGTGCCAAACGTCGATCCGGCACCGGAAAGCATTGGCGTCTCAATGTTATCGATCGGGTTCCCGATCCCGGTTCCCGTAGTCACCTCCGGGGTCGGCGTCGACGCCGATCCGTCATCTTGAACGTTCCCCGTCTCTTGGGTAGACATGGTCACAATCAGTCAACCGACGTATCAATCACCACGAACAAGAGAGCGAGGGGGTAGATTGGGGAGAGTAACAGTAGATCACAGTCACAGGTAAAATCTCAACACAATCGATCAGGTCGCAACACCACGAGTACAAGAAAAGGACCAGATCCCTATCCGTGTGCCAGGGCCGAAGACGGCGTCACCACAAGGGTGACGGAAACCCGTCCCCTGCTCCTCCACCAATGTAGCACAATAGGAATCCGTCGCACGTCCACTCTCAGGGAACACTCACCAAGGGGGATCGGCACCAACGTCACCGGGAGGCCAAGGTTGCTGTCCTTGGAGCGCAAGCCACGGGACCAAGATGGGAGCCCAAATGGGAGGGGTTTGTTGTTCTACCTTGGCCGGCGGTGGATTCGCCACCGGCCCCCTCGTTATAAACCCTCGGAGACACTACTAACTACCCTCCACCCCAAGATGCAAGTCCCTCTGGTCATACGTAACTTATAGATACCGTGACCAGTACGAACTATCAAATTGAAAGTTAAGGGTTAGAAGTAGCCCCCCTGATATTAGGGTCACAATACGGACAACCATATTGCTACAGTTGCCCCCGCGACTCCGTGTTACCCTTCCTCTTACTCGTTTCCCGCACTTGGCTGGGTCGCTGCTTCCGTGGTATCCGGTGGAGGTGCCTCCTCAACAGCCAGTACTCCTCCGGGGGGTTTCTGCCTGCCTTGTGCTGGTCCTGGTGCTCTGGCGGGATAACCCCTATTGGCTGCCTTGCGTTGCGCTGCTGCCCGTCGAGACTCCTCCGGGATGAGTGGGCATGGGGACACCCATTGCTGGGGGTCTCCGCACAACATACATCCGGATGTACCGGCCGTGCCGGGTGTCCGCGTCGGCGTGGCTCCATAGCTCCGGGTGACTGCATTGGGCGCCCGGGTGCCTGCTCTTCGGTAGGCCTTGGGTCCTTGGGTGAAGCGGAACATGGACTCCCCCAACCGGTTGGGCCTGCCCGCTATCTGCGGAGGTGCCTCCGTGCGTACCGCGCACGTTGGCATGGGTTGATGGGGATTCCCCGTAATCGGGGAGTACCCTGTAGTCCGTACATACGGGACGCGCCGTCCGGCGAACTCGTTGACCTGGAACTGGGTCCAAGAAGAGGCGATGTACGCCACCGTACCCTGCTCAGCAATCACAGGCGTAGCCGGTAGCAACAGGTGGACCTGTTCATCGACCAGGGGTTCCTCCTCGCCAAGGGGGGATACCCAGTCGCCACCAGTTCTGATGCAGCTTGACGATCCGCTTTGTTTTTCTTCGGTACCGGGGTAAGACTCAGCATGCTCCCTTCACCCTTGGGATTCGGGGCAAGGGCACACTCCGGGTGAAGCACGCGGTAGGCGTCCCCAGTGACTTGCACATGTGCATCAGGCGACTGAAGTTCGTCCGTGCCGTATTGGCTCCTCGTGCGGATATCCGCACGTAGTTGGGTTCTCCCGCAAACAAGATGGCCCGTAGCTCCCCTTCTCCGTAGCTCCTCTTCTCCTAGGAGTTTCCCGAGCTCGTAGTCGAGCTCTTGGATCCGGCGTCCGAACATCTTCTCATCCTCCCAGGACTGGGTGGTGGCGGGGCGAGGAGCCCAATAGTGGTCTTCGCACTTGTCCGCACTGCGTTAGCTGCTCAGCAGCTCCTTGAGAATCCCACGGAAGTCCATGGGAGTGGCTGCGACTCTCATTCCCGGCATCGGGGATGCCTGGCGAAGAATGCCTCGTACCCGTTCATCAACAAAGAACGGGAGGATCTCCAGGGCTAACCCCTCGTTGTCGAGTTCCTTGTCTGCGGCTGCCTTGAAGCTGGTCAAGAAGCCAATGACTGCCCGCGGACGTCCGTTCGGGCCTCCGAACATGGGGACTCTCTTCATAAGGGTCTGCATCGATCGGATAGCCCGAAGCGAGGTGTTACGCATCGATTCCGATACGATAGTAGTACGGTCTTCCAAACGATAACGTTCTGGAGTCAGTACCGATCAGAAGAATTCGTTGACAATCTCCGTATCAGCGTCCTGGGTATCCAGTCGCTTGGCCAGTTGGTGAGTGAAGTCATCCGACTCCATGCGCTTCAGTAGGTTAGCAGTTACCTGCGCGGTCATGGCCTGAACCAGTAAGGCTCGTACTTCTTGCGTGGTCGCCTCGGGCTCCCGAGTCGCTTGACTTCCTCCTTCTTGGGGATACTGCGAAAGGGTACCACCCCCTCCGATGGCGGATTCTGCTCCGGCGTACGTGTCTGCCGGGGTGTATGCGCAGATTCCGCTCCGGGTACTCCGGGCGTTTCGCTCCGTATGGCTCCGTTCCAACACGGCAGATGAGTCGGATCCATAACCCGCCGTGTCCGGGGGTTGTCCGGGAGTCGCTGCGCCCGGGCCAACCCCGGTGGAGAGATTAGTCCGGCCGGTTCGAACCGTACCGGTGTGGGAGGGATACGACGCGGTCCCGTCGTGTGGCGTGTTGACATCAACTATGCCATTGCGTCCTCCGTCCACTCGTGACGGGCGTCGAGTCCGGAAAACCGGGCTTCGATGCGAGCCAACGATGCCATTAGGAAATCCCCTGGTGAAGGTGGAGGCGGAGTGATCTCCGCCGACGACAGTCGACGTGGCCCTCCGCCTCCTGCCGTCCGAGCCGTACCTAACGTCGATCCGGCACCGGATGGCATCGACGTCTCAATGTTGTCGATCGGGGTGCCGGTCCCGGTTCCCGTGATCGCCTCCGGGATCCGTGTCGACCCCGATCCGTCATCTTGCACGTTCCCTGTCTCTTGGGTAGGCATAGTCACAATCAGTCAACCGACGTAACAGTCATCAAAAGGCAGAGAACCAGGGGGCAGGTTGAGGGACGTAACCACTCAGCACAGTCACACGTAACTCTCAACACAGTCAAACAGATAGCATCACCATGAATACAAGAAAAGGACCGACTCCGTATCCGTGTGCCAGGGCCGAAGACGGCATCACCACTAGGGTGACCGAAACCCGTCTCCTACTGCTCCACCAATGTAGCACAATAGACATCCGTTACTTGTCCACTCTCAGGGAACACTCACCAGGGGGGATCGGCAGCGAAGTCACCGGGAGGCCAAGGTTGCTGTTCTTGGAGCGCAAGCCACAGCACCAAGATGGGAGCCCAAGTGTGAGGGGTTTCTTGTTCTACCATGGCCGGCGGTGGATTCGCCGCCGGCCCCCTCGTTATAAACCCTCGGAGAGACCACTAACTACCCTCCACCCCAAGATGCAAGTCCCTCTGGTCATACGTAACTCGTAGGTACCTTAACTAAAGTGAACTCCCAACTTGACAGTTGCGGATTAGAGGTAGTCCCCCTAGTTTAGGGTCGCCATACGGTCACCCATATTGCTACACCACGGCGACTGGGCCCACGGCCTCCTCCCGAGCCAGCACCCCGGCCATCGTGTCGCCCTGGGGACTCCTCTGTCCATCACGGTGCACAGCGACGGGGCGGTGGCTCACGCGGCGGGGCGGGACGCGCGACCCCACCCCCCGCGTACCGCTTCGTGAAAAGGGGCGTCTTCAGGCACCACTCGGCCTCCCTACCCCCCCTGACCACTGTCGCCGTTGCCACCGCCACCACCGCGCTCGACATCGGCACTGTCGCCGCCGTCTTGCTCGCCGCCGGCCCTGTCGCCGCCGCCACCGCTGCCGCCGCCGCTGCCGCTGCCACCACCACCGCCGCTGCCGTCGCCGCTGATTTTGTCGCCGCCACCGGCACCGCCACTGCCGCCACCCCCCCCGCCCCCAGCCTCCGACCCGGTCTTCACCAGCGCATGCTTGACCGTCGCCCCCCCCGCCGCAAGATGCTGGCGGTGGCAGTCCGCGACGGCGGCGGCGGCGGCCAGCGCCGCCGCCTTCTCCGGGGCCAGCACGTCGGCCACGGTGATGCCGCAGAGGGGGGGGATGGGGACAGTGGGGTGTCCATCCTACAGAATGGGCCAGCCTTCGTGGCTCGGCGGCGGAGGGGGTGGGGAAGCCGGCGGCTGTGAGAAAGGACAGGGAAATCGAGTTGGGCAGGGAGAGGGAGGGTTGGGCGCCATGTTCTTTGTGTCGAATCCGTTTAAGCTAATGCGCGATTCAGAGCCCTAATTGACGGTCCAGTCTCGTGGACTCTCGGGCAACGATCGGATGAAAGTTTGGTCTCCACACGAAATGCAATCGACGCCATGGCCGCATTCCGCGGGGGGCTACCTGTCGGACCGACCGGTCCGACGCCCCTCCGAACGCGATGCAGGGACACCCTTTTTGAATAGATTCATATCCGGACATGGTACATATCTCTCCTGTTTGAACGAAGTCCCGTTCTCATTGGCCGTTGCTGCGGCAGGGGATGATCTGCACCCAAATTGGGCACGCCCAACGGGCCGCGTGCGCGAGGCGATGCTGCATCACCCTCTGGTCTGCACCTGGCGACCACGCCTGGCCGGCTCCGGACAGCCTCACATTCGCACCCGTGACAGTGACAGCCGACGGCGCAGCCGGTCGGCCAGGCCGCCGTGGCCGCACAGTCCCCCAAAACCCCCCCACCCCCGCCCCGTCTTCCCTGCTTCTCCCCCGCGGGGCGCGTGCGCTTGGCGGGGGCCGCAGCTCCCGGCGCCTCCTCGCAGCGCGGGGGCCCCGCCCGGCGCGCGCTACACAGTGCCTCTGCGGGGGGCGTGGGGGAGGCGGAGGTGCTGGCAGCGCTTTGCACACCGCCGAGCCGCCACGTCGTCATTGTGCGCGGGGCGTGGCCGGCACACAACCAGCGCCGGCCGCGTCGGCGCCACGCGGTTGCCGGGGTGTAGCAGCGTCGCCCCCACCTCTTCTCCCCCTCGTCGCCCTTTACGGCCACCCCCTGTTCCTGCCGGCGGTGGGGCCGCACCCCGGTGAGCCTGTGCCTCCCCGAGTCCCCGCCCCCGCGCCGGCCCGCGGTCGGTGGCCGCCCCTTCCCCCGCCCGCGCGCGTGTGGCGGGTCGGGCGGGTGGGACACGCTGTCGCTGCCGCCCGTCGCGCGGGTGCACCTGCACCGGTACTGTACGGGGTAGGTGCGTGGTGCGCGGTGCAGCGCGGTGGCGAATCCCCTGTTGGTGTGGCGGCCCCTCTTCGCGTGGCCACTCCTCTCCACGCCCCCACTGTCGCCGTCCTCTACTGCCTCCGCACTGTCCGTGCCCACCTCCCCCATTGCCCGGCTCCTCCTTCCGTGACGTGACTGTCTCTCGCCCGCTCATTGTCCCCCCTCTCGGTCTGGTGCTCCTCCCCCTTCTTCGCCACACGATGGAGACCTCTGAGCCGCCCACTCCGCCCGCGCGGCGACGGCGGCGGCCGCCGTCCCGCAAGGCTCCCGTCGGGATGATGTCCCTGCTGACGGCGGTCAACACGACGGTAGCCCGGCGGGGCTTCTCGACGTCCCACGCGCACCTGCTGTCGGACATCCTTGGCGCCTCCCACACGTCGCGGAGCAGCACAGCGACCAAGCTCCGGCGCCTCCGCGAGTTGGCCGCCGCCGCTAAGGCAGAGGGGGAGAGCAGCGCCGTCGGCGCCGCCACGGCCGCCGGCACTGCGGCGGGCGGTCTGGAAGGCCATGGCGCCACCACGGCCACCCCCGGAGACGGCGCGAACGCGGCGGCGGCCACTGTCGGGCCCGCGCCAGCTCCCGCCCCCGCCGTGCGCGCCGCGTTTGCGGCCGTCGCGGTGGAAGCGGCGGCGACGGCGCGGGCAACCACCGCGGTCCGCTGTGCGCTCGCCCACAAGCTGCGCGCCGCCCGCGCGGCGGTGGCAGCGAGCGGCCCGCCCGTGCGGGTGGGTGGGCGTGGCGGGGGGGGCGGCGGGCGTGGCGGGGGGGTCGGCTCTGAGGGCCGCTCCAAGTACGAGGCCCGTGCGATTGGCAGCGTGTTTGCCAGTGGCTGCCACTCGCTGGAGCGCCTCGCCACGCTGGTGGGCTTGCCGGTGGTGGCGGCGCCTGAGCTGGGAGCCGCGGGGGGGGTCGACGCCGGGGGCGGGGTCGACGCGTTCAAGGCGTTTTACGAGCGCCACGTGCGGGTATACGACGCGGATGAGCGGTTTTTCAACGTGCTGCGGGTGGCGGCCGAGATGGAGCGCAAGCCCCGGGAGAGCTTGTCCCCGAAACGGGGTGGCATCGGCGTCGCTGTCGGCAAGGCGCCCACCTATGCCCGTCCTACCGTTCCCCGGGCCGTCGTGGCGCGTGTCGTGGAGCGCCTGATCTCGTCGCGGGGCTCCCCACTCTACATGGACAATATGGACGTGGCGGTGGAGTGCGTGCTGTATCGCGTCAATGCGCATCCCCATACCGAACGGTACTCGGCACGGGAGCTGCGTGACGCGGGCCTGGCGCAGTCATTGCTCAACTATGAGAGCTGCGGCATCTTTGCGGGCACCCTCGGGGGACTGGACGCGGCCCGCTTTGGGGGACTCCTCATGGACTGGAACGACGCGCTCGAGGGCGCCGCCCCCCGCAGCCCGGAAACCAGCACGGGTGGGGACGATGGAGATTCTTTGTCCATGGGTGGGGGTGGTGGTGACGCTGCTGCTTCGGATGATGGTGGGTGGACGAGCGATAGTAGCGCGGGCAACGAGTCGGTGGTGTCGACAGCGGAGCCTTCTGTCCCGGGCCTTGACGGGGACGATGCGGCGGCGCTCCAGACGACGACAGTGGGTGACACAGGCGAGGCGGAGCTGCGCGCCATGTTTGGGGACGCCTATGACCCGCCTGGGATGAGTGGGGTGGACAGTGACAGCGAGTTGGGTGGCGACGTGGACGAAGGGGTGCCGCTGGCGGTGAGCGGTGACGCCAACGGCATTGGCGACGATGCCAACGGAGCTGTCAGCAAAGGAGTGGACGATGGCGACACGAACGGCAGCGGATACAGGGCATCCTTCCCACCCGTGACGCAGCCTCCCCCCCCGTCGTCACCCATTGAGTCCCCGTCGGCGTCACCATCTCGATCAGTCGTGTCTCGACTTCCTCCTCTGGAAGAAGATTCCATCTCAGCGGGCGCCTTGCACGCATTTTGCGCGTCCAAGTCTCTGCTCACCCCCAGGGCCATCGCGGCGGTGGTCCGCGCGTATGGCCATTCGGCCACCCGGCGGCTGTCAGTCACGGCGTTTGCGCGCCTCTTCCTTGCGCTCACCGACTGTGGCGACCAAGGGGCGGTGGGCTTTTGGTTCCCCATTGTCGACCACGACGGCGACGGGGTGCTTGGTCTGGGCGACGTCACCCACTTTTACAAGCAGAAGCGGGTGATTGGCATGCGCGAGGAAGGCGGGGTGGTCCTCGCGTGTGTGCGCGACGTGTGGACCCGGCTCGTTGGGATGACGGCGGGGGCGGCGTCGAGCGGCGAGGGCTGCGGTGGCATCGGCGGTGGTGGCGTCGGCGGTGGCGCCCGGCGTCGCACACCGGGGATGAGTATGCGCGACTTTCGGCTGCTGACTCCCAAAGAGCGGGAGTTTATCCTGTGCGCGCTGCTCGTGCGGCGCGTCGACGACGCGGCGATTGTAAATGTGCGGGCCACGATGCTAGCGGGCGGGGGGGAGGCGGGTGGACGGCTAGCCGCCATGTAGGGGCATGGCGGAAAGGTTGCATGGGGGGGGGCTTGGTCGATTCTTTCACCGCCGTTCGTGAACGCCTTTGCTGTCGCAGGCACACCCCGCCCATGCAGCGCGGCCGACGCCGTCTCACTGCGCTGGTTCGCGTCGGGCTGGTTGTGGCACGGTGCGTCGGCTATCTGGTGTGCTTCCTGCGGCGAGTGACGACTGGTGGTTTTCGGTGTGGTGGTCGGCGCACGTGGATATGAGGCGGTGAGCGTTGTGCGTCCTTGCCTGGAAGGGCTTTGCCGGTGGGCACGCGCGTGGAGCAGGAACCAGAGGTCGCCGCTGTTTGCTCACATCCGTAGCGGTTGTGGGGCGTATGCGTGCCCCTGTGGTCGGCGGATGAGGAGGCTGCAAGCCCAAAGGGCTCATACCTGGCGGCGACTTTTCTTTCCGGTGGCGACAGCAGCGGCGACGGTAGCGTCGACGACAGCGGCAGCGGCGAACCGAGGCAGCAGCGGTGGTGGCGACACGCCTTGGGCTGTCCTGCCACTGGCACAACCGTTGGCCGTGCGCGCCCGTGCCGGATAAGGGGGCGGCCGACGGGTGCGCACGCCGCCATGCAGTGCGTGTGGTACGCGGCAGGCGCAAAGACTGCGCGTGGACCAGTACGTTGCGCCGCACGTGCCATTCAGTCTGTTGCACCGCTTCGGAAAAGGTATGCTCCACAGGGGGGCCTGCACCGCGCGCCGAGGCCGTGCCGCCAGCGGCAGAAGCGGCGGCTCATGCCGGTGTGTCCCTGCGATGTCGGGTCGTCCCCGGGCGCCGCGACGGCCTCCGACGCTCGTAGCAAGGCACCGTAGGTGCGGGGGCGGTCGGTGACCAAGGTGCGCTCTACTGCTGGTGGCTCCAGAGGTGGTGGGCGTGGTGGTCAGCCTCGCTTTCACCACGCGCTACGTTTTTGTTGTTGTCGTCCTTGTTTGCCACAACCCGGCTGTACCATATTGGATTGTCATGCGTGAGCCCCAGTGAGGGGCGGACGGACCCGGCGTGCTCGCCTGTGTGCTCCGAGCGTCGCCTTTCCTCACCCACAGACACATGGACCCGCGGGCACCCCCGCCCGTGGGCCTACTTTGGCGCGAGCCGCGACTGAAGGCGGGCTGCGCGGCAGGAGAGCACCCCCATCTCCCCCGCTCATCACACCCCCCCCACTTCGGCTCCCTTCTTCCCTGTGCGCGCGGCGCCCCCCCCCGCCCCCCCCCCCGCGGCCGCCTCCTGGCGGTCCCGCCAGCGCCACCACGCAGCGACCGCCGCGCCCATCACACTGTGCAGCGACGCGCTGATGGCGGCGGGCAGGGCGGCGACCCCCCCAAAGTGGGCGCCCGCCAGCGCGGCGGCGAGCCCACTATTCTGCATGCACACCTCCACCGCCACCGCCCGGGCGGCGCGGCGGGGCAGCCGCCCCACCCGGCGGGCGACGGCGTAGCCCGCCACCAGCCCCCCCCCGTGGAGGGCGGCAAGGACGCCCACCAGCACCGGGAGGACGCCCGCGGGGAGGGCGCCCGCGGACGTTGCGGCGGTGGCCACGACGCCCCCACAGATGGCGGCCACCCCCACCACCGACGCGGGGGCGGTGGCGGGGAGGAGCGCCCGCACAGCGGCGGGCGCCACGCGCTGGGCGGTGACGCCCACCGCCAGCGGCGCCAGCACCATCTGCGCGGTGGACGCGAGGAGCGCCCCCGCGGGGACGGGCACGAGCGTGCCGGCGAGGAGGCGGGTGAGGGCGGGGGTGACGCCCGCCGCGGCGGCGAGGGTGGTGGCCAGCGTCATGAGCACCGACAGCGCCACGTCCCCCCCCGACAGGAGGACCACCAGGTTGGACGCCGCCCCCCCGGGGCAGCACGCGACGAGCAGCACGCCCAGCGCGAGCGCCGGCGGCAGCGCCCGCCCGGCGGCGGTGACGAGCACCCAGCCGAGGGTGGGCATGAGGAGGAACTGGGCGGCGGCGCCAAAGAGGACGACCCGCGGGCGGGCGGCGGCGGCGGCCACGTCGGCCAGCGGGAGGGATAGGCCCATGCCGAGCATAATGAGGGAGAGGGTGGTGATGACCCACCGGCCGGTGAACCAGGCCAGCGCGGGGGCGTGGGCGGCGCCCACCGCCGCGGCGCCCACCACCCACAGGGGGAAGAGGGTGGTGAACCGGTCGAGCGCCCGCAGCAGCGCGGGCGGCCAGCCGGGGGCGACCGCCGCAGCGGCGGGGGCGGCGGCGGGGGCGGGGCGCTCTGGGGAAGAGGGCGGGGGGGGGGGGGGGGGGGGGGTGCCGGTCGCCCCCGCCCGGCACCACCACCCCGCCGCCCATTGGGGGGGGGCGGCGGCGGCCCGGCCGGGGCGGCGGCGGGCCACCACCCCACCGCGGCCAGCCCGCCCGCCACAGACGCCCCGACGGGCACGTGGGGTGGCGGCGGGGACGGCCGCGCCGCCCCCCGTCGCGGCGGCGGCGGCGGCGGCGGCGGCGGCGGCGGCGGCGGCGGGGGTCACAAAGGCGGTCGCGGCGGCCATGGCGGGTGGGCGCCCTCCGGCTGCGTGGCGCCGCCACCCACACCCCCGCACACAGACGCCCGCGACGGGGTGGGCGGAAGAAGAATGAGGGGGGGGAAAGGAAGGGGGAGGGGGGGGGGGTGGGGTGGGGTGGGGCGGGAGTGGCGCGCGGTGGGGTGGCGGAGTGGACCCGGTGCGTGGGGACTTGGCAGCCGTCCGCCGCCGTCTGCGCGCTCGCGCGCGACGGGCGGTGGCGGCGGCGGCGGGTGGTGGTGGTGGGGGCGGGGGTGGCGGGGGTGGGGGCGAGGGTGGGGGAGGGATCTCTCTCCGGAGAGCGGCAGTAGGGGGGAGGGTGGGAGGCCAGGGCGGGCGTCACCGTCACAGGGTGGTGGGCGGGGGGAGGGCGCTAGCGGGCGGGGGTGGCGGTGGCGGTGAGCGCAATGGGACCGACCGGATCGGCGCAGTCGATGGGCCCATCGAGGGGGGGGGGGGGTTGTGATCCCACGACCGTGGCCCGGAGGTACCGTACCAAACAGGGTTGAGAGGTAATAATTATCATGTCAAAAACATTATTGAGTAAATTATCGCGAAAAGAAACGATCACGAGGCTGCGTGTTCATAATTATCAAACGGTCGACTACGTGTCCCTGGATCCGTGTGAGCCCTACGTTGAGCCATCGTGCTCGACGGGAAAGACGCGATAGCCATGAACGCGACCACCGTGGCGGCGACAGTCACCTGTGACAGTCCTGTCCCCCACTCGAAGGCACTTCGCAGCGAAGGCGAGGAGGTGCCTATCAGCTACATGGTCGCCACCGATGTTGGCGTCCTTTCCACCGCCGACGTTGTCCCGCGCATCGACGGCCACATCGGCGAACAGGCTGCACTCCGCGCGAGGGCGGCGAGGCCCGACGCCGTGCGCGTGGCAACCTCCCTGAAGGCGATGCGCCCTTCATCGGCTGGGAAAAAGGGTGGGACGTTGGTGCGAATGTCGGGAGGGCGGTCGCAGTCACCATCAGGCGGATCATCCACGTCACCACGGACAAGGTCACCCATCTCCAGTCGGCCTGTGCTTCACTTTGAGGAACACGTGTCAAGAAACGTGGCGATAGTTATCATTTGATAATTTTGATCATTATCGCATATTTTACTAACGATCGATGGTTTCTTGAAATATAACAACCCTGGTACCAAACCCGGGGCGGCGGCACGGGCGGCGGCCTCTGTCAGCGGCGGCTGCCCCGCACCTGCCGACGCCCCGGTCGCCGCATCCGCCCCCGCCTGCCGCCTGCCGCCGCCGCCGCCACCGGCCATACACCCCACCGCCAGGGGGTACTGTGTGGTGTGGCCGCGCCTGCGCTCCCGCGTCGTCGGCCACTAGTAGCGTTGACGTGCCCATCGGTGGGCAGCGCCCCCCCGCCCTCACCCGGTCCTCTTTTTTTTTTGTGGTACACGCGCCACGGAACGAATGACGCGGGCGGTGGCGGCGGGGCGGGAAAAGAGGGGGGGTGGCGGGGGGGGGGGAGCGCGTCGACGAGTGGGCCTGGTCAAGGGGGCCGCCGCCGCCGTCGCCGCGACAGCGACGGCGACGGTGACGACGACGACGGCGGCGGCGGCGGCGGCGGCGGCGGCCACCGGCCACCGCGTGCAACCGCGGGTAAAGACAGCGGCGACCGCGGCGGGGGTTATGACGACGGCCGCTCGTGTGCGGCAGCGGGTGTGCCGGCGGGTGGGGGTGTCGCGGCGGTGGGGACACGGGGCCGCGACGCCGCCAACCGCGCCGGTGGCCAGTGCCCGTCAATACACGGTGCTTCCCCGCCGGCGCCTCCCCACTCTGAGGGTACTAAAAAAACTTTACGCTGTCGCCCCGCTGCAGCGGCCGAGGCGGCGATCGACCAGAAGACAACCCCGCCGACGCATTGACCGCCACGCATGCGCAGGCATGGATGAAGGCCCCCGTGGGGACCGTCCTGTCTTTCCCCCCCTCCCTGCCTGGTGGCCCACCCCCGACGCGCGCCGGTCGCGCGACGGCGTCCTCGCACGGGCGCCAAGACCCGCTGGCGCAGGGGGCGGGACACCCGGGGGCGGACTTGTCCCACAAGAAGGAGCCACCGTCGCGTGCGGCGCCTACTGGCGCCGGCGGCCGCCGTCGTGGACCTCGTTGTGTGGGGCGTCCTCCACAACGCGTGCACGTCCGCGGGGGGGGAACACCGTGCGGGGAGAGTGGCGGCGGTGGTCCCGTCTTGTCTTGGACGCGCCCCGCCTGGCGCGGCAGAAGCTCGTCGACGTGCCCGCCTTGGCCACTGTGTGCACCACACATTGGTAGGTACACCCGCTTGGGGGCGTGCGGCCGGCACTTCGAAGCGGCGGCGATGGGGGTGGCAATGGCCAAAGCCGGCCGGTCGATGGGATGCCCCTTTGGCGACGTTGAACGTGACCGTCGTGCGGGTGGCGGCGGCGGGGTGGTGTGCTGCACGCGCCCGGGACCCGTGCAGCGCACCACCCCGCGCACGGCCGCGCCCTCTCCGGCGCCTCGGAGAGGGCGCGGCCGTGAGCCCGTGGGCGACGACCCCAGCCGGCTACCGCGGCTGCTGCCAGCCGGCTACCGCGGCTGCTACTAGCGCCGACTATGGTGTGTCGTGTCGTCTGCACGAGAGGGGGGGGGAAGGGCGGCACCTTGCCTGGACCACCGCTCGCCGCTGCGGCCGTCGCCGCCACCGCGCGACGCCCGCAATGGCCGCCGCCACCGCTGCCGCCGCCGCCGCCACCGCTGGAACGGGCGGTGGGTGGTGGCCGCTACGGCTGCCCCTCCCGCAGGCCAGCTGGCCATGCGCTGTACGTGTGCCCTAGCACCGGGTGGAGCTTTTCTTCAATGGCCGCGGCAACAGCGTGTGCTGCCGGGTGACGGCGGGTCGCCCCCTCGCTGGGCCGCTGCGTTGGCGCCCTGCAGGGTGCCAGCAGGTAGACTCCCCGGCCCGTGTGGTGGCTTGCGATAGAACGGGGTCTGCTACTCTTCCCCAATGGGTACGCATCCAGCCGTGGCTCGGCCAAGGGGCCCCGACCGGGCCGCCGCGGGTGCGCGTCGGAGGCGCGCCGACCCGGCTGCACCCCCGCGACTCCCTACGGGTCTTGTCCCGCAGAGAGAAACGCGGTGGTCAGGTCGGCCGTTGGCGCGGCCGTTGGCAGTTTGTCACCGTCTCGCTCCTCTCCTTAGTCATCGCTGTGCGCCCCCCCCATCCCCCTCCCCGCCCATCACCCTCTGCTCTGTCATTTTCTGGAAACCGCGGGGGATTCTCTGGTCGAGTGAGCCGGGGCGGAGATACAGGCGGTGAGGAGATACAGACGGTGAGGAGATACAGGCGGTGGAGAGGGCACCAAACCAGGTGTCCCCCTATTGGGCGGCGGCGGCATTCGCCGTCGCGGCGCGGGGGGCACGCCAACGGCGGCGGGGGTGTCCATCCGCCTCCACGCGGGTACCACTGGAGGGACCACCAATTTCGACGGCAGGGTCTGGGGCAGGGGGAGCGGCGACGACGCCACGTGGCCACGAGCTTGACTTGTCCTTTTGCACCGCCAGCGGCGGCCGTGAGGGCCTCTCTCTCTCGCTACTAGGTAGGCCCAGCGGTGCCGCTCCTGTAACTGCTGTCCCAGCGGTGCCGCACCGCAGGGGTCCCTCTCGGAGCACCCCCAGCGGGGCCCCCCGCCCTAAACGGCAGAGAGCGAGGCGCGGTCTGGGCCACGCGGCGGCAGCCCGCGCGGCTCCGTTGGTGCATGTCTTTTGACAGTTTTTTTTTTGTTTTTTTTGATTGGACACCGTGGCGGATCACCGCGGGTCCTCACCGAATGATGTCCTGTAGCGAGCTACCGGCAACGCACGTTTTTTTGCCAGCGTGTGGTCGGACCAGGGGCGGCCTACCCGCCGCAGCTGATTGGTGGTGGTCGCGGCGGAGCTCGACAGACGGCCACGGTGCGCCCGGGTGCTGCGCTGTCTCGCCGTTGCTAGCACACGGGTTGTGGCCATGAACTGGTGTGTAGGCAGTGTAGACCATGGTTGGCAAAAACGTAACGTTTTTTGATTTTGACTTGATTGATCTATAGATTAGATCAATACGTTTTTTAGTTTTTTAGTTTTATTACGTTAATCAACGTTGATAAGTAGAATAATAAGTCACGTCCAGGATGAACTGAATTCGCGCTGTGGAGAGATCCTTCTCAACGCAGAAGTCTATCCACTCCCTCATCCGGAACAGGTTGGCCCATGACAAGGTGGCCAAGCTAATGTTTGTGCAATTGAACCTCAAGCTCCTGGACGGCGTCAACATGAGCGAGGACGACCTCGACTTCTTTGGTTCAGTTGGTGCAGAGGAAGGCGAGATTGGTGGTGCAACCGATAGTGTGGGTGAGGGCGGGCGCGGTATGGATGGGCTGAAGGAAGAATGAGTTCCTTGTGTCACTGGGAGCTACCCCGTGACGCCGACAATGTTGGCCCGCTGGCGCTCCGACGGGGGACTTTTGTGCGATGAGAAGGGTTCAGGTGAGACAACAGCCAGTCTCAGTCGAACAATTGTGGCCGCAATTGTCTCAGAAATCAGAAATGTACGTGGTATCAATACAAGAATTGTCCTTGATTAATCTAAAAGCGCAGAGCCCCAGATAGATGAACCTATAGATCAGTCTATATATTCATTAAAAATTAAACGTACACGTTTTTCTCGCGACAATCCTGGTGTAGACGGTCACCCTCTAAAGAGATGAGCTGGAAAATACACGCCGCTGGACCCCAAGCGGCTGGGGGCGGAGGCGCCAGCCCAGGGAGCCTGTGCCAGGCGCCCCGTTGGGGGGTGTCACCCCCATGAGCCGCGGCGGAGGCGTTGCCCGCAGCTGGCGGCCGCCCAACACCCCATCGCAGGGGGAAGGAGGGGGGGGGGGCGCTGGGAGAAAGTCCCAGTCGGCGTCGTTTCTCTCGACCTTGGTCGCTGCCCCGGGTCATATCAAGAGCGCACACAGGGCGAGCGGCATCGCTCTCCGCTGCCCATTTAAAAGGCAGCCGTCGCGGCCTCGCAACGGAGCGGAGCACCCTGAGGCGGACCGTGGGTCCCACAGCGAGCGCCCGTTTCTGCCTGCCCGACCGCAAGGGGAGCTCGTCGCCAAAACTGCCACCAACTCTGACTCTGTTGCCACACCCTCCACCCCCCACCCCCCCCTCGGCCATCTGCCAGCCGCCTGCCCCATCCCGTGGCGTACGGACCTGTGGTGACCCCCACTAGCCATTACTATGGCGCGCGGGCGCGTGTTTCGCGGGCTGGCGTCGACTGCCGCCGCGGTGCTGCTCGCCTCCGCCGCGCTCGGCCGCCGCGTCGACGGCACGTCTTCCGACGGCGCCCCGCCGCCCGACAACTGCAAGGTGGTCATTGTCGGGGGCGGCATTGGCGGCGCCTACACCGCCTGGCGGCTGGCGGTGGATGCGCGGGCCGTGGCGGGGCGGGACGTGTGCCTATTTGAGGCGGCGAACCGCTTTGGCGGTCGCATCCTCACCGTCAACGACGTGCCAGGCTTTGAGGGCTACACGGTGGTAAGTGGAAAGGGGCGGGTGGGAAGGGAGAAAGGTGCTGCCTGCCGACAAGAAAAGGACGTGAGGAAGAGGGGCAGCGCCCTTTTTGCCGGCGAGTCGCTGCTAGGGTGTCCACTGGCGGTTCTATCAGATACAGAGCCAGCACTCACGCGTCGGTCCTGGCAATTTTTTTTTCCATGGATCACTGTGCATACCGCCTGCCCCGTTATTCTCTCCCTTTTTCTCGGTGGTCCTCTTGGTGCAATTGCCTGGTATGGGCACTGCCTTTCCCCAACAGGACCTCGGCGCATACCGCTTCCACCGGACTGCCCACACGCACACGCGCTCGCTCGTCGAGGACGGCCTCCAAATCCCTGTGCACTGCTACACAGACCCGCTCAACCGGGACGACGGCGAGTGCCACCCCGAGTCCCGCTGGCTTGTCACCGCCCGCGGCGCCCGCTGGGTGTCGAACACCGTGACAAACCAGACGGTGGACGACCAGCTGGCCACGTGGTCCAAGCGCATTCCATACGCCATCCCCCGAAAGTTCCGTTGGGGCAAGGGGCAGCCGCTGGCGGAACGCCGACAGCTCACAGACTTTCTCCTCTCCGCCTCATCGGGCGTACCCGCCGTGGCCGCGCGCTGGAAGGAGCTTGAAGAGACCGATGACTACGCGACGGCCATGAAGATTGTGGACGAGGTGCTGTCTGCTGTCCGGGAGGACTCGTACAAGGGCACCCCGTGGTCTGAGATCAGCATGATTACATTTGCCGCAGAGCACGGCGGCCTCTCGCGTGAGGAGCTGAACTATTTCCTGGAAACCGATCAGTCCATTGGGGACAACCTGGTGGTCGGTCCCGTGTCGGTGTACTGGCTGTTGCGGAATCTGCTCCGAGCAGAAGCGCTGAAGAAGCAGGACATTGACGGCTTCAAGGCCATGGTCGTGCCTGTCAAGAATGACGAGGCCAAAACGCGCGCGGGCATGGTGACCATCATTCACACCATGCTCGACGCTGCCGCAGACGCGGGCGTCCGCATCTACAAGGGCCACAAGGCCGACCGTATCACCCGCGTGGCGGGCGGTGGTGGTGGGCGCGGCGGCAAGCGCATGCGCGTGGCGTTTGCCAATGGCGTGTCGGTGACGGCCGACCGGCTGTTCCTCAACATGGGCCGCCCCGATCTAGTCTCCCTCGGCCGCACGTCGCTTCCCCTCTCCGAAGCGTCACCCGCGTTTGTTCGCTCTGTCGAGGCAACGCTCCCGTTTGCCCTCTCAAAGATGTACTGCTTCTGGCGCGATGCGTGGTGGCTGTCCATCCTCAAGCAGACCGTCGGCCGCACGCGGACACATCTGCCCATTGCATCGGCGCGCTGGCACGACGGCGCCATGCGCTGCCGCGACCGCCGCGCCCTGACCGGCTGCTCGGGGTCCATGCTCGTCTCCTACGCCCTGTCAGACGACACCCTCGGCACGTCATCGGCGCTGGAGCACGGCCTGCACGACCCGACGCCCTACTCGCCCCTGTCGGACGAGGACCAGGGGCGGGTGCTGGTGGCGGGGAGCCTCACCCCGCGGCAGCGGGTGCTGTGGCGGAGCGTCCTCCGCCAGCTGCGGACGCTGTACGACCCCGCGCTGGCCGCGGCGGGCGCCCGCGCTGGCGTCCCCGCCCCGGACGCGTGCGTATCAGCCACGTGGACGCACGTCGGCATCCACATCCGCCTGCCGTACGAGGCGGTCGGCAAGCGCGGCGGGCGGCGGGGGGACGGTGGCGGTGCCTCGGTGGTGGACGACGACCCGCGGGCGGCGGCCGTCTTCCCCGTCCCTGGACTGGACGTGCACATGGTCAACGAGGCGTGGGGGGTGCACCACGGCTGGGCAGAGTCGTCCTTGAGCACCGCCGAGGTGGCGCTCTACCACGCGATGGGCCTCCCCCGGCCGGCGTGGATGGATGAGACCTTCCACCGCAGCACCATTGTGCAAATGAACAATGGGGTGTGAGGGGTTCACAACTCTGGTGCTTTGCTGGCTGATGCTTTGCGGGTGGGTGGTGACCGAGGTGGGCACAGAGAGACAGGGACAGGGAGCACCGCCTCGTTTGTTCTGAGTCAGAAACGGGGTTGGGAACAAGCAGCAAGCGCACGAGTCGCCGTCGCCACCACGGTCAAAGGGGAACACGAGCAGACGCACGAGGGGAAGAACTGCGCGGGGGCCCCTGGGTGTGTAAGCAAATACGAGGGCAACGGACACCGTCACTGTTCGAGTCAAGCGTCTCACCCCGGCAGTTCAGTGCTCGTCGACGCGTCGGCGTGTTGACGAGGCGGCGGCAACGACCATCCAACGGGACAGCGGGAAATCCCCCCGCGGACTTCCCCGCTAAGCGATATAGGAGAGGCGGCCGAAGAGGCGGTCGCGGCGTCCATGTCGTAAGGTCGCGCCGCACGGCGGCGCCGCCAGCCCCACCCACCGGCCCATCAATGCAAAGTAGAGGGGAGCCCGTCAGCGAGCTCTCTCTAGCTACCTGTTTGCCTCAGCCGGTAGCAGCAGCCCCGCCCGCCACGCGCGGCAGTGGGCGGTGGGCGCGCCGGTCATGCACAGGCAGTCGAGAGGCGCCTCTGCCGTCAGGCCGCCAACCCTCGGGGTGGGCGGTGCAACGGCAGCAGCCCGCCCGCCCGGGAACGACCGTTTGCCGTCGGTAGCCGGCGCCCGTGCTGGGGGGGGGGGCACACCCGCCAGTGCGCCGGCGGCATCGAGTGGGGAGGGGCCGCGCGCGCGCCCGCCGCCCGCCCCCCCCCCAAGGGGAATGGACAAGGGCGGCAGATGCCATCCATGGGTGCCGGGGATGACTGGGACCCCCCTTTGCAAGCACAAAGCGTCGGCCAGTGTCGAGAAAAATATATTGCGCGCATCCAGGGGGGGGGGGGGGGGGTGGGGGGTGGAGGGCGGAGCCGGTTGGGCAAGTGCCGCATGCTTGGAGCGGCCGTTCAAATCCGCCCCGCTGCATGTCGGCGTCTGTGTGGGCGGACTTTGTAGGGCCACCGAGTGACTCTCGCGATAGAACGAGCCGAGGGGCACGGCCCTCCCGTTGATTGGACAGGACGGGCCAGGGGGTCTGGCACCCTGGGACCCTTTCCCCTTCCCTTCCGCCGCCACCGTGGGGGTGACCCCCCTCCACGGATCTGTGGGATCACGCCGGGCCCGCCCTCATCGCCTCCACCCCCCCTTTCCACGGCGGCCAGCGACCCAGGCGGCCGCGCACACCCCCCGCCATCGAGATCCAGGGGGGAGTGCATCCGCGAGGCTTTCAACTGCAGGCCGGGGGGGGAGGGGGCGGGGGAGGATGGCAGCGGATGTGCAGAAGGGGGGGGCTATATTTGACTAGTAGTGGGTACGTGCCAGGCGGCACCCAACGTGCTGTGCGGGTCCCCTCCACGGCCACCAGCACACCACCAGCACACCACCACCACACCACCACCACACCACCACCACTAACCACGGGAGCGTGGGTGCGGTTGCTGCTGTGCGCAGAGCTGCTGCAGTGGCGCTGCCCCCAAGGCGAGTCTGTTTCTTTCCTCGACGTCTTTTGGTTGTTGCCGTCCAGGATGGTGGTCTGCCGAGTGCTGGGACACGGGGTGATGGTGTGTGTGAAGAGGGTGACGGGAGGGGGGGGCAATGTCAAGTTCCTCCTGCCCTCGAGACGCGGGTGTGTCAGTTCGTACATTTTCATAAACCCACGACCACTGGGGCAGGCGTAAGGTCCCTGGAAGCCGCCAAACAGCCCCATGTGGTCGTAGGACCCAGAAATTTGTCTGCGGCCCCAAGTCAGAGAGCAAACAAGCGTGCAATCGCGTGGAGAGGCACGGCAACAAAGATAGAAAAGAGAGACAAAGTCAGGCGCGCGCGCGCCCCCTGCGAGCGCCAAGAGCTGCAAGCCGGGATGGCAGGCGGGGCGCGAAAGCAAACGAACGTGCCAGCCGTCGCCGGCCGGCGGCTGCGCCCTCACACCACACATCATATCCCCTGTTTGGGACAGGAGCCTTGGCGGGTGCCGGAGATCACCCGGCCGCCCGCGTCCCAATCCAATTACAAGAAGAGAGAAAAGAAGAGGCTTCCGCTAGGACATGAACCGTAACCCCTTATCACACAAAACGCACCACAGAGGTGGTCGGTTCACGATTTTTGAGTGGCACGCATGCGCCGAAAGCCGCTATCCCGCACGGTTTCTGCTATCCATCTCACGATACCTCTGCTGGCACACAATACCCCTGCTGGAAGCCTTCCAGTGAAATATCCGGAGGGGCTTGCCCACGGGGTGCCTGAAAACCAAGAAAGGGGTACCCGCCGTCATCAAAACGCCCCCCGACGGTGGCGGAAGAAGTCGCGCAACGCGTCCACGGCGCCCTCCAAAACCAGCTCCCCGTGGCACGGGATGACACGGCGAGGCGCCCAGCGGACGAGCGCAGCCGCCTCGGCACGGCAGGTGGCCTTGGCACCCCACGCCAGCGCGCTGTGCAGTGGAATGGCCAGCGTGCGGAGGTACCAGAAGAAAAGGCGTGCGCCCAGCGGAAAGCCCCCCGGCGGCGGGGCCGGGATGCGGAAGAAGGAGTCGGTAACGACCAGGGTAGCCGACGGGTGATGAAAAAAGGCAACCTCCTGGAAGCCGCGCTCCGCGCCAAGGAACACCCAGCTCAGCACCTCTGGCACCAGTACTCCCATTGGGACAGAGACGCCGGCATCCCCGCTAGCGTCGGTCGAAGCAACGGCCTCCCCTCCCCCAGCCGCCCCCGCAGCACCCCCCGCGGAGCTCCCCAACTCTGTCGCGTCAGAGAGGCACGCCAGGCGCTGGCGCGCGCCCGGGAAGGCAACGCACGTGGCAGCGGGGAAGATGGCCCGCCATTGCTCGGCAAACGCCACGTGATGACCGGTCGGCACAGCCAGGAAGCGAACGGGCCCAAGCGCGGCAAGGGCGGTGCGCAAACCCGCCGTGAGCAGTACAGGAGAATGGACGAACAGACCGCCATCGGGCAGGCGGATGACGGTGCAGCGGGCGCCAAAGTCCGTCCCATACCCCTCGACTGTGAACCGAGTCAAGCTCCAGACATAGCAGAACAACGGCGAAACGAAATCCACGACCCAAAACACACGCACCACGCTGGTTCAGAGCTGAGCCGGAAAAAGTTATCCTGGTGGGGAAAGGGTGGTTGAGCCCCCGGGAAACACTATATCATTCTATGCATGTATTAGGCACAAGTCTTTCCCTAAGCATGACGTTTAAGTCAGCTCCCGCCCCAGTCTATAGGAGTTAGAATCGTCCCATTCGTGGATATACTGGACAGGAAAGGTAGTCTCATCTACGTGAAGTTCATGACGAAGAGAGCTGCCTACAAGTCATCCTGTCCATTGAACTATTTACTGTCAACCAGACGCATGCTGGATGCTCCTGCCGCTTCGCCTGCAGCATCTCGTCGGATCTGAACCTGACGTAAGCCCGAGCCCGGAACGCCCGGGTGTCTGCTCGACATATGCGCGTCCCGCCGCGTTCGGACAGCCCGGCGTCGAGTCGGGGCGTTTCTCGGGAGCGCATCCGAGACGTTCTGTGCAACCGAACCGTCAGTGCTGGATAGTGGCGTCACTGCCGCGTTCTTTCATTACAGATGCTCCCGAGGACAGCATACGTCATGTTCTCTGCTCTGGTGTACTCTCAACGGCGTTTCGTTATCGATTCGTTGTCTCATTGAGAGGGTTTCCTGGGCGTTTCCTGGCCTGCAATGTGTATTTCCTGGGCCAAATGACCAGCATAAAAACCGGGTTATTGTCCGCAGGAAACGGTCCGCGGCCGACGCCGCCGACGCGGTGCCGACCGCGATCGCCAGCTCAGGCTGAAACGTTGCGCACCAGCTGGCACCGCGTGGCGGCGTGGCGGCGCCGCGCCGCGGTGGCGGCGTGGCGGCAACCGTAGCTGTGGAGGCGGCAACGGAGTCGGCTGGCCTCTGGCCCCCACCGCCACCACCACCACCACCAACCCCACTCTCGACGCACACCAACAATGCGCGGCTCACAACCCCCCTCCCCCCCCCCCCATCCCCCCCCCCCCCCCACTCACCCACCCCCTACCCCCACCCCCACCTCCGCCCCGCACCCACGCGGATCCACAGAGGTGAAGTGATCTGATAGCAAAAACTCCTAGATAAACTTACCTCTTAATTCTCCAAGTACTTACAGAACTCATACTGCACTCAGGCGGACCGACCACAGCGACGGGGTCGCGTTATGTACATAACAAGATGCCAAGAGATCTCACCGGGCCGCGACTATTTTCATGTGCGTTCGCGAGGATCGCGAACGGTACACACTGAAACAGTTGGACGGAAATGTGGTTTACCTGTCAACTAAGAAGTGGTCCTCGCCATCAGTTGAAAAAGTAACCTGAACACTATCATATGATATGGTGGCATGATTCATCAAAAATCGGATCACGTCATCGATCGCACGATTTCGTACGTGGGAATTGGCACTCGTGAACAAAGTTTGTCTTTTTGTCTATCACGATCTCATTGGTTACCGACATGCCCCGACAGCGGTCGAGGTCACTCCCACCCGTCTTGTTATGTACATAACGGAGCGCTGCGCGGCACTCGCAGGAAATATATTTCAAAGTACACGCACAACTGATAAAGTAGACGGTGTTGGTCACTTGAATGTTGAGAATTCCTCTCAAATACTGTGCAATGGGTTTGTCAAGGTGGTGTATCGCGGCTTCACTAGACGGTTTCCTTTGCCCTTGCCATGGCGGGGTGGCTGCGCCGCACGCCAGTCAGGCGTACCGGTGCCGCTGTCGACCGGCGTTGGGCGTACGTACCGGTGCTGATGTCGACCGCCGAAGTCGCGACGGCCGCCCGCCTAGACATGCCCAGTCCTACCACCTCCCCCACCCCTTTTTGCCACCACCCCCACCATCGCCGCCGACTCGGTAGTGACGGGCGCGAGCACGTGCCCGCGCCAAGTGGGTGGTTGCCGATCCCCATCCGCGTGCTGTCCCATTTGGAGACGGTCGGCCCAGCTCATTCGGACACGTTTGTGCTGTCCATTTCCCCTGTCCCTGGTATACAGGCCGCTTCAGTGCCCGGTCACCCTTTTTCGCCAGTACGGCTGTTGGGGCGGTGACAGTGGCGACGGGACAGCAGGTGCTCCACCCACTCGCATCGGAGGGGCCATATAGTGCGGCACTGTGGCTGATGTTCTGGCCGGCCGTTGGCATGCAAGTATGCTTGTTTTTCCACAACCACAATGACCCCTTTTTCTAAATCTACACACGACAACCCGTCATGGCAGGGGACCACAGAAAACATCTGGACACGCAAACACAAGGCCACCCGACCCACAGGACAAGCAAACGTTGACGCACAGGCGGTGCCAGCCCACCTACTCACGAACCCCCCCCTGCTGTCAGGGCACGCACTCGGCTACCACATGCCCGCCTCGTGTACACGAGGCGAGCCAGCCACTGCTGCCACCACCTCCGTCACCACTCGACTACATGCTGGCGGGGAAGCCCTCACCAAAGCTCATGGGGGGGGGGCGGAATGATAGGCACCGGCGCCACGCTAGGCATCGCGACGTCCGCCAGCACGTCCGAGGTACAGGGCAGGCCCGGGAGATCCACGCTTTCCCGCAGGCACACACGGCCAGCGCCGCCCTCTGGGCGGTACTCGCAGCGCAAGGCGCGCCGCTCGTCTAGGGTTTCCTTGAGGAATGCCTCCACCGCGTACTGATCGATCCACAGCACGCGTAGAAGCTCGAGGGCTGCCCCCAAGACGTGGCGCAGCGTGTCGTCCCCGTTGCACAGCGCCGCATAGTCGGCGTCGGCGAGGATGTCCACCAAGGCTTGAGGGATGAGCCACAGAATCTTTTTCGATACGACGGACCCCGCCAGCACGACGGCAACGCTCAGCAGCCACGAACTGGACAAGGCGGCTGCGGCCCCATTTTCAGGCCGGTCGGACTGTATCAGACTACCGCGGAGGGAGACGACGTTGTGGAGTGCCACGGGCATGCCGTACGGAACCTCCACCTGGAACCACCACAAGTGAAGCGCCGGACACAGGGCAGTGAGGTTGTCGTGCGACATGGACACACACTCGACCTGGGAGGCACACACCAGTACCCGGTGCTTGCGACGGAAGAAGCGCTCGAGGTGGGCGGCACTCTCCTTGTACTCGAGCGCCTCGCGGACCGCCGTCGGGATGTCGCCCGGGTAGTTGTCCGGGTCAAAGGACGGCAGGCTACCTACCGGCAGGTCGGCCTTGTCGCAGACGTGCTGCATGACCATCAACTCCACCCGCTCTGACGGAGTGTGCAAGAACAGCCCGTCCGTTGCCACGCCATTGGACGGTACCGGCGCGGCCAAAGGGAAGAGGGACGTGAAACGCGACCACGCAAAAAAGGCGACGTGCGTCGGCAGAGTCGCCCAGCGGTCGCGAGCACGGCAGTCGCGCAGGGTCGCGGTCCACGACGGGCCGCGAGCGGCGGGGGGGGCGGCCATCATGGGCATAGTAGGGGAGTTGGGCGCGTCTTGGTTCTCCATCAGGGCCGGATGCCGGGCGGAAGGCACCGGCGATGTGGGGGGGGGGGGGGGGGGGGGGGGGGGGGGGGGGCACGCGGGGAACCAATCGAGGGGCGGGGGTCGCGGTGAGGCGGGACCGGGGAACGGGCAAGAGGTGCCAGGACGACAGGGGTGGAGCACACCCGTGAGGCCCGCCTGTCTCTTTGCCGTGAGGGCGTGTGCGGGGCGGGCGGTGGGTGGGGGAGCCTGCGACGCCCCCGTGCCGAGGCACACCCGCGGCAGGGCTTTAATAGCCCGCGGGGATAGAAGGGGGTGGGGCAGGGTTGTGATGGGGGCGCGGCGGCCTTGGCGGGTGGGCGCGGGGAAGGGCGCATCCACCAACAGTGTGAGTGCGGGTTTGGTTGAGTTGGAGGCTGCCTGTGCACAGGCGTGTGTCACAGAGAGTGCGTCCGTAAGGGCGGATCGGCTACACTAGCGCCCCTCCAGGAGCACGTTCCTCGACCACGCACAGCACCCTCCCGTGCGTGACCATTTTTTTCACGCCACGCGTTTGTCCACCTTGCCCGCGGGCCCCGCCCATGGTGGAGGGAGGAGGGGAGCTGCAGGGCCCGGGCACGCCCGCCCGCCCCCTGCGCTGCAGGGTGCTGGCCGCGGCCGCCCCCAATACTAGTCAAGCCCCCCCTTCACCCGCCATGGGCGGCTGGGGATTAGTGCGAAGCCGCGCGCCCCCGGCGCCGCGAGGCACATACCTGGGCCGTCCGCAGTGCTCGACAAGCGCACCCATCATCCGTCACGGGCAAAAAAAACCGGGACGGGGTGCGCCTCCAATGACGGTTGAGAGAGAAGGGCCGGGCGGGGCGCTCTCCGGGAAGCGTCTAACCCCGGGAGCGAGTTGTGTGTGGGTGGGGGTGGGGACCAGGCCGCCCCAGGCGGCTGAGGCGACATGCTCTATGTGTGTGCAACGGCCCCCCCGCGACAAGGGCCAGCACTGTATGCCCCCCACTGCAGCCGTGCCCCACATTGGTTGGCAGTATCGGCGATCGTGACCGTGTCGCCGCTGAGGTGCAAAGAGATGCGATTTGTGGCCGTGTGCTCGCGTTTTTACCGTGCGCATCGCGACGCGCGCTCGAGCCGCGCGCATGTGGACCGATTGACGATCCACGTACAGTGTGCGTGTGGGGCCTGTCCACAGCCTCCCAGGACGCGGGTGCGCGGGTGGCCTGTGAAGCCGCGTTTTTGGACGGTGCATGGGAGAGAGGGTTCCAGAGCTCCATTGACAACAGACTCACGCGAGACCAGCACGGACGCGCGCCCGATGATGTGGAAGCAAGCGCTGCTTGCTCGGACACCCATACGCGACCCCCCCCCCCCCCCCCCCCCCCCCGTGTCAGTCGGAGGCGGGCGTGGGAGCGTGCCCCGGACGCCCCTTTGCCTTCTCCAGGGGCCCCGTCCCGCAGAGACGGGTAATTTCGTACCATCCAATCAGGGTGTGGCTTTGCTTTTCACGTGGCGCGTCTCGTCGCCCGCTGTGGTGCACCAGAGCCAACGGGGGGGTACAATTTCGACGCGGGTGCCACTCCAAGCCGTTGTGGTAACAGGCCTCGGACAATGCACACGAGCGGTACCACCTGCCGATGGACACGTGGGGCACGGGGAATCGCGGTTTGTAGATACGACCCTCACCCACCCCTCAGCCGCTGCAATGGACACGTGGGGCACGGGGAATCGCGGTTAGTAGATACGACCCTCACCCACCCATTAGCCGCTGCTGTGGTCCCCGGGGATGGGGGGCGGGCACCCCCCCCCCCCCCCCCCCCCCCCCCCCCCCCCCCCTCCCCCACGCTTCCCGCCCCGTCCCGCCCGAGGGCCGCCTTGCTTTGCCATCATCGCATGATGTCGTCGATATTATTTACACACGGTGCGGACGCACGGCCCACACAACCCCCCACTCCACCCCACCCTTCGGCCCTGCGCGGGTGCCCGGCCGATGACATTTAATCAGGAACGGGCCAACTTTTTCGCTAGAAGACGCCGTGTCCGGCTGGGCGCCTCCACACCGCCCCGCCTCAACCCCCCCCCCACCAACGTCGCCGCCCCGCCACGCCCAGTAAAGAGTACCTGTTTGCGGACGTCTGGCTTGCTACCCCATGAAGCAACGTGAAGCACAGCAGCTCAGGACACAAAAAAACGCGCTTCTGTCTCCAGGTACCCGTTGGTGCCTGTCTGGCGCGTCTCTCTGCGCATTTTCTCGGTGTTGTGGAGAGTTTTCAACCAATGAGATACACCCGTTCTGACCCAGATGTCCGCCCTTAACTGGGCGTGCCGCACACTCCCTCCCACCGACCTAACCGCCCCGTCTGTGTAGCCACAGCCCGGCCCCGCCACCGCCATCACAGCCCGACCCGCACCTCGGAGGATCCCCCGTGGCGGTGCGCACGTCCTTGACCGAGGGCGAGACACGGCTGGCCATTTGCGATCACGATAACTCTCGACTACACCGCGCTCTCGCGATGCGCGGCAGGCTGTTGCGCGGTCGTCGCCGCCTGTGGAACGGCTGGCAGCGGAACGGCCTCGTGCAGGGGAGCATCAGTGTAGGGATGGTAAATCTGGTCCGGACAACGTCACGGAATGAGTTCCCATTGGCTGAGAGACTGGATGCAGGTGGCACCCAGCTGGGCCCTCGCCCGCCCCAGTCGGCTGATCTTCGACCGCTGTGCTGTAGCATACTGTATCCCAAACCAGGACACCGCATTGGCCGCTGAGGAGGCCATGCACATACAGTGTTCTGTACTGTATGTACAGGTCACCTCGTTGGAAATCCAGCCCAAACAAAAAAAACAAAAAAAAAAACAAGACAACACTTGCTCGGATTTCTGGCTGGGGCTCCCCGCGCCTCCGTACATACAGTACTGTAACCTCTGTTGACTTCCACGTTTTGGTCCACCCCCTATTTACACCCCGCGAGGACGCCACGAGGAGCTCCTCGCCTGTGCGGGTCTAATATTTTTATTTAGCGGCCACGGCGATCATTGGTCGCCCTTCTGCCTCTCCCTTTGCGCGCTTTGAAGGTCCATGGGGGACCTCGTGGACCATCTGACGGACGTAGGTTCCTATGTAAACACTATGAAACTGGTGATTCTCTGGCCTGTCCTATTTACCCGCCGTGGTCAGATTGTCCCGCGAGAAGGATACAGTGCCAGCGCCTCACGGCCATCCCGAATACCGACAAGTCATCCGCGGTCAGGCTACGTACCGACACTCCCCCGGCGAAAAAATGGACCAATCAGGCTGCGACTCGGACTGGGGCGACCGGGCAAACGCTGACGTGGTGCTGGACGGATGCTTGCTTTGTGGAAAGGGTGTCAACAAGGTGCAAGGCGAGACGACAGACGCGATCATCCTGTTGGATTAAATATCCCTATTATCTTCCTGTGTGCTGTGTGCCCTGTCCCTGGTGCATTCCCTGTGTGCCCTGTCCGCGCGCCGCGGGGGGGTACTCGTGACGATGCCGCGTCGGTCCATCCATACCGCCAATGGTGGCGCCCTGCACGGTGCCGTCGAGACGTTAGTGCTCGTGCTGCTGTTTTTTGGCCTGCTGACGGGCGTCCCCGGCGCCGCCTCCTCCCCCGTCGACGACCTCACGGCGGGGAGGAGCCGTAGCGGAATGGCTGCGGCGGCGATCTTTATTGCCCTTGAGTGGGACAACACGTACTCCGTTCCTGGCCGTCTCAACAACCCCCGGCCGGCGGCGCGGCCAGAGCCTGTGGCCGCCCAGTATGTACCGACTGCCATGCTTATTGCCTGTAGGGCCGCTTGTGACCGCCTGCAGGGATCGGGTCTGACACCCCGAGGGGCGGCAGCCGACGAAGAGCCCCTGCGGCTGATCTCCTCTGTGGTGGCACTCAACGCGGCCGACGGACTCGCTGTTGCGGTTGCAGAGCTCGCCCTCCGGGCGATGTGGCAAGACGCTCACCCGCCAGTGGCACACGTGGCACCGGCGTTTGCGGCGGACGTCTCTGCAATGCGACACTGTGTGGACGCTGCCAAGGCCCCTATCGGAGACAATGGGGACCCGCCCGCGTCGGCGCTGGACCCCCCCGCCGGCTTGTTCAGTGCGAGTGGGTATCCCGAGGGGGATCATTTTTCGAATGTCCCTTTGTAGGAGGTCCACGGCCCCGGCAGTGTGTGGGTGGTTTGTCTGTACGACGGGTACTGGGGTGCGTGGGGACGTATGGGTGGTTCTTGTACAAATTGTTTTCCATCGCGTTGTCCATCACGTGTCCAGGCCCCCACACGGGTGCCTGGGAAGCCCATTGCGGGCGCCCCCCCCTCCCCCCCCCCCCCCCCCCCCCCTCCCTATCTGGCGGCTACTGTGCGCCATGGCCTCGTCGGGGTCCCCGGTCTTTTGTTTCTGGTCCATGGGACGGACACGGAGTACCCCAGACGCCCTCGGCCCGTGTGGAGGTCCCATTTCGAGGCGCAAGAGGGCAGTGACGGCCAAGCAGGTCAGCACGGGCGCCTGGACGTGGGCCGACGTGTCTGTCGCGTCGCCCATTGTGGCGCGGCAGCTCGCGTAGCGTAGCTGCGCGAGGACAAGAAGGTGAAAAAGTACTTGTCTGCCTGCCCCCCCCCCCCCCCCCCCCCCATTGTGGCCCGCATTGGTGAGTAGGGCACGTGGACGATACGGTTTTTTGTACAGGTGGTGGGCCGGGGGCACGCTACACAACGCCAACGCACGGTCGGCCAATGACACGACCACGGACACGACGTGTAGAAACATGGGAATGAGCTATGCAAAACATGACACGCCTCCAACCCGCCCACATCTCTTTCACCATTGACAGAACATGTGGTCAAGTGTTGGCACAGAGGCGTTCCACATGCGACAAAGTAGCTCTCATTGGTGGGGCATGAGAAATCGCCCCCCCCCCCCCCCCCGAACAGAAAAGGCAGCATCCTTTACATGCTTACCGCACACACGACCAAGAGAGTCGTCGTGTGAGCTCCCGTAGGCGCTCTCCAAACGGGCGTTTCCCGACACGGCGTGGATGTACCGGGTGATGCACGGCACAGGGTCAAAGACAAAAGAAGGCGGGAGAGGTTTCTTGGGCGGGAGAGGTTTCTTGGGCCCTTACGTCCACTATCGCCCCCGTGTGCTGCGCATGGCCAGGCGCAGACTCCGGCGACGGGACGGCGGGGAGGCTTCCGGGACCGCCGCCTCCTCAACGTGCTGCCCCGTAGCCTCTCCCGCGACAACGGCCGCTGTCGCGGTGGTGCCAGCTTCCAATACGAGGTGCATGTCAGGGTACTTACTGACAACGGCCAGGTCCGCCGGGATACAAACCGCAGACGGCCATGCACCCGTGCCCGTGCCGGTGGGAGCCATTGCCGCGTCCACGCAACGCCGCATGGACGCAACGTCTGCGACGGAAACGAACGAAGCGGCGCGCACGGTGGGATGAGCGTCCTGCCACACCGCGCGGAGGGCCAGCTCGGCAATGGTGACGGACAGCCCCTCAGCCTCGTTGAACGCCATCAGAGAGTAGATCAGCCGCACGGGCTCTTGATCGGCTTCCGCCGCGTCCGCCGCCAGGCCACAACTCTGCAGCCGCCGACAGACGGCGCGACACGCAATGAGCAAGGCCGTGGGCACGTGCTCGCAGGCCACCGGCTTCTCCCGAGCCGGAGGGCGCCCGACACTCGCACGGGCAGCCACACAGTACAGGTTTTCCCACTGGACAGCCACGGCCACCGCTGCTAGGGCCATTCCTCCGTGACACATTGCCGCGCCGTCCTCGCTGTTACGGGAAGCGGCGGCGCCGAGGGCACCCGTGAGCAAGCCAAAAAAGCGCAAGTAGTCTACAAACACATCGACAGCAAAGTGAGCCGCCCCACCATGAAGGCTGTGCGCCGCATGCCCCGGCATGACGGCAACGTTCCCCGGGGGGGCTGCTGCTCTCGAAAACCCGTCTCACAGGCGACACACGCACCGCACCGCCACCACCACCCGCCGACTTGGCCACCACCCCGGGAGGCGGGCGAGGGGGGGAAGGGCAAGGAGCAACGAAGAGGCCACGCGGCTGTGGGGCGGGGGCGCGGCTCGGGGGCGGCACGCCAGCAGCGGTGCCGGCGCCGTTTGAAAAACCGCGCCGACCGTGCTGGCGCGATCCGCTCCCCTCCCCCAACAGAGCCGCCGCGCCCGTGGTCCCCCCTACGGCCAAGCCGCCGATCCACCTCCCTGGCGACGCCCTCTCCCCCCCCCCCCCCCCCCCCCCCCCCTCCCCCCCCCGCCCCAACCAACCCTGGTCACCAACCCAGCCCAGACGACGATCGGGCAAGTCGCAAAGGAGGGTCGTGGTGGCGCGACGGCGTGGGTGAGCGGGCGTCCCGACAATGGCGCGTGGTGGTGCGGCTTCACGGTGAGGGGGCGGCGTGCGTGCGGGCCGCTTCAATATACAGACATCGCTGGCAGGGTAGGGGGCCGGAACGAGTGTCGCATCTTGCCACTGCGAGACGTGTCCGCAGTTTCCATGGGCGACCCGACCGCGCTTACAGCAGTGCCGGACGGCGTCCAAGATCTCTCGATTAGGCAGGCCACGTGTGCTGCTCAGCGCTCAGCGTGTCCACGCACTTTGTAGCGTAGCCAGTCTGGACCTAATGTCGACCACTCTCGATGCGATCCTTGGTCTCTGTGTACTACATGAGATGTACGACATACCACGTTGTAGAGGAGACTGGGGGGAGTCAAATGGTATTTGTCATTTTCTGAGGCCTCTTGTTCTCTCTAAACTATGAGGAGGGAAGGCAAAAGTACGGTCAGTTATGTGCTCCCCAAAGTCGACCACGTGTTGGGGCCAATGAGGGCACCCGATGTGCTCACCGTCGCGGGCTGGGTGGGTGCCGGCGCGCGTGTGGGCGGGCGTCCTTTGCCGCCCATCGGAACGGGACCGTTGCGCGCGCGGGCGCTTTTAGCTGCATTGCCGGCGGCTTGCCACTGGTGCGCCGTCGCTTTTTGGCTGTCCGCCGCGTCGCGGCGGGTGCTCGGCCACTTTCGGCCGGCGGTCGGGTGGCGGCGGGTGCTCGGCCGCTTGTGGTCTCTCGTCTGGTCGCCGCGGGTGCGCTGGTGCTTTTGGCTGGCCGTCGGGTAACCGCTGGTGCCCCACCGCTATTGGACGGCCGTTGGTTCCTCGCGGATCAATCCACGGCTCCTTTTTGGGCGGCCGTCTGGTTGCGGCGGGTAGCGGTGCGTGCCTGGCCGCGATTCACCTTTTGGGTGGTCGCGGCGGGTTCTCGGCCTGGCTGTTCTGTCTGGCAGTCTGCCACGGGTGCTCGGCCGCTCCTGGCTCCCCGCCCGGTCGTAGCGGTGGAGCGGGTGCATTTTGCCACCCGGCTGGTCGCCGCTGGTGCCCCGCTGCTTTCAGCCAGCCGTGGGGTCCTGGCGGATCATGCCACGGGTGCGTTTGGCCCGCCGTTGGGCCGCCGCTGGTGCGCCGCCGCGTTTGGCTGGTGGTCGGGTCGCCGCGGAGTGCTCGGCCGCATCTGGCGTCCCGCCCGGTCGTGGCGGGTGCGCGCGCGTCCTTGGCCTCCCGGCGGCGGGTCGCGGCGCGTGCGCAGGCGTGCTTGGCAAGTGTGCACGGCAGAAGCTATGGACGAACTCCCGTCGCCGGTCGACGCTGCAAGACTGCTGGGCTTCTCCCCAACGCATCCGCTGGTGTACCTTGCTCGTATCCTACAGGGGACGTGTGAGCAGTTGGCGTTGTGCACCAATCACGAGGTAACTTGTGCACAGAACCGACAGGACTGGCGCGTGGACACTCTCACACCCAAGCGACGTATGCGCTCACGGTTCTGTCCACGGCGGGCGTGGTACCTCGTCCAGTGCACTGGCCATACACCTGCTGCTACAACTGTGTGGGGCGCGGCCCGCGTATCCACACAGACACGCACCGGGTAGAGATGTCGGATGGTTAACGATGCCAGTGCTTCGTTCTTGCTCAGTGAACACAAGTGATCCAAGTACGCGTCCAGCATTCAAGTACTCACGTTGGACGCCACGTGGCATGAAATGCGTACCACGATCAATTACTACGTGTTCCGACGTTCTCCAAGAAAGGGAACCAGGGCGGGTCCGTGTTATGTACATAACGACACCAGTGCGTGTTGGTCCTCCAGGTCGCTCTTTGCGGCCGCACTCGTTTTGTACAAAACACAACCACATGAACCGTTCTTCAATAAACCGCAAAGAAATCCGTGCCGCATCATGCGCCATCGTCATCGACTGCAAAAATGGGCACGATCGTCCGAATGTTTTATGTCTGTCGATTTCGTTCGCGAGATCAGTCCGCGTGATTTGCCACCGAATAAACGGTCATGCCGCCTGTAAACCACATTCATGTGATCGAGTGCCCGATCCGCTGTGTTGACAAGTCTTGGGGTTGGGGCCAGCCGATCTGTGTCGCGTTATGTACATAACAGCACCCCCCCCCCCCCTGATCTTGATGGCTTCCTGCCCGGCACACTCGTCCGTGTATGTCGCGGTACTTGTTACTGTCAAATACCCCCTGAAATGGTTGTGTAATAGCATGAGCAGCTTTGTTTGTTGTTGATTTTTTCACACCCCACAAATCGTTTGTCGGATGCGCTGGCGGGTCTTGTGAACAGGGCGCTGAGTGACACGTACAGTTGTGCGCGTCCCGTTCCTGTTCACTCCCGCCAACCGCGCGGTGGCGGGTCTTGTGATCAGGGCGCTGAGTGACACGTACAGTTGTGCGCGTCCCGTTCCTGTTCACTCCCACCAACCGCCGTCGTCCTGCCGGACAGTTCCCCCTCTACTCGACGGACGTCCCCCGCCTTTCCACACCGCCTTTTTCCGGCTGGCGATTTTCTCCAGCCGAAGAACAATCCTTCCCGGCTTCCTGTTGTCCTCGACGGCAACCTGAGGCCTCTGGGCGGTTCGGGTGCATATCGACGGTGATGGAAGCCAATGGTGGTGGCCATCATGACCACGAACGCGACCACAGCACCGGTAGCTCTGGTTGTGGCCGTGTTGGTCACGACGGTGGTCCATACGGCGGATGCACTCCTGTCGGTGTCAGCGGCGGTGGTGGCGGTGATGACCGCAACGGGGGTGGATCTGGTAGTGGTACCGGCGAAGGACACCGCCACCGTCCGTCCTATGGCGGTGATCGCAACGGTGGCAACGAGGACCGCGACGTCGCTCCACTCTTGTCGTTCCATGGAGCTGGCTACGCGGCCTCGATTGACACTATGTGCGTGCATCGAGAGTTTGGTCGCTCCGCCCACGACCATGCCTTTCCTGTGGTGGACGGCTCTCATCGCCTGTACACGCTGCGGCGTATGCTGGTGGGGGCGGACAGTGCGCCCGCCCACGACCATGCTTTTCCTGTGGTGGACGGCTCTCACCGCCCTTAGCTCTCATCGCCTTTACACAATGCAGAGGCTGGTCGCTGGTACAGCGTTTCGGTTGTGGTAGGACCCCCCAAATCCCATTCGATTCTACTCTGGTACGATGGGTTTTCTATACATTGACCACCCGACGCGCCCGTTTGGGCGATGGCGACTGCCCTGTACGCGCTGTACAACTCGGACCGGGCGTCTTTGTTTGATTCATCTCTGCCCCCCCTTGCCGTCAACTTAACTTTGCTTCCCCACCACGACGCTGCTCCAGCCGGAGGGCCTTCCCGGGTCGTGTAGGCAACAACTGCCAAGACAGTCACTGAGGGAACTTCAGGAATGCGGGCTGGGATGGAGGGGGGAGGGGGACAGCTTCGGGGGGGGGGGGGGGGGGGGGGGGGGGGGCGGGCACATTGGCACGTGGAAACCCCAAGCACTGTGCCGCCCGCCTGACTGCAGCAGCCGCAGCCTCCGCCGGTACCAGCGGCCCCCCATCGGTAGCAGTCACTCCACACGCGTACCAACAGCCCCCCCCTCCCCCCCCCCCCCCCCTCCCCGGCTGCAGCAGCGGGAGGAGCCGTCTCGCTCTCAGTAGCAACGGCCCACCACCGGAAGAAGCTACCCACCACCGGTGGCACCCACCGACCCCCCTCCCCCGCCAGTGTTGTTAGCCACCGCCCCCCCCCCCCACAGCAGCAGCCGCCGCCCCGGCCACAGCAGACGCCCCTCTATGCCGGTATCAGCCGCACCCACGCCGGTAGCAGCCGCTCTTTCCCGGCTACATCAGCCGCTTCCCGCCGCAACCACCGGCCATCCTGGCCAGCAACCCTCACCGACCATCCGCACCGGTTACCGCCGCATGAAACCTCAGGTCGCCATCGCCACCGCTGACCATCGCCATCAGCCACCCCCGCGGCCACAGCCTCCTGTCCCCGCCGCTGGCAGCCACCCCACGCCACTGCCGCCAGCCACCACCGCCGGCCAACCACGCCAGCCATCCCGGAGGCCACTGCCGCATGCAAAAGCCGTCGAGCGCCGCCGCCGGCCACCCCCACCGGCCACCCCAGCAGGCCACCGCCTCCGCAGCCGCCGCAGGCCACCTCCGCAGGCAATCTCCGCCGGTTACCCATGTCGGCCACCCTCACCTGCCCCCGTCGCAAGGCACACCCGCCGGCCACTGCCGCAGGCTGCTGCTGCCCGCCATCTTCTCGCACCACTCCTCCCGGTTGCACCTGGGGTGCGGTGCGGCAGCTCGCCTCTGCCGCCTACGTGCACGACGCGTGCAGGGACTGGCACACTCTGGGCTTTTAGCTGGCTCTATAATGGCTCCTCGAGTGGTCGAGCCCTTAAAACGGGCCCCCCCCCCCCCCCCCCCCCCCCCCCCCCCCCCCCCCCCCCCCCCCCGTTAGCAGGCATTTAACAATGAACCTGGCACCGAGAGTTGTTATATGCAGACTCCTTTTGCACGGCGGAAGTAAACGGATAAAGTGATGGGGACAGGGGTGGCCCATCTGAAAGAGCTTCTTAGTCGCTCTTGTTAACTTCCTCAACCCCCAGACTGCCGCTACCCACCGCCACAGGCCACCCCGCATTGACCGCTGCCGAGAGGCGTCACAGCTGGCCCCCACCGCTGGCCCCTGTCGCCGGCCACGAAGGCGGCCCCCTGCAGCGGCCCACCACCGCAGTGCACCACCGTGTAGCAATATGGTTGTCCGTATTGTGACCCTAATATCAGGGGGGCTACTTCTAACCCTTATCTTTCAATTTGATAGTTCGTACTGGTCACGGTATCTATAAGTTACGTATGACCAGAGGGACTTGCATCTTGGGGTGGAGGGTAGTTAGTAGTGTCTCCGAGGGTTTATAACGAGGGGGCCGGTGGCGAATCCACCGCCGGCCAAGGTAGAACAACAAACCCCTCCCATTTGGGCTCCCATCTTGGTCCCGTGGCTTGCGCTCCAAGGACAGCAACCTTGGCCTCCCGGTGACGTTGGTGCCGATCCCCCTTGGTGAGTGATCCCTGAGAGTGGACGTGCGACGGATTCCTATTGTGCTACATTGGTGGAGCAGCGGGGGACGGGTTTCCGTCACCCTTGTGGTGACGCCGTCTTCGGCCCTGGCACACGGATAGGGATCTGGTCCTTTTCTTGTACTCGTGGTGTTGCGACCTGATCGATTGTGTTGAGATCTTACCTGTGACTGTGATCTACTGTTACTCTCCCCAATCTACCCCCTCGCTCTCTTGTTCGTGGTGATTGATACGTCGGTTGACTGATTGTGACCATGTCTACCCAAGAGACGGGGAACGTTCAAGATGACGGATCGGCGTCGACGCCGACCCCGGAGGTGACTACGGGAACCGGGATCGGGAACCCGATCGATAACATTGAGACGCCAATGCTTTCCGGTGCCGGATCGACGTTTGGCACGGCTCGGACGGCAGGAGGCGGGGGCCCGCCTCAACTGTCGTCGACCGACCTCACTCCGCCGCCTCCTTCACCAGGGGATTCCCTGATGGCATCATTGGCCCGCATCGAGGCCCGGTTTTCCGGGCTCGACGCCCGTCAAGATCGGACGGAGGACGCAATGGCAGTGTTGATGTCAACACGGCACACGACGGGACCCCGTCGTGTTCCTCCCACACCGGTACGGTTCGAACCGGCCGGACTACTTTCGGAGTCCACCAGGGTCAACCCCGGTGTTGCTACTCCGGGACAACCCCCGGACACAATGGGGTATGGGTCCGACTCGTCGGCAGAGTTGGAACGGAGTCACACGGAGCGATACGCTCGGAGCACCCGAAGCGGACTCCGCGGACACGACCCGGCGGATACGTACGCCGGGGGAGAGTCGGTTATTGGGGGAGGAGGTACCCTCTCGCAGTACCCCCACGACGAAGGAGGCCAGGCAACTCGGGTTCCCGAGGTGCCGACGCCTGAAGTACCATCTTCAGTGGTGGAAGCTATGACCGCGCAGGTAACTGCGAGCCTACTGAAGCGGACGGAGTCCGATGAGTTCGCTCATCAACTGGCTAAGCGACTGGATATCCAGGACGCTGACACGGAGATCGTCAACGAGGTCTTCCGGTCGGTTCTTACTCCGGAACGTTATCGTTTGGAGGACCGCTCTACCACCGTATCGGAATCGATGCGTAATACGTCGCATCGGGCGATCCGCTCTATGCAGACCCTTATGAAGGGAGTCCCTATGTTCGGGGGGCCGAACGGACGCCCGTTGGCAGTCATCGGCTTCTTGACTAGCTTCAAGGCAGCCGCAGACAAGGCGCTCGTTAACGAGGGGCTGGCTCTGGAGCTCCTCCCGTTCTTTGTTGATGAGCGGGTGCGAGGCATTCTTCGCCAGGCATCCCCGATGCCGGGAATGAGGGTCGCGGCCACCCCCATGGATTACCGTGGGATATTGAAGGAGCTGCTGAGCAGCTACCTCAGTGAGGACAAGTGCGAGGACCACTATCGGGCCCTTCGCACTGCCACCGCCCAGTCCTGGGAGGATGAGGAGATGTTTGGACGCCGGATCCAAGAGCTCGACTACGAGCTGGGGAAGCTCCTCGGAGAAGGGGAGCTACGGGCCATCCTGTTCGCAGGAGTACCCAACTACGTGCGGATATCCGCACGGGGCGCCAACACGGCACGGACGAACTTCAGTCGACTGATGCATATGTGCAAGTCCCTAGGGGACGCCTACCGGGTTCTACACCCGGAGTGTGCCTTGGCCCCGAAGCCCAAGGGTGAGGGAGGCAAGCCCAGTCTTACCCCGGTACCGAGGCAAGAGAAGGTGGAACGTAAGGCCGCACCAGTACTGGTGGCGACCGAACATACCCCTATTGGTGAGGATGACCCTCTAGTCGACCAACAGGGCCACCTGTTGCTACCGGCGACGCCGGTGATTGATGAACATGGTACGGTAGCGTACATCGCCCCGGCTGGAACCCAGTTCCAGGTCAACGAAGGCACGGGACGGCGCGTCCCGTATGTGCGGACTACGGGGTACTCCCGGTGACGGGTAACCCTCACCAACCCTTGCCAACATGGGCGGTGCGCACGGAGGCACCTCCGCAGATTGCGGGCCGACCCAACCGGTTGGGGGAATCCATGTTCCGGTTGACCCAAGGACCCAAGGCCTACCAGGGAGCAGGCACTCGGGCGCCCGAGGGAGGCAACCGTAGCTACGGGGCTACCCCGATGCGAACTCAAGGGGGGACCGGCACGTCCGGGTGTATGTTGTGTGGGGATCCCCAGCACTGGGTGTCTTCCTGCCCACTCATCCCCGAGGAGTCTCGGCGGGCAGCGGCGCAACGCAAGGCATCTACTGGGGGATATCCCGCCCGAGCACCCGGACCCGCACCGGGTAGGCAGCCAGCTCCAGGGGGAGTACTGGCCGTCGAGGGGGCACCTCCTCAGCCGGATGTCCCGGCGGACAGCACCCTACCAAGGGCGGGAAACGAGTAAGAGGAAGGATGACCGGGGGGCGCTGGGGTTACCCAAGCAAGCCACCCCGGAGTACCGCGGGGAAAGCCCCACGGAGAGCGCGGTTGAGCCGACGCCGCATCAACCCCCGGGTACACCTTCCGGCCCCGACGACACGGCGTCAGGGGATTGATGACCAACCTCCAAGGTTGGGAGGAGAGGACGGGAAGCCCCGTCACGTTGAACCAGACAAGGGCCCTGTTCAGGATGCCCGAGCTACACCGGATATCGGTGTAGGACATGTGTTGTTTACCTTGGAGAACTTCAAGGTATCAGCCACACTGGGGGTTGACCCCCAGTCGACACGATCGTACTACCCTGTACTGGATACAGGGGCTGGACCCAGCCTTATCCGGAAGGATACCCTCCCGGACAAGTGGCTTCCACGAGTCAGAGTGACTCGGGGACCCACCATCAAGGACGCGAATGGTCGACTCATTCGTACGACCGCAGCGATGTCGCTGCGGGTTACCATCGGGGATCTCACCACGGAAGTTGACTTCCTGGTATGTGAAACGCTATCGGTGCCCTGCATACTGGGGTGCACCTTCATCAACGTTCACGTTGATGCAATCCGGCCAGGCCGGAGGACCGTCGAGCTTCAAGAAGCCGACGGGACGAAGCGAGGACACACGGCTATCGTCAGGGATCTGACGCTACAAGGAAGCCACGTTAACGTGGCTGAGGTGTACGCAAGCGTCGAGCCGAAGACACTTCGATTGGCCAAGCGAACTCGCTTTGAGCCGTTGTCAGAGACAGTCCTCCCGGTTAACTGCGACCTCGCAGGCATCTGCAGAGTCCAGTCCAACCTACGGACGTACAAGCGCCATGGGTTGACCATGGCCAACGGTCTCATAGACCTCCCAGCAGGAGGGTCGTCCCTCCTAGTGATGGCGAACTACCGCCGTAAGGCAGTCACCCTCCCGAAGGGAACTATCCTCGGGATTGCCGAACTCTACGAAGAAGATATCCTTACCCCTGATAAGGAAGGTCAAGTGGAACCACTTGAAGTACTGGCGGTCGCCGAGACCACCGAGCGACAGCAACCCGATGACGGGAAGCCTAACCCATCGGCGGCGCCGGCGGACCTGCCGCCAAAGGACCAAGAGGCCTTGATGGCACTGGCCGAGGCTGACCTCGACCACCTTCACCCTTCGGTAGCCGAAGGGGTACGACGGATGCTAAGAAAGCATGACGTTATGTGGACAGGCGGGGCCTTGGGGACCATTGGGGCAACCCAACATCGTATAGACCTGGTACCAGGCGCACGACCCGCCCGCTCACAACCGCACCGAGCGGGACCTATGCAACGAGAGATCGTTGATGGAGAAGTGAAGAGGATGAGTGAAGCTAAGGTGATCCGACCTTCGATGTCGGAATGGGGTGCCCCAGTCGTTATTGTGCCGAAGAAGGATCAAACCCCTCGGTTTTGGCATCGATTATCGACGCCTCAACTTGGTTACCAAGAAGGACTCATACCCTTTACCAAGGATGGATGAATGCATTGACTCCCTGGGGGAGGCTACGGTGTTTACCACCATCGACTGCAATGCCGGATACTGGCAGATCCCAGTGGCGGACGAGGATATCCCCAAGACGGCATTCGTCTGTCACAGTGGCGTGTACGAGTTCCTAAGGATGCCCTTCGGATTGTCCAACGCCCCCGCTACATTCCAGCGGGCTATCGACATCATACTGTCGGGGGTGAAGTGGCGTAACTGCCTAGTGTACCTCGATGACGTCATCGTCTTCTCGCGTAACATGGATGACCATGTACAACATGTTGACGAGGTACTCACCCTCTTGAGGAACGCCGGGGTAACCCTGCATCTGAAGAAGTGCGCCTTCTTCCAACAGACGGTCGAATATCTGGGCCACCAGATAAACCCCCTGGTAAACTAGGGGTACTCGAAGCCAATACCCGGCACTCCGGGATGCCCGGTTCCCTAACACCCAGACGCAGCTCAAGAGCTCCCTGGGAATGTGCAATGTATACCGACGGTTCGTCAAGGACTTCGCTCGGATAGCTAAACCGTTAACGGTTCTTACGAGCAGTACCTTACCCAAGGTACTCCAACCCCCTTCGCCTAGCGAAGAGGAGGCATTCGAGTCGCTGAAGCGAGCCCTACTAGCCCCACCCGTCCTTGCGTTACCGCATAGACGGGGTACCTTCGTCATCGATGTCGATGCGTGTGATACACAAGTGGGATGCACCCTGTTACAGGGAGAGACGTTGATAGGTACCGACAACGTTATCCCGGACCTACGTCCGGTAGGGTACTTCAGCCGGACACTCAACCCGGCTGAGCGGAACTATAGTGCCACCGAGCGTGAATGCCTCGGAGTTATATGGGCAGTGCAACTGCTCCGTCCATACCTGGAGGGCTCCAGGTTCATCGTGAGGTCCGACACGAACCCTACGATGGCTCCTCAAACCTTGGTGACAAGGATTCCGATAGCCATGGGAGGCTAGCCCGATGGAGGCTGAAGATGGCCGAGCACGACTACCGCACGGTGTATAAGGCTGGGTCAACCCACCACCTCGGAGACGCGTTGTCTCGACTCGACACCCCGAGCGGGGATACCCGCCCGGTGGACGAGGACATCCCGGTGGTACCGGTGTGCATGGTGGGTAATGCTACCCAGGGTATGGTTGACCATACCATGGCACACCTTGCGTGCCCATTGACCCTCGCGGACTTCCGCGAGGCACAGGCCAACGACGATGACTGTAGACGTCATCGTGCTAACCTCCTGGCCGGTACGGCCGGCATCTTCTCCGAGAACGAAGACGGACTCATATACCGGCGGGCACCCGCCGATGGACGACATCAAGTCGTGGTTCCCGTGTCCTTACGGCAAGCCGTCATGGAACGAGAACATGAGAACCCTACAGCCGGACACCCGGGGGTTCACGTATGTTCGCAGCAATGCGAAGGTTCTTCTACTGGCCAGCAATGGCCGTCGACGTGGTCGACCACGTAAGGGGATGCCACCCCTGTGCGCGTAACCGCATGAGTCTACATAGGCAGGCGTCTGCCATGAAGCTATTCCCACCCGATGGGCCCAACGAGCAAGTCGCTATCGACATACTCGGGCCACTTCCGGTAACGGAAGAAGGGAACAGGTACATCCTGGTCATGTCTGACCGATTCACCAAGCTGTCACGAGCGGCAGCCATCCCGAATGATACGGCATACACGATTATGAACGCAGTGGTTGACCACTGGATCAGTGCATACGGAGTCATGAAGCAACTCCTCTCCGATAACGGAGCAAACCTTACGTCGGCATTTCTGCACTAAGGTCCTGGGCATGTTCGGTATCGAACCACGTCGGGCATCCGACTACCACCCGCAGTCCAACGGGCAGGTGGAGCGGTTCAACCGCACCATCGTCAAGATGCTACAGTGCTACGTGGCAGAGCACACGAACACTTGGGACAGGCTTCTGTCCGTACTCACCCTGGCATACAATGCCAGGCCACATCGGAGTACCAACATCGCCCCACTGGAATGGGTCATGCCACTAGGCGTCGGTAACCTGACGCTGCCCAGGCAGGTGCACTCGGTATGATACACCGAAGGGCCGACCCGCCGAACGCATCCACCTAGCTTGGTTGGCCAAGCTATCGTGGATGATTCCTAAGCTCAAGGGTGCCCTTGACAGAACACAACTTCGATACAAGAAGAACTTCGACGCCCCGACTACGGGGTGCGCAACGCAACCCTGGTAACAGGTGACTGGGTCTATATCAGACACCAGAAGTTCCGAGGAACAAGCTTATGCAACCGGTCAAGGGACCGTACCAGATCCTCCACAGAGATGACCACTCTGTTATCTTACACTCCGATACGGAGATTCAACGCATCAGCATGAATGACGTCACACCTGCTCCGATGCCGGAACAGCCTCAGCCGGTACCGGCTGGGTTGCTACATGAAGCTCTTACAACCCACCGGTCAGATGACCCGGTGGGACCGGATGGGATTCCATACCAAGTAGAGAGCGTGGTCGGACACACCGACCCGGACCTACCAGGACCCTGGTACGTCAAGGTTATGTGGGTCGGATACGATTCACCCACCTGGGA
>CM020618.1:32657724-32724600 GCA_009829735.1 Pyropia yezoensis
CGATGACGGCGGACGTCGGGCCGATGACGGCGGACGTCGAGCTGATGGCGGTGGTGACCGACCTCGTACGACTTCTTGTGACACTACCGATCGTGGTCGCGGTCACGCTCGAAGCACCGATCGTGGTGGACGCGGAGGCGATGACGGCGGACGTCAGGCCGATGACGGCGGACGTCGAGCTGATTGCGGTGGTGACCGACCTCGCCTGACTTCCCGTGACACTACTGATCGTGGTCGCAGTCGGGCTCGTAGCACCGATCGTGGTGGACGCGGAGGCGATGACGACGGACGTCGGGCCGATGGCGGGGCTGACAGACCTCGCACGAATTCCCGTGACACTACTGATTGTGGTCGCAGTCGTAGCGCCGAGCGTGACGGTCGGGGTGGCGGTCGGGGTGGCGGTCGGGGTGGGTGGTGGTGGTGGCGGAGGTGGTGCATCAGCGGGAGCGGGTGGGGCGGGCCGACCAGGCGGTGGTGGAGACGGCGAGGGTCGTGGCGTCACTGGCGGCAGTTCTGGTCGTCGTACTTGCACCGGCGGAGCGAGTGGGTCCGGCCGACCGGGCAGTGGTGGAGACGGCGATGGCCGTGGCGTCGCTGATGACAGTCGTTCTGAGAGCAACTCTCGGGCCCCGTCTGACGATAAGCAGCTGCCACCAGCACCAGGGGATGTTCCAGCACCGCATATGGACAGTAGCGTGGTGACGGCGTCGGCGCCTACATGGGTCGGTCCTTCCAGCGACTACGTTATCGCGTCGAAGCGGTATGTACCGATCGAGGCCATTCGCATTGCCCCGCGGACGGTGCGTACTATCAACCGCGGCACTGTCGACGAACAGCTGCGCTCGTACCGCGACTTCGGTTATACGACCACGTACGGAATGATATCCGTATGCGCAGACCCAGAGTGTCCCGGGGCCGAGGATAGCTTTTTACTCGTGGACGGCGCGCATCGACTGACGGCGCTGCGGGAGCTGCACAAGGAAGGGCACGCCATCGCTGTCGGTGAGGTGCAAGTGGCGGTCATCGTTCGGGCGTGACGGGCAACCCTTGACGCTCATGATGGCCCTCACGTTGGGGGTGCGCGCCAACTCGACGGCCGCCAAGGCCAAGGAGATGAGCGACGTGGACAACATCCACTTCATTACAAGCTGGCTACGAGAGTACAACGACCGCCAACCTTTGGGCAAGAAGCAGTCTCTGTTCCAGCACAGTATGTCGGACCTCATTCGCATCTTCTGCAACTACATGGACAACCGCAAGCAGGACCCCATGGACGTGGACCTTGCTCACCGTGAGTCCGATGAGGTGGACCGTGAACAAGAGGACCAAGACGACGCGACCGTCAGGGGCGGCCCGGAAACGTCCCGTATTGGCAAGGCCGTCTTGCGACGCATGATCAAGATTGCCCTGATCTACATTGAGGACGAGCGGTCTGGCGAATACATTATCAAGCGCATCACTGACTCTGTGGGCTCACGGGGCGAGCACGCCTTGACGACCGAGTCGTGTGCGTCTCCGGCACTTTGCACTTTGGGGGGCGTACCGCTGGTGTACTGCAATGAGGTGCGCCTGTGGATGCTCCAGGTCGGTTGGGAGTGGACGGGTCGTCGCAACGCGGGCAACAATGCCATCCGGCGGCTGACACGGGGCACCGACTTTGCGTTCTTTGCTAATCTTGTCTATTTCGTGCGCTTCGCGATCAACGAAGCGAAGATGCGGCGCACCCTTCTTCGCCTCGCATCGGCCAAGGACCGTGCAGTTGCAGAGGCGCAGGCGCTTGCGGCTGGGTGTGCCGTTTTCACACACAGAGCGCCTTTGACGGACGTGTTGAAGCAGAAGCGTCGCCGACAGAACCTCTCGCTGCTGGACGAGCTCCAGGTGTTGGTCATCACCAAGTACGACTCTCCACAGCCACCTGCCCGAGCCGTCTTGGCTGCGGGTGGGCGGTGGCGGCAGCAAGGGCAAGGGCAAGGGTCGACCCGGATGCAGGGGCACGGCGGCGTCGGGTGGTTCAGAAGACCCTTTCAGGTTTGTGCAAGACCTGTCGTTTTACGAGCTCTTCTTCCCCGAGTGGGCAGCCAAGGTGCGGGCCTTCTTAACCCCTCCCTCGGATGAGCAGGACCGCCCCCTCCCTACCGATTCAGCCACCGCGTCGGGTACGGCGCCGGCGGCTACCAGGGCCGGTTTACGTGAAGAGGGTGGCAATAGTGCCGTCGCGGGGACCAGGCCTGATGCCGATGCCCGCATGGGTCACCGTACCACCGGTGGCGATGGTGACGGCGACGGTGACGGCGACGGTGCTGGGAGCGGTGCTGGGAGCGAAGCTGGGAGCGGAGCTGGGAGCGGAGGTGGTGGAGGTGATGGTGGGGTCGGTGGCGACGGTGGTGACGGTGGCGACGGTGACGACAACGGCGACGGTGGCGACGGCGGGGGCGGTGGCGACGGCGGAGGTGGTGGCGACGGCGGAGGTGGTGAAGACGGCGGAGGTGGTGGCGACGGCGGAGGTGGTGGTGACGGCGGCGACGGCGAAGGCGGTGGGGGCGATGGTGACGGTGGCGAGGGCGGGGACGAGGCACCCGCTGTGCCTGGCGTTGCGGGCACAGCCGGCCCCGAGGAGCCGGCCAACGGTGGCGACGGTGCCGTCAGCGACGGGGGCGTTCGCAAGTCAAACCGACTCACGCGCCCGCGCAAACCACCTTCGGAACAGAACGCTTCTGATTCTAGTGGCGGAGCGCCTGTGCCACCGCCCAAGAAGAAGCGTCGCCGGACGGCGCCGCGAAAGAAGGGGAAGAGTGGTGCTTGTGCTCCCGGTGGCCGCGGAAGCGCTGGCAGTGGAGGGGGTGGCCGTGGACAAGGTGGCGGTCATGGGGCGTTTGCTCGCAAGCGCACTGTCACACTAGGGCGTCCAAGTGTACCAGGAGGCTCTCAGAAGGACGACGAAGAGGCCTATGAGGATACCGTACCCGACATTCCGGACAGTATGAAGGAGGCGGCCAAGGAGAATCGCCGGGCATTGGACCTCTCTTCCGGGCCCCGTGATACTGCTGTGCGGACGCCGCTGCCGCCCTTTGCTCTCCTGCTGCCCCTGGAGCACCAGAGCCGCGACTTTGTTCCACGGTCCACGTGGGACGCAATGGGTAATGCAGCCGAGACGCTCATGTGTAACCGTGGCTTGGCGCTCCTTGACTACACATACCTGGCCCTGGACATGCCCAGCGCCCCCCCCGCCGCGGTGGAGCGCGATCGACATATCCCCGACACCCGTTTGCTGCTGACCAACCTAGCGCGTATCCAGTACGGGACCGAGCTTGTCGAGCGAGGCTGGACGGTGGTCAAGCACGCGATGACCTGCATGACCCGTGTGGAGGGTGGTGGTGGCGCGGAAGTCGGCGTCGACGGCGCTGCCGTCTCGTCTGGATCATCCACAACCCCGACCAAGATGGACCCCGTCGGCGATTTTCTTCAATCTGTGATCAACAAGTTTCCGGGTGAAGCCGCGCTCAAGGACGACGACCCGATGTGGACGCCCATCCACAACGTCGGCCTTGGCAAGGTCGACGAAACCGCAATGAAACGTGGTCAGGGGCGGCTCACCGTGCGACAGTTGGCTCTGGCCGCCAATGGGGACGATAAGGACGCGGACGGCTTGTAGAAGACCAAGCTGCACTGTGACATGCTGATGGCTGCCATGGCTCACCAAGTGCTGGTCGGTGCACAGACGGCGCAGCAGCTTAATGAGCGCCCACTGGTGCGGGTGCCCAAGTCCGGCGCCCGAGTATTGCTGACCACCTCTCGAGCGATGCGGCAACAGCCACACGTGGACGCCACTGTCCGGGCCGAGAAACCAGACCCCCCTACTGCCCAGAATGCCGACGACAGCCGCCGGGCGCCGCTGCAGACGTTCTCGCGCCCGCGCAGCCACAACTACTTTGCCATGGCGGCCGGTAAGGATGGGTTCACTGTGGTTGTGTATCCCGGCAGCTTTCACGTTGTCCATCGCCTCGAGAAGAAGCTGGATGTCCCGCATCTGGTGAGACCTGAGAGGGTGGTTGTGCCTGCGGGGGGTCTCTTCGTCGTCCGCGCGGACGTTGCTCACTGTGGTGCCGGTCACGAGGACGATCTCTGGCGACTGCGCGCCGCGCCGGCATTGCTGTCCTACTCGCACTCCATCCGGCTGCACCTCTACCTACAACGTTTTGACGAGCCGCTGAAAAACGCCAAATACAAGGTCCCTGAGTGGTTGTTTGGTGAGGGCACTGGCGCCCCGTGTCTCGAGCCGAGCAAGTGCAAGAATTGTGGCGAAATGGTGTACGCCAGCGACGTGGACGATGCCCACCCTGCAGAAGGGGCGGACGTATCAGACACCTCGTCCCGGGACAGGGATGCCCACCCTGCAGATGGGGCGGACGTATCAGACACCTCGTTCCGCGATGAGGATGATCAAGATGATGCAGAGGACTCTCAGCAGTCTAGCTCGTCGGATGAAGACTACGATCCTCGAGGGCCGCCGAGGGTTGTGTAGTACTTGACAGCGTTGTCTCTATTGTCTACGACTGCTTTGGTATTGTTGTTTTCTGTCGTTCGTGGAAAGGTGGAGGACGTGGCCCGTTCGCTTTGTCATGTGATAATGTCTCGGCGAGGTGTTCACGCCCAGTCTGCAGGTGTCGATTTTCATAACGAGAACTCTGCACGGCTCGCCTACCTGTCCACGACACAATCACGCTGCTGATGAGACGAGTCAGTCGGCGTGCGTGCCTCTTGTCTTCGGGCACAACCCCTGGTTCGCGTTATGTACATAACGCGACCACTGGACGGGCGCTCGTGCGACGGGGCAAGAAACATCTGGCAGGATTACATTTGCTCAGCAAGGAAGGGTGGACGAGCCCGCCGCTGTGTCGCTGCGCAAAATCGCCCCACCGGGGCCAGACTGCATTGCAATCCCGTGAGACACGGTATGTACATAACGCGAGCACGGGCTCGGCGCGGGTGCTCTGACACCTCGCGATGTTATGTACATAACAAACTCATGGTTCCGATGCTGTCATTCTTTTAAATGCTTGGTAGATATGTTGGTAATGGACAACTCGGACGAGGCGTTCCCTGTACTGGAAGCAAATTCATTTGTACTTAAGATACGACCAGTGTCAGTCTCCTTGCCGGTCTCCTCTCGGCACCGTCATCGCCGTTGCTCTCCACGTCTACTGTCGGCACGGTGCGACCTTGGCTGCATTCTCTTCCGCGGTTTGTGGCCCCTTCTCTGCGTCACCACTATGCCGTCAAGTGATTCTGTAGAGGTGGTCAACCTTGTCACAATCTTCGCAGAGCGTGCCGCGTTGGCGGTAGCGCGAGCAGAGACGTCTTCACCAGCTTTGCCGTATCCTTGTGGGGTTGTCGTCTACGTCCTTGGGTCTTTGCGCGATCTGTTTGTCCTCCATTCCCTGGAGGGCAGGGGAGGGCTCTTGCTACGCTCTGGGACATGGGCTGATCTTGTCGACTGGTGCGAGCACCATTGCCGGCCTATGGTTGACATGGATCCGGTCTATCTGTGGGACAGAGTGGGCCAACCCCGGCTACATTCCCGCACTTGCTGGCTGCACGATAGCATCGCGCACGGGGTCTATGAAGCCGTGTGGGTACTGAAGCGGCTCGTAGCAGTACCGCGTGCTTCCTTCAGTCGTGGTCGGGTACTGCGCTTTGCATCCGGGTTGCGGTGGCACACAGTGGCAACCGCGAGCGGTACTGTCCCCCGTGCGGGGGCCGAAGACCCCTCGGATGACGAGGACATGCACTGGCAGCGGAACGTTAGGCTGGTGCCCGCCCCCGCGGACGAGGATGTTGACCTCAGGGTGTGGCAACTGCTGCTTGTCCTGGGCGGCGAGGTTGATGGGTTGCCGAGCTCTGTCGTCGGGCGTCCCGCCGACGGTGTCGGACGGAAGAGGAGGACGCCCCAGATCGCCCTGTAAGGGGAAGTTGGCGCGCGTGTCCCGGGCAAGCGCAACACCTACTGCTTCGCGACGTGCTCGGTGTGGGTGGCCGCCGTACCCCGTCAGACACTGTGGACGACGACGACGACGACCTGTCCACCCTTCGTGCATTTGAGCACGTTTTGTCCATGTCGTGTTACTACTGTCTTGAGCAACATCTCCGGCGGGCATCCCGGTCCACATGGACTCCACACACGGGCGAGCAGGAACGGCAGTACGAGGAGCGTCTAGCCGGCTGTTTGGACGGCGTGGCAGCCCGAATTCGAACTATTGTTCGCGACGTCGTTTCTGGTTGGGATGTCGTGGCGCGCAGTCGGAGTTTTCGCTCCGCCGAGGTGATGCTGTCTACGCACATGCTCTGGTGCCCGTCTGTGGGCTTCTTCGTGGCGCTGGGGCGGCCATTGGACGCAGAGGACAACCTCACATCGCCCGACGGACAGGCAGTGGACCTGCACACCAGCAAAGGGCCGGTCCGTGGTGGCACTGTCCCGGTACAACGGCAGAGCGCAGTGTCAGGCCAGCAGTCGAATGGACAAGATGATGAGCAGAGGGCGGTGGGGAGGCTGACGCCGCTTGCAGATGCTCAGCTCCGTGCGGCCGCTGGCACCATGCTTGAGCACGTACACGTGTGCACCGGCGCAGACCGCCTGGGTATTACGGTGACGCGCGGCCTGCTGGGCCGCGGAGGTCGAGGGGACGCGAGCGCCGCGACCCCTGCGGGCGACGGTGACGTCGTATCCCACACAGGACAGCGGCGTCGTATGTAGCGCAAGGTCGTGGGCTTCTTGACCGTGGAGGACTACAGGCACCCAGAGTGGGACCGCCTGTCTGGCAATGTGCCTAGAGTACTGCGCAGCGTCTTGGCGGGGCTGACTGCGTTTTCAGGCCCCCCCCCAGCTGGCCGCGGGGGTACGGCGCCTGCGTGGGCGACGGCGTCTACCGTCCCTCGTCGGGGGCTGTCACCTGCGCCCGACCGTTGTGCATCTTCCGCCAGAACGATTGAGTTGGCGTTTCGTGCTGACTGCAGAGTGGCTGGCTTGATGGCCGAGCAGCAGGTGGTGGGAGGGTGTCAATCCGGGCTGTCAATTGGCCGAGGGGCGGCGTTGCTGTGTGGGGATGGCCGGCAGGACCGGCCGTGTCAGCAGCCTCAGCGGCCCGACGGCCCCGGTGATGCTCCGCAGGCTGACCTGGGGGAAGCCTGGGGCGTGCTGGATGATGCCATGGGCCAGGTATGTGCGACCTACGCTTGTGGGTTTGATGACTTGCTCTCGGCACATGCCACAAAAGTGGCGACGCGGTCCAACGCGTCTCGTCGCAGGGGTGGTGGCGGAGCGCGTGGCATCCTCGGGGACGGTAGCGGCGGGGGGTGGGCGACGACACCCTCTACACCGACAGGCGAGCACACCCTCCCTTCCTTTATTAGTTCTTCGGTACAGCTGGTGCTCTGTGATCCTCCGTACAACATTCGGGCGGACAGGAGCCTGGAACAGTCTGCACATGACGTGTTTACCTCTGACGACATGCAGCGTGCCGCCCGGTTGTTCCAGACCGTTGTCCGCCCTGGCGGCCATGTGCTCATTTTTTGCTCTGCGGGTCAGCTGGGTCCGTGGATGGACACGCTCAAGGCGCTCAAGGATATGGACCCGGTGGGGAGGAAAAGCCTGTCGGCGTTTCGAGTGGACGGCCACCCGCTGGTGGCGATCAAGGACGCACACGCGGTGAACTCGCTGCGGCAGAGCACGACCAACCTGTCCAACATGGTCGAGTTTATTGTCCACGCCACGCGCGCTGGGGTGTCCCGGGAAGAGTGCTACGCCATGGTCAACTACCGTACTTGGAACGCTGTGCCGTCGCGGTTCCTGGCGCACGACAATGTCATCGACAATGTGAGACCGCCACACTTTAAGGAGGTGGTGCTTCGATGGCGGGACGGGTCGCGGCAATGGATACGACCAGAGCAAAAGTGTCTCGCCCTCATCCTCGAGCTCATATTGCGGTTTTCCCAGCCCGGGGACATCGTACTGGACACGTTTGCGGGGACGTGTGTGACGGCGGCAGCGTGTGTACGGGCCGTCCTGGGCCAGCACCGTTTGGTCATCAGCTGCGACTCGGATGCTGTTGTCATGGACGCGAGTCGGGCTCGTCTGCGTCGGGAGTTTGTCAACCAGGTGCTGGTGGGGGGCTACGAAAGCTCGGGGGTCGTCACATCCGATGTCATTGCGGCCGCACGGACAATCGAAGCCGCGTCGGTCGCTGCTGCTACAGCTACAACAGCAGCAGGGGCGGTGGGGGAGACCGGCAGCGAGGGTCGAGGCGGTAGTGGTGCTGCTGTCGGGGAGGAGATTGAGCTGATGATCAACCCACCCCCGTCTGTCATGGGAGATGATGCTGCTGTCTGGGAGCCCCCCCCCGGGCTGCCCTGCCATTCTGCTGTGTCGTTGGAGCTGGTGCGATACTTTGCCGGGCGGTGGGCCATGCAAGCAGACGCTGAACGGGTGGGCCGCGTGGCACAGACGCCCGGGCTGCCGCGACCTGGGGCAGATGTGGGTGTCGAGGTGGCCCGCCTGGAAGGCGTTGGCGTCGGGAGCTGGCCGCGCCTGTACCAGTGCGCCCTCGCCGTGGAGGACGCGGAGATCGCGCTGCACGTGTCGGCCGCACACCTGGGGCTGTACGTTGCCCAAAGCCGCTTGGCGGGTGGGACGGCCGGTCGTGGCGTCTTTGCGTTGCGCCCGTTGAAACGACAGGACGCGATTGGACCTTTTTGGGGGGCCATTGTGTACGCTGACCTCACAAAGCAGCGGGTCAAGACGCCGCGGTATGCCGCTTCTGTGCTGGGTGCCCACGGCCCCACGGCGCGGGAGCTTTCGGAGCGCGTGATGAAAGTGATGTTTGACGAACTGGACGTAGCTGGCCCGAATGACGCGGTAGAGGCGGACGTAGGGGGGGGTGGGCCGGGTAACCAGGAGCACGCTGACGTTCGCCCTCGCCACCACCGCCGCCGTCGGTACGATGGCGAAGAAGGGGGGGGGGGTGGTCGCACAATGCGAAAGCGACACAACCAAAAAGGCCACAACCACGGCGGCGGCGGCCCTGCTGCTGACCTCGGTACCGGAACATTGGCTGGGTGCAGGGGCGTGCCGACATCTCTGTTTATCGTACCGTCACCACTGTGTGTGACGGGCTATGTCAATGACGGACGGGCAACGTCCCCGGTTGATGCCGAAGCGACATTGGCCCAGACGGGCGCCGGGCCCGCGGACAGTGATGGGAGACGAGGCGGCGCCGGCGGCAGACGTGGCGACCGGGGAGACGTCTGGCTGGTGCGACCGAACATGGTCATCGTCGCCAATGTCGACGACGCGCAGCCGGTACGGCTGACGCCTGCACACTTCGTCAGGCCCGACATGATTGTGGTCATCGCGCTGAGGGACATTGCCGTTGGTGAGGAGCTCGTTGCGGATCACGGGCCCGACTATGTCTTTTCTTCGGCCGACTGGAAGCAACGCGGCCGGGCTAGTGGGGCGGGCGTGCTCCTGAGCCACTCGACACCCCACACGTTTGCCCCCATGAGCGGGTGAAGAGTGGGGTAAGGTGTGCCCTTTTTTCGTTCGCACTTTGGCGGGGGGGGGGGGGGGGGGGGGGGGGGGGGGGGGCGGGGGGCGGTCTTGCAGACACGCAGGTGGGGGAGGGAAACGTGTGAACATCAGCCACGCATACGCACGGAGAAAAGCTACGAAGAAAAGCCAGGATGAAGAAGAAAAACAACAGAGAGACAATACAAAGCCGACGCCAGCCAGCCGGTGGCTGTGGCTCCCTGTCAAAGGCGGCCAGGCTCCGGCCCTGCCGGCTGGTTCAAACCCCCACCCCCACCCAATCCGCCCCCGCACCCGCCCCCACCGGAGTCATCCGACCCCTCAAGGGAGTCGTCGTCGTCGCCCCGCTGCCGTGCAGCGCCTGCACGCGCGAGTGCGTCGCGGAGCTCCTCGTTCCGGCGCCTCTGGTGTGCCAAGTCGTCGGACATCGTTTGTAGATTCCTCGAGGATTCGAGGAGCCTCTCCGACATCCCGGCCAAGATGCTCAGCGCCTCAGTGACGTGAGGAGTGGTGGGGTCGGACTCCCGGGACACGCGCACGGGACCTACCTCCGTGGATGGTCCGCCAGTGAACACCGCGTTGGGCACGTCAGTACGCAGCAGCGCGGCCAGATTGTTGGTCGCCTGCAGCAGGTGCTGTACGAGTGCGGCTTGCTCTGCCACCCGGCGGTTGAGGTCCTCCATCACTCCACGGCGCGCGCCCGTAAGTCTGCGACGGAGGAGCTGCCTCTTGGTCACTCTGCCCGCGTGGCCATCCTGTTCGGCGGCCCCCCCAGCCCCAGTATCCGGTTCGAAAAAACCGATGCGCGTCAGCACGTCTTTGTTGCTGGTAAGGGGTGACTCGTCGGGTGCGCGGCCCGCCCCACCTGCCCCCTCCTCCTCGTCGTCGTCAATGGCGGCATCAAAGCGCGGGGGCGGCTGCACCGCCGCCGCACCCATTCCCCCGCCCGGTGCGGCCGCCGCGGAGTCGATGGCGCGCTCACCTGCCGCGCCGCCCTCGCCGGCCCACTCGGATGGCGCCCGTTTCCCGCGCGTCGTAGACACGCGCCGCATGAAATTTAGCACGGCGTCCTTGACGGCCGTCGACAGGTCCAGCCGTCCCGGGTTCCTCAGTTCGACTTTACGTCTGGTCCTTGCCGGTCCTGCCCCACTGCCGCCGTCTGCCTCGCTATGGGCCTCGAGTGCCAGGCGCCGAAAAGACGCCACAGCTTCATCGGCAACGTCAAAGACAGTGCGGAGTACATCTGGGTGCACATCACGCGCGACGGCCAGCCGGGCCTTGGCGGCCGAGACGCGGCGCGCAGGGTGCCGAGGCATGTCTGCGTAGCAGAGCCCGCCACCGCCGCCGCCGACGACCACACACCGGCAAACGGCGCGTCCAGGCAACGTTTGCCAGTCACACACGAGCCAGCAGCAGCAGTGCGCCCGTCTCAGGGCCGTCACAGGAAATGCGAATCAGAACAAAGCGATATTTTGGCTGCCTTTAGTTCCATGCTAAATAGCCACGGGTGAGTCCCGGCATGTGTCCGGTGGTCTATGCCGGGACGAAATTCCGGTTGTCTATGAGGTTTTGATTCTGCAGGCTTGTCCGGCGAGTAGTCTTATTGTCACTTCCTGTGACAACCGACGGCGGTCTATATGCATAATACCGGATACACCGCGTTTCCCAGTCCAATGATCGTTTGGAGTAGGGGTTACACAAACTCCGCGCTTTTTCAGATGTCCGCGCACACGGAGTTTGCTCTACGATTTAGCCGTCTGTCGATCTTACGAACGATTCTCCATTGTGGGCCCACAGCTCACACCCTTGCCACGAACCCTCCCCCCCCCCCCCCCCCCCCCCCCCTCTAAAGGAACTGCCCCCTCCTAATGAATCGCCCCTCCTATATAATGAACCACCCCGTCCGAATGAACCGCCCCTCACTCTGATCTTGGGGGCGACGATCGCTAAGGGATGTGCTGAAAAGTCTTGTGGCTTGTCCGCAAACTACCAGTGTGTAATACGCAGGACAAAAATCGTCGGGACAAAAATCGTCGTTTCCCGGGGCGCACGTCTCGCGGGCGTGGGCGCGCGAATGCATGCGCGCATGCGCGCAAACGCCCTCCCGCGCCCTCGCTCATGCGTGTGCGCGGACCGTGTGCGTGCATCCACGGGCATGCACGCGCGCATGCGTGCACGCGCGGCCCCCACTCCCCACCGCCCTCTCCACGGTGTGCCGCGCCCCTTCCCTTCCCCCCACTCTTCCTTTCCCGGTTGTGCCGCGCCCTCTCCCCACCGCCCTCTCCACGGTGTGCCGCGCCCCCTCCCTTCCCCCTCCCCCACCCCCCCCCCCCCCCCCCGGGGGGCAGGGGCCAAGGGGGGGGGCTGTGTGGGGGTTGTAGGGGCCGGACCGGGGCGTTTGTTGTGGGGGGGGGGGGGGGGGCGAGAGGAGGGGGCGTGAGGAGGAGGGGGGAGAGTGTGGGAGGGGCGGGGTGGCGGATCGGCGGCCGGCCGGGGGGGAGCACGGGTGCGGCGGCTCTGTCGGGGGAGGGGGGCAGGTCGCGCCAGCACCGGCGGCGCGGTTTCTTGAAACCGCGCCGCCGCCGCTGCTGGTGTACTGCTCCCGAGCCGCGCCCCCACCCCGCGGCCGCTGATTCTCTGCCGTGCCTTTTTCACCTCTTCCCCCCAACCCCTCCCCCTCCCCCTCCCCCCGCAGGTGGCAGCGGCCAAGGCGGCGGGTAAAGTGGCGGTTGTAGCGGCGGGACCGGTGCGTTTGTTGCGGGGGGGGCGTGTGGAGGGGGCGTGAGGAGGAGGGGGGGAGAGTGTCGGAGGGGTGGGGTGGAGGATCGGCGGCCGGCCGGGGGGGAGCACGGGCGCAGCGGCTCTGTCGGGGGAGGGGGGCAGGTCGCGCCAGCACGAGCGGCGCGGTTTTTCAAACCGCGCCGCCGCCGCTGCTGGCGTGCTGCTCCCGAGCCGCGCCCCCACCCCACGGCCGCTGATTCTCTGCCGTGCCATTTGCCCCTCTACCCCCCCCCCCCCTCCCCCCCCCCCCACCCCCCCGCAGGTCGTACCGGCCAAGGCGGCGGGCTGTGTGGCGGTGGCGGCGGCCGGACCGGTGCGTTTGGTGGGGGGGGGGGGGGGGGAGAGGAGGGGGCGTAAGGAGGAGGGGCGGAGAGTGTGGCAGGGGCGGGGTGGCGGATCGGCGGCCGGCCGGGGGGGAGCACGGGCGCGGCGGCTCTGTCGGGGGAGGGGGGCAGGTCGCGCCAGCACCGGCGGCGCGGTTTTTCAAACCGCGCCGCCGCCGCTGCTGGTGTGCTGCTCCCGAGCCGCGCCCCCACCCCACGGCCGCTGATTCTCTGCCGTGCCTTTTTCGCCTCTTCCCCCCCACCCCCCTCCCCCACCCCGCCCCCCCCCACAGGTGGCAGCGGCCAAGGCGGCGGGCTGGGTGGTGTTGCTGTGTCTGGCGCTGGCGGCCCAGCCTGCGGGTGTTGGGGCGGCAACGAGGCCGGTGGGTCCGCTGGTGGGGATGGCGGTCACGCCACCGGTGGCTGACCCGGCTGCCGCGTCGGCGGTGGCGGAGCCGACGGTCTCGGCTGCAGCGGCGCTACCGGCAGTGTCGTCGGTGGCGTCGGCCGCGGCAGACGTGGTGGCCGAGCCGGCCGGTGTGGCGCCGGCGGAGCCGACGGTCTCGGCTGCAGCGGCGCCACCAGCGGAGTCGTTGGAGGCGGCGTCGGCGGGCAAGTGCACGGCGGCCTCGGTGGGTGTGGCGGCGACCGTCGAGTCGGCCGTGTCGGCGGGCATGTGGACGGCGGCGTCGGGGGGCGTGGCGCCGGCGGAGCCGCCGGCCGTGTCGGCGGCTGCGATGCCGGTCGCCGAGTCGGTTGGTGTGGTGCATGAGGCGTCACAGACTGACCCGGTGGTCGAGGCGGAGGTGCAAATGTCGGGCGTAGCCCAGCTGATGGGGTCACCAGTGCGGGCCGCCGATCCGTTGGAGCGGCTGAAGGAGATGGACTTTGACGTCGACGAGACTGTGCCGGTGCGACCGGGCGGGTCTGCGCCTGTAGTGGCAGACGAGCCGGCGGAGACCATGCTGGACGTCACTCACCCGGTGGTGAGGTCCACGGCGACGGGAGCGGCGGCCGTTGGTACCGACCCGGCGGGGGGTGCCATGGCCACGCGGGGTGACACGACGAGTGCCCTCGGACTGGTGCATGCTTGTGACACCCTCTTTGCTCGCATGGGCCCGCAGGCGACGTCCCAGGCCGACGCCTTGTGTGTCATCCAGACCACGTCGGCCCTTCTTCGTTGCGACCCGGGTGTACGGGTTGCCAAAGCCGCTGTTGCCCACCTGTCCCGTCTGTACCAGCCGCACGCGAGTGACCCGGTCGTGGTACGTGAGATGGCAACCACTGTGAGGCACGCCCTTCGCGGCCCGGGCTTGGCCAACCTGCCGCGCGCCAACCTCGAGGCACTCGTGGACATGTTTGTCATCCCCATCATGGTTCCGAACGTGTGGCGGGCAAGAAAGGCAATCGACGACCTGTCTTTTCGGGCGGCGGCGGCGGTGGCGGCAGCGCCCACCCGGATGATGATCACCGGTGGGTCGGGGCAAAAGCGGCTGCGTCTCACCGCGCCTGGTGGTCCTGGTGGCCCCGCGGGTCCGGCTGCGCGTCTCACCGCGCCCGGTGGTCCTGGTGGCCCCGCGGGTCCGGCTGCGGCGCCGTCTCCCCAGTTTTTGGCGCTGACCCCCCCCCCGCGCGGCCGGTCGTCGACCTGGGGCGGACGCGCCGCCGGCGACGCTTCCCGCGCAAGGTGCGCGTGCAGCAGACGCTGGCAGTGGGGGTGGTCCGGAGCTCGCCCACTTCAGCCGCGAGACGGTCGCTGCCGTCGGCGCCGCCTGCTCAAAACTGTTGCACGATCACGGGTCGCTGGCCGATTCTCCCTCCTGGCCGCACCAAGTGACCTTTTTTCGCACCGCCTGGTCCATGGGCGTCTGGCCCCCCGAGGCCCAGAGGTTCCTACTGAGCGCGTGTAGCGCAGACACTGCCATCGTCCACCGGGCGGTGCTGGCGGGCAAGGGAGGTGCTGCGGTGCCGCAGCGACAGCCGTTGAATCTACACACCCGCCTGTGGTCGCATTTGGTGGAGTCTGGCCGCAGCCTTTCTGCCCTGGGGCGGGGTCATGGCGACGGCAAGCTTGTCCCGGAAGGCGCAGGCAGCCCCGACGACGTGGCCCTGCTCATGTCCATGCCCGGGTCGTTGGCAATGTTGCCGACAGACTTCTTCGTCGCCTTTAAAGAGGTAGACGCATGGAAAACCGTCATGTGCGACATGACGGCGTTGCTGTTTTCGTCCGTCCTTGGCTCTCCGGGTGCTGCTACTGCTGTCGCGCCGGCTGCGGCCCTGTTTTCACGTGTTGCGAGTGTGACAGCTTCAAACACTGGCGTCGGGTGGCTGGTAGCCCCCAGTCCACACTTCCGACGGACCGCCCGGCAGGTCATCCGCTGCCTGTCCGGTGTGGGTGAGCGGGGGGGCGGTGGGGCTGATTCGTGGTCCATCACGGACCTGTTGGATGGGTGTGCACCAGTCCCGTCCAATGAGGAGTGGCGCGCTGTGTCCGCCCTCGAGACCACCAGCGCTCCCGCCCCGGTTGTGTCGTCGGGTGGCCCCCCACAGCCTTTTGACGCCCTGCGCGTCATCGAAAACGCCTTGCACTTGCTGGACGTCTCGGTGCGCGCTCGCGGGGATGATCGTGCCTGGAACGGTGTCCCCCTGCAGCAGTTTGCCGTGTGTACGGCGTTTGTGCGGAGCAGCCGGCAAGTGTTGGCGGACGTGGGCGCGGGGCGCCCGCCTGCGGACTCACCCGGCGAGTCGGTTAAGCTGTGGGCGAGCGGAGCGCTCGCCCGTGTCTTGCACCTGCTCATGCGGCTGGACATCCACCGAGACGTGAAGCGCACACGGGTTGTCGTCCAAAGGGCCTTGGTCTCGTGCCTCATCCTACTCTCCGACCACAAGCAGTTCTGCACGCACTTTGATATCATGCACGTGGCAAACCTGGCCCCCGTTGTCAACGAGTGGATGGAGGCACTTCCGTGGCTTTGGGAGGTTCATATCGGGCACGTGGAGGCGGACCGGTCACCATACAACTGGTTGTACTTCGCGGCCGTCCATAACCTGGTGCGGACGCCTCTTGCGGTTGGCGTGTGGGCATCTCGGCGGGTGTTGGCCCAGTCAACGTTGGATTGGTTGGCGTCACCGTTGGGCCTGCGGCCCTGGGTCGGAGAAATCGGTGGTACGACCTGTTCGGGGGCCCTGCACGCGCTGAAGGGTGCGCTCTGTCCGCCGGCCAGGCCTGGCGAGCGGGCCAGCCCCCTGGTCGTACGACTACGTCAGCGCATCGACGAAGTACTGAGCGGGTATGCTGTGCCAAACGACGCAGAGGCGGGTGTGGGTGCAGCAGCAGCTGCCGCCGGTGCTGGTGCGGTTGCCGCGGCTGCCGCTGGGGCGGGTGCAGCAGCTGCCGCTGGGGCGGGTGCCGGCTCAGGAGCCGAGGACGATGGACCGCCACCCGCAACGCCCGGTGTGGACAGGGCGAGCCCACCAGGTGACCCAGACTCCTTTTCCATTGGCGACGACGCGGGGGGCGAAGTCGAGTTTGTGTGCTACCTACCCGCAGTGGCGGTCCCAGACAATGTGTTGGCTGCGCAGGCAGTTTCCCCTGTCTACAATGCGGAACCCTGCAACGTCATTGTGTTCATTGACGACGACGATGACTGGAATGACGCAGAGAACAATAACGTGACTGTCGTCAGTGTGGCGCGGGTGGTCCGGGCCGGCCAACTGGTCGGGCAGCGGCGGACGTCCTCCGCTACTGGGGTGGCCGCCCATGTGGCAGTAGCTCAGAGTGCTGCCACCTCTGTCGCGACGGTAGCTGCCACCTCCTCCGCGACGGCAGCCGTCCCAGGCGGGCCCTCTACGCCCGAGGTTGCTGTCACCGCTGCTGCTCCCGATGCTCCATCGGCGGCGGGTATGGCCACAGGCGCGGCGGATGCTGTGGCTGTGGGTGCTCCTGGCGTTGGTGGGGCTCCTGCGGGCACGGCGGCCGTGGCCGACGCGGGTGTTGGCGGAGGTGCACCTGCTGAACCTGGTACTGCTGCAGCAACCGACACCGCGGGGGTGGCTGCTGTGGGCACGGCAGTGGCTCGGGGGGAGGAGCCCTCTCCCGCTTTGCCTGCAGTTTCAGACGCGGGGGCAGCTGTTGTTGGAGGTGAGACTGCCGGCGTAGGAGGCCCTTGTATCGGTTCCCCGGCTGGTGGGGGGGACGCGTCTCCCACTGCTGCACCTCTGCCCGCGGCGGCGGCGGCGGCGGCGGGGGGTGATGCCAGCCAGGCCAGTCCTCCCACACTGTGTGGCGCGGATGGTGATCGGGTGGCGCTCGGTCAGCTGACGCTCTGTACGTCCGAGTCGGGGTGGAAGGGTGTCCCAACCCACCTGCGCCCGTCCCCGTTTTACGCAAGAGGACCTGGGGGCCACTGGCAGGCCATCGTTGTCGCCACCTTGTGCCAGCTCGCCGCCCGCGGTACAGAGGCGGTGGCGCAGTCTATCGAAGGGAGCAACAAGGGCCATGGCGGCGGCGGCGGATGTAGTGGGCGCGTGACCACATCGTCATTGTGCTCCCGCTTTGGCGTGGCTCGCATCGACGCGCCCATCACCCTGTCGTCGCCGCAGGTGGGGGGCTCCATCCTGGACGACCCGCGGGCGTGTCGCATGTGCAACGTGCTCGTGCGTATGCCCGCCCCCCGGGGTGGTCCCCCCGGTGGGGGCGGCCGCCCTACCGGGGGATCCGCTGGGCGCCACCACCGCCGCCACAAGGACCGCGGGGGAGAGTGTCAAGTGGACCCCACAGACGCCACCCCGGGTGATTTGTGTGCCTTTTGGGTATCGGAACCCGTCGGCTTGGTGTGCAGCACCCCCGTGGACGCCGTGTTTATTGGCCGCTGCGAGGACAAGGAGGGGCAACCCGGCGGGAGGGTTGGTGGCCCACCGCCCGCGGGGGCAGGCCAGTGGTGGGTGGACAAGACGCCTGGCCCGGGGCTGGACGAGGGGGACGATGACGCCGGCAGGGCGCGCCACGGTGGCGCATCCGGTCCCCCCCGGCGGTGGTGGTTTGCGGTGCGTCGTTTAGACGTGCGGCGGATGCTCCATCGCCGGACGGCAAATGTGGTCGTCACCCTGTGTCACAGTATCCTGTCGGACAGCCGCGAGTTTGGCGGCCTCGGCCACTGGGACCATCTTCCGCCAGTCATGCAGAGGGCGCTCGCCATCCACGCAACGCCTCCGCACGGGGGACAGCAGGTGGTACCTGTACCGGCACCGGGGCCTCCCCCCCTGCAGAGTGCTCCTCCACGCTACGCCCACCTGGACGAGTTCCAGTGGCGCGCAGTCGATTGCATGCGCCGGGGGCTGTTGTCGGACGAGTGTGACGTGCAGCTGGTGACGGGCCCCCCCGGGACGGGCAAGACACGCGCCATTGTCTCCATGGTGGACATGGTACTTGGGACCCTGCCAGACGGGCGGGTCCTGCTGACGTCGCGCACCAACACGGCGTGCGACGAGCTGTTGGACGCAGTGCACGAGTTGTTCTGTCCGTCGGGGGCTGCCAGTCGACACGGCGTCGCGAAACCCGATGCCGTGACGCTCCTCCGTGTGGGTGAACCCCCTTCGGATGGCCACCGTGCCAAGACAACGCACATTGACGCCGTGGTGGACGAGCGCCTTCCTGTCGCCTACCCGTCCGTGACAGCCGCGGTGGAACGGGCAAGGGCACGGGTTGCTGATGTGGGCCGCCGTGTGGATCGTTCCCGCGCCCAGGGTACAGAGCCGGGCGCGGGTGGGTCACAAATCCTCCTCGAGGAATGTGCCGATGCGGAGCAAGCCCTGGAGGCTGCCTTGCGTCGCCAGCAGCGAGCGGAACGGGAGCTCCGCAAGCGCATCGTGGGCGGCGCGTCCGTCATTGTCACAACAACGTCAACGTCGACGGGGGCGCTCGTGGGGGGTCAAGGCTTTGACGCCATTATTATTGACGAGGGTGCGGCAACAAGCGTCCCTGCGTCTGTCGCCGCCATTGCTCGCGCCAAGCGGGCGGGGCGTGCGGGTGGCTCGTCAGATGAAGAAGAGGACGGTCATCCGGCAGAGCGGACCAAGTGCATTGTCCTTGTTGGCGACAATGCCCAGCTGAGGCCGAGCGCCGGCATGGAGTACAGAGGCGAGACACGGCCGATGACATCAAGCGTTTTTGAGCGGCTCGCCAGGTTTCTATCCGCTTGCGTCATCCTCTCCGTGCAGTACCGCATGCGGCCGCTGTTATGGTCCCTCCTCCGAGAAGTCTTTTACCGGCACATTGGCGTATGGTCGGACGGGCGCGGGCCCAAGGCCCGCCATGAGGAGGGGTTTGGAACACCCGCGTGGCTAAACCATCCAAGTCGGCGTATTCGCTTTGGAGGGCTGCAAGTGACAGACACTTCCCGCCTGCCGGCCAACGATCGGGCGCACAAGTCGGGTTCCACCACCTCCAACAACAAGAGCCTGATCAACGTTGCAGAGCTTCGGTTGGTCGAGATGGCTCTTACGGATCTACTGCTGACGTGGGCGACGTCCAGCGGGGCTACCGAGCTCAAGGTGACGCTCATCACCCCGTACACTGCACAGCGGAACAAGCTGAATGAAGTGGTGCAGTCGGTGAGAGACAGCAGGCGGCTGCCCCGCAGACCATGTGCCGACGTCAGGGTGTCCACCGTGGATGGCTGCCAAGGCGCTTCTGTGGACTGTGTCATACTCTCCCTCGTGCGGTCAGAGCCTGGGGCGCCTCCCGGCGGGAGCACCGACTTTTTGTCCGACGAGCGGCGCGTGAACGTCATGATGTCGCGGGCACAGAGCCATCTCCACGTGATTGGTGACATAGACTACCTTTCAAGCTCTGGGGGTGTGTGGAAGAGCTGGTGGGACAACGTCCGCCATAGGTGGAGCCGTCCAGATCGACCGGGCCGCGAGCACATCAACATTGTGGCTCCCGACAGGGTCCTCTAGTCGGGAGTATGTGGGGGGGGGGAGGGGGGGGGGCGGGGCGGGTGAGAGTGGGGGTGGGACTGTACGGCACCCCCTCTTTTTTTTGCTTTGAAGGTGTCGCTGGTCATGTGGTGGCCGGTTGTTCCCCAGTGTAGTTGACAACTGGTATAGTTGACGTTTTGAGTTGCGTGACATGTTGGTGGAGGTTCACATGGCAAGGCACTCGTGTTGGGCGATGGGGAAGGGGGGGGGGGGTTTGAGGGGGGGAGGGGGCGTGTGTGGCCCATGGTACCACCATCAGTCTTGAGTCACGCCATGTTGTGTGCATAACGCAACAGATGGGTAGGTTCCATGGTCGGATATTGGCCGGGACTTGGCCAAGGCAGACCGAGTCGCGTTATGTACATAACGCGTCTGGCGAGCACTTGGCATCGTCCCGACAGATTGCCGAGGCTGACCGTGTGGCGTTATGTACATAACGCGTGAGGTGAGCCTTTTTGAGAATCTGGTAGGTGTGGTACGGTAGACAGACCGTGGCGCGTTATGTACATAACGCTCTAGTGATGTTTGTCGAGATAGTTCGCCAGAGCTGATCGTGTCGCGTTATGTACATAACGCGACAGGTGAGCCAATGGAGAATCTGGGAGTCGTGGCTTGTCAGAAGGACCGTAGGGCGTTATGTACATAACGCTCTTCGGATCTTTGTCGAGATTGCTACGTGTCGACGCGTGAATAAGTGTTTTCCGATTGCGTCATGATTTTGATGCTTTGGTATTTGTTAATTTCTTTTCGGCAAATTGACTACTTTCATGAGGGAAAGGGGGGTGGTGGGGGGCGAGAAGTTGAACTTGCCTGTTCACCATTTACGAGTCGGGTGCGGTGCCGTTTCCAGACATGTGATGGCCTCGTCGTCTGGTCGATTCGATCGTTTGACCTCGTCGGCGATGGTGTGGGCTGCCGCCAAGCGACTTGGCCCCCCCCCCCCCCCCCCCCCGCATCCTCCTGCCGCCAAGGGACTTGCTCTCACGCCTCACTCACGCCTCACTGCCCCTCAAACACTCACACACGCACTCGTGCGTCACTGCCTCTCAAACAGCCCACAAGGCGCACATCACCAAGGCGGTGACGCGCCACTGCTCAGCAGGTGGTGGCTTAGTCTGCGATGAAAATTAGGGTCATTAAACCCACCACTCAGTGTCACAAAAAGGACTCGGACACACGCAGGACCCACCATTCGCTCACTAAAAGCTCCATAGATCATTTGACATCTAATCGACCCCTCCATGGGCGCGCGCACCTCTAGTGATGAACGCCACGCGCTCTAGCCCGGGTATGGGCATTTCGCACGGTTCACATAATTTTCTTGCATAGCTACCCTTTGGTGGGCAGGAGGACATCCCTAGGGGCAGGCTCGAATGCGCTCGAGCACGCTCACAGAAGAAAGTCAGTTGGGAGTGGGGGGGAAACCATAAAGAGAGGGCGAGGGGCGGGGGAGGGGGCACGAATTGAATTTCGAATTCCAAGGAGCCCGATCACCTGCTGACACCGACGCGGATCAAACGGGAGGGGAGGGGATTTGGGCGGCGGCGCGAGATGATGTTGAATTGGACGGTGACGTGGGTGTCCGGGGATGGGTGCTCTCATCCGTCGGCCGCACGTTCAGCCACAGGCAGGTCAGGTCAGTCGCTTCCCTCGGCGCCCCCCGGGTCTGACGAGAGCCGTAGGTCCACGCGGCCCGCGCGGTGTCGTGTGCTGGTGGCAGGCCATTTGGATGCACCGCGCGGTGAGCTCGCAGCATGGCCATGCCGTCTGTGGCGGTGGGTTTGAGGTACACGACTCCCCCCCCTCCCCCCCCCACCAAGACGTCCAGGATGACATTTTTCCCAAACGGTGCTCGTAGTGCATTGCAAACGGACGGGGCCTACCGGAAGCACCAAAAGGCTGGGTGCCCGCGTCCCGGCACGCCGCTCCACATCCACCGTGGCGAGCAGGCAGTGCCGAGGGTGGGTTCAATTGCAGTGTTGCTATTGCCCCACAGCACGGTGGCGGTCACTCTCCCAATACGTGCCGTCGGGAGGGGGGGCGGGGGAGGGGGGGGGGCGCGGGGGGGAGGGGGGGAGGGGGGGGGGGGGGGGGGGGGGGGGCGCTCGCTCGCCATGGTTGGGCGAGCCGCACGGATGCTGGCGTGTCAGTCCGCTCAAATGCCACAGTGCATGCGGTGCACTCCGTCCCGCACCCACCGTCGCGCTACTGGCGGCTGCCATGAGCACAGCGTCTGTGCGCGGTCTGCAATTGGGCCACCAACCCCATCACCACCACCGCCGCCGCCACACCACCACCGCCACCGCGAGCCCCTCCACCACCACCGCCGCCGCGCCACAGGACACTCTCACGGCAGCCACCGTCGGCCACGGGTGCCTCGGCGATGAGAAGGATCTTTCATTTCCGGGGCGGTGAGCTAAGGCCACGCGACAGCCCACAGGGGCACGTGGCGGTGCGAGCATCCTCCGCTCTGCCCCCTGCCCGAGAGGTAGCGTCGGTTTGGGGGTGGTGGGGGGCGGGCGGCAGGGGGGAGAGGAGGGGGGCGGGGGGGAGAGGAGGGGGCGGGGGGGGGGGGGCGGGGGGGGGGGGGTGGGGGGGGGGGGGCGGGGGGGGGGTGGGGGCGGGGGGGTGGGGGGGTTGGGAGGACCTGGACCGCCGGCATCCTGACGGCCCGTGTAGCCCATGGCCAGCGTCTACAGCACGCGTACGGCAGCGAGTGAGGACCCCGGCCCAGATGGTGCCTTGCCAGACGATAAATAGGGCGGTAGGTGGTGCCCCGTGGTTCCCCATCTTTGCCGACCCCATCAGCCACCGTCGACAATCCCCCCCACCCACCCTCCCCCCCGTCTTTCCCCCACACACAACCCCCTCCTCCCCCCCCCCCCCCCCCCCCCCCCCCCCCCCCCCCCCCCCCCCCCCCCCCCCCCCCCCCCCCCCCCCGCCCCGGATTCACGATGAACGACGATGACGACGGCAGCGACCAAGACATTGGCGTCGACGGGCTGGACGGCGACACCACCTCAGACGAGGAGTGGGACCCGGCACAAGAGCAGGCGTACGTTCAAGACGCACGCAACGTGGTGACGCTCAAGCGGGCGGTGCTCGCCGCCAACCTGAGCCGCCTGCAGGGCGTGTCTGCACCCCACGGGGGCGACGCGGCCTCGTCGGCCGACTGGTCTACCGCCGTCGCGCAGTTGCAGCAGGCGGCCAAGGATGAGGAGGCGGCGGGCCCCCTCGACGGCGCCGGCGAGGACCTCGTCGCGGCCATCACAGGCGCGGCACAGGCGGTCAGCGTGTACTGTGGTGGTCGGGCGGCGCCAAGCGAGGCCGAGGTGGAGCTCGCCGCACGCGCCAAGACGGCCGCTGGGCTGATTGGCGTGGCCGCCGCGGGCTTGCTCCGGCGCGAGGCTGCCACTGACGCACCGCCCGCCCGCAAGGGGCGGACGCAAAAGTGTAGCGGATGTGGCGAGCCCGGGCACAAGGTCATCTCTTGCAAGGCCCCGGCTGGTGCAGGGCCGGCGGCCGCTGCCGCCACCGTCCCGGCGGCGGCGGCGGCGGCCGCGTCCAAGCGTCGCGACTGCCTGGGAGGGGGCCACAGCAGCGGGGACGCCGCCTGCCCGGTGCAGCGGCACTGTGGGGGCGTGCCAGCGGCCTACGACCGCGGCGTCGACCCCGACTGCAAGGACCCGCTTCAGAGCACTGGACGGCAGACGCGGGCGTGTACCGTGCCGGTGGGCGTCCTGGCAAGGGCGGTGCTCGGGGACGACAAGGACGACGCCGACACGCGCGCGGCGGTGGAGACGGCGCTGCAAGCAGAGCTGGAGGACCTCTCTGGGGCGGCTACCAAGCTCCGCTTCCTCATGCTCCTCGTCCTCGACGTGGCATTGCGCCGCCTGGTGTCGACCGTCGCGGACGCAGCCGCCGACGACGCCGACTGGACGGGGGCCGTGCCCGCAAACTGGGCGCCCGTCTGGCTGTGGTTGGCCTACGCCTGCGGCTGCGAGGGTGTGTCTGGCAGTCCCCTGCAGGCGGGCACCGTGTGTGCGGGCTGTGGCAAGGGGCGGGCCAACACGCGGATGGCGCGCGCCCGCTCTGTGGTGACAACGAGCCACCCGCTGCTGGCAGAGGTGCTCTCCTACGCCCTGACGCAGGTGATGGCCGTCACGGCAGCAGCGTGCGACCGGTATCTTCCGGCGAGCAACAACACGGCACGATGGGAGCCCGTCGCCACCATCGTGGCCACCCACGCCGGGCGGTGTGTGGACGCGGCGTGTCGCAAGCTGGGCGCCAAGGCGGCCAAGGACGCGCTGGCCACCCCCCCCGCTGCCGCGGCTGCTCCAGCGGGCGGCTCTGCCTGGGACACGGAGCGGCGGCTGACGCGGTGGGCGGCCGCGCGCTTCCGCGCGGGGACCGCGGACAAGGCCACGCCGGGCCGGCGGGGCCTCGACGGCGTCCCCCAGCACCTGGTCCAGGCGCTGGCGCAACGGGTGGCCGTCATGCGGGCAGCCATGCCACCCTCTGTGGCGGGCCTCTTTCCAGCAACGCCTGTGAAGAAGCGCCGCTGGTGGGCGTACGTGCCGTTTCTCCTCCACGTCCTGAATGTGGGTGTGGGGAGCCCATACGCCCTCATCCCTGGCGCCCGAGCGGTGCTCCACGGGCACGGCACGCTGGTGCCGGACAAGATGCTCGCCCTGTTGCGGGCAGTTTCGGCCGCCACTGGCGTAGGGGTGCGTGGCCACCCCAGTCTTCGGGCATGGCCAGAGCTGCGAACGGGCGGTGCAGCGGTGCTGGCCGCCATGGCTGGTGTCGGTGGCCGCGCCAACCGGGCCGCCTCCCAGCTGTCTACCGACGGCGTGGCGGTGACGTTTTTTCTGTCTCGACCCGACACGGCCGCAGAGGCCGAGGCGCGGGCGGTGGCCTGGGCCAAGAAGCTGGACGGCGGTGGACGTGCACGGGACCGCAGCGGCAAAGGCTTTGCGTCCCGGGCGGGGGTACTGACGCAGCTGGAGCGGGCTGGCCTGCCGTTGGCGCGCGTCCGGTGGCTCCAGATGGTCGGCGGAGACCCGGGGCGGTCTGCCGTGCTGTCGGCAGCACCGGGTGAGCGCGTGGCGTCGGCAGACCTCCCAGCCCGCCCCGCTGTAGCCGCGATGCGCGCCGCGTGGTCCCACCACATGGGCTTGGACGCGCTCAACCGGGCGGCCGTGGCGCTCCTGCGTGGGGCGGGCGTCCAAGACGGGGTGGCGGCAGCCGCAACCACGCCCGAGGGCCACCCAACGGGGGGGTCTAGGAAGCGGGCGGCGGCGGGCGCCCCGGCTGCAGGGGCGGGGACAGGGGGGGGCCGCTCCAAGCGACAAGCGCGGCGGTCGTCACCCGAGGGGAGCGACGATGATGCGGCGGCGGTGGCTCCGGCGGCGGCGGGTGGGACGACGCCCCCCGAGGCAAGGACCTACCAGACGGCGAGCCCCGGCGGTGGCCACGGGCGCGTGCGGCGTGGGCCGCAGGCGTCCATCCGATGGGCCCGCCGCACCCAGCTCGCCACCTCGGTGCGGCGTGTGCTGCGTCGCACGCGCCTGTCCCGGTGGACTGTGCCCCGTCACGAGGCGGAAAAGGTGGCACGGTGGCTGGTGGACCCCACTGCCGCGGCGGGCAACAGTGCCAGCGGCACCACCCCAGACGCGCCGCTGCTGGACCGGGTGGACGCGCTGCCCCGGCGCAAGGGGTGTCGTCGACTGGCACCCGTCCCCGGCCTTCGCTACAGCCTGAGTGCCGCCCACTTTCGGGAGGCCAGCGGCGGTAACTTTTTGGCCCGTGCGTGGAAGCAGTGGCGGGCACGCAGCGGTACTGAGGCGGGACCGGTGGCGGTGGCGGTGGCGGGACTGGTGGCGGCGGCGGCGGGTGACGGAGGCGGCGTCGCTGGCCACCTACCACCCGTCGACTTGGCAGCAGCACACGGCACGATGCGTACCGGCGACGGCGCCAAGCACCTGCAGGCAACGCTCGAGTGGGCCGCCCGTCGCGACACGGCCGCGTACGGCCAGCGATTTGGCGCGCAAGCCACGCGACACCTGCGGACGGCGCGTGTGCGCAAGGCCATCCAACGCGGCCGCTTTGCTGCCTCGGTGGCGCGGGACCTGACCGGCGGCCTCCTTCGCCAGGTCCGTGGCGGCGGAGCGGTCGTCGTGGCCATGGGCACCGCGCGCGTGCGCGGGGGGGACGCCTGGCTCCGCCGCCACCTCCGACGGCTGTGCTGGTTTGTCGACCAGGACGAGTTCAACACCAGCCAGGCGTGCTCCGAGTGTCACGACAAAATGGTGCTCATCTACTCGACGGGCAACTCCCCCCCCAAGATTCCAAGAGATCTGTATGGGCCGCCGGCCGGCTCTCTGCCGTCAACACGGCGTGTGCGGATGGCGGCGGGCTCGCGTCGGGGGCGGCCAAAGCGGGCCCTCCCCTCTGCTACCCACGTGACGCGCCGAGGGCCAGACCCCGACGCGTACCGGGAGGCCGTCCGAGCCACTGCCCGTGCTGCTGCTGTGGCGCGGCGCGCGGCCGCGCTGGCCGCCTGTGCCGTCGAGGACCGCGCCGTCTATGCCGACCCGAGGCGGCTGAGCGAGTGGGCGGCCAAGGGCTGCTACACGTGCTCTCTCGCGGCCCCACAAGGCCCCGGTCACCCAGCGCCACACCCGCCCGTGATTCGCAATCGGGACGACGTTACGGCCCGCAACATTGCGTGGGTGGCCGCTCGTCATCTCACGGGTACCAACGTGTGGCCTTTCAAGCGCCCGTTTGGTATGAGGTGGGCCTGGACGACCAAGCGTCCTCCCAGTGGTGTTCCCGTCCCGCCTGTACGTCGCACCCGTGCGACTACGCGGGTCGATGTATGGCCCGTACTGGCTGCAGTGGACACTGTCGTCGACGGTGGTGGTAGCGGTGGCGGTGGCGGTGGCGGTGGCGGTGGCGGTGGCGGTAGGGGGGTTGTCGACGGCGACGCGACGGCGGCGTCCTGTGCGACGCGACGCGGTGCTCCTGGTGGGGAACAGGTGGCGGCGGCCGGCAGTGCCATGGACGGGGTACGTCGGGCGCAGACGGGGGCGACAGACGCGCCCCGTGGTCTGGTGGACACTGCAAGACGCTAAGACAGCGCACATCTTGCCCGTGACCCTCACCTACCACGGGGTGCGTCAGCCGCCCCCTTTTTCGCCGACGAGCCAATTATGGGTAATTGTCGGCCGTTCACTAGTAGGTTAGACGCCGGCTTTTCCCGGGGACCTTTCCCAGGATGAGTCGGATGTTTCCCGGAGGGGTTTAACCGATAGTTACACCAGTTCCCTCAAATGGCGGGGGAAACGGGGCGGGTGGGGACGGGGCGGGGGGAACCTCTTCTTTCCCGAACCCGCACGAGGCTCTCGAGACGTACACGTCCGCTCAGCTAGCCACACTTCCTCCGCCATTGGCCGAAGCATCTCGTAGGGATACCGCCGCCACGGAGGATGGCGATGGCACACCGCAGCCAGAAGCGGGACAGGTGCCACCGGCGCATCTACATCAACTGCTGTGTCCCCGGTGGCGGTGGGCTCGCCGCCGACGGGTGGCGACACCAGGCCGCCGCTCCCAGCAGTAGCTCCGTCGCTGGACATGGAAGACTCGGCTAAAGGCGTCTAAAGTTTGCGTCGCTAAAGGAATGAACGCACGCGCGGACATGCACGTCGAAGGAGAGAGGACGCGCAGGACGGGCGTGCATGAGGTCGCGTCACAAGCGGGTAGTGAAGACAGAGAGGACGTTGCTGTGTGGAGGATTCACTGGTCGAAGGGTCGGACAAAGTACCAAAAGTTGCGGAATCGAGAGTGCAGAAGAGAGCAAAAAAAAAATAGGAAAAGCTAAGCGACGAAGAATACTGCAAGCACTGCCCTCAGGCTCAAGAAAACGCACGTGGACGCGCCGCCCGCTTGAGCCACAGCGACATGCGTACACATAGGCAGTCCTCTTGACTTTCTCTTTCGAACAGAATCTGCTTTGTGATCGTTGCGCCCTATGACGGACAGCTCAAGAGCGGTAAAGAACGTTACGCCGCTCTCGTGCGTGCAGCTTGCCGCCGATTGATATCATTCCAATGGGCTTGGGCTGGGGCGACGTCCCCCAGTTGGAAGTTCACCTCCAGCATTGACTGCCTGTGCCGTGACGCCAGGCCAGCGGGTGTCCGTCACGCGGAGCATCCCAAAGATAGAAAGGAGAAGCGAGAGAGCCAGAACAAAGGAAGCCAGGCGGGGTGAGCGGCGAGGAGGTGTGCCAGCATGGTAGGTCACCCCGCTGGCAGGGAAGGTGGGATGGGTGCGCGCGCCAAACGTGCCGGGCATGAAGCCCGGTGCGCTCCCCGCGCGCGGCGACGTTCAGTAGTCGGTGCCGCCGCCGCCGCGGCGACGGGCCAGCCCACGGTGCTGCCGCACCTGTGGCTGTCGCTCGCCGAAGCGGGCGCGGGAGGAGAGCCTCAGGCCTCTGGCCCGGGCCAGGCCACCCGTCTGCGCAGTGCGCTTCGCAACCTCCACCACTGCGCTCAGACCAATACAACGCAAGCAGTCTTCACCTGTACACAAGCGAAAGCGCACATAGCAAGCGGGCAACCCCAACGAACGGCCACACCCACCTTCGCACAACCATCCGCCATCAACCCGTTCGCCGTCTTCTCCCTTCGCCCCCCACAGCACCCCACAGCCCCCCACGTCCCCCGCCACTGGCCCACCGCCCTCCGCCCCCAAGCCCCCCACCCGCGCGCCAGTCCACCACCCCATCTTTCCTCCACCACAACGCGCGTGGGAGGGGATGCGTGTCATCGCGCCGCGACGCCTCACAACTTGGCAATGATCTCCTTGAGGGGCTCCATCTCCTTGGACGGCAGCAGCCCAAACTCGGTGCCGAAAAACACAAAGTGGCGGAAGCAGGTGCTGAGGTGTGCTTCCGCGCCCACCGCCACAATCTCATCCAAGTGCGAGTGGAAGAGGTGCGCGTACACGCGGAACAGCCGCCGCATAATGCGCTTGACGTCAGAGCGAAAGTCTTCTGGGAAGGCGCGGCCGCCCGCGACGGGAAAAAGCGCCTCGTCAGCAAGCTGCTTGTCCACCCAGTCCATCAACAGGTCCACGTACTTGGGTGCCGACACCCGCGTGGGACTCTTGTACCGCTCCGCGTCGGCCCAGAGGTACTCGTACTTGCCGCCCGCCGACATGATGGGGCAGCTCCCGTCAGTACAGTCATCGCACATGCTGCCATAGATGAGGTTGAGCTGGTTGAACAGGTCCACCAGGTGCACAGCGATCCAGTCGTTTGGCGCGTACCCTTCTGGCAGCTTCACCGCCTCCCGCAGGTCCCCCGCCGGTAGAGACGTGGCCAGGATGTCGGAGGCGAGTTTGGCCAGCTCGTACCGGGGGTTGTCTGCGCCATCTGCTCGCCGGCGGGGCTTGAAGGTCTTGTTCCGGTTCAGAAGTGATAACATCGTGAGGGTTGGCGGGGGGGGAGGAGGGGGGGACTGGACAGAGAGGAAGGGCAGAGTCGGGCTACGCTCAGCGTGCGGGAACTCCACAAGGAGCAAGAATAGGGCGAGGGCAACTCACAGAGAGAGGGGCGTTCAGTCGTGGGCCAAGGACAAGCTGGTGAGGGGAAGGCCGGCAGTCGGGACAAAAGGGAAACACCAGCAAACGGCAAGCTAGGCTTACGACATGGCAAGGAGACGGGAGGGAGGACGCAACGTAGCCATCCAGGACCCGTCCATTGCCACGGGACACGCAGACAGCCGCTGTGCGTGTCATGGCTCGCACAGGACGACAACTGTAATCTCAAAGTAGTACCCATTGAGTAGCGTAGATGGTTCGCAGTACTAAATTAACGTGGACATGTACGAAGGAAAACACATTTGGCAGCGACTAATTCAAGCTTAGTCGACGCTTCCCTTCACACCAGCGTGTGCCCCCAATCGCCGTGACCCTCGCGCCTTGTGTGCAGTATGTAACCTGCCCGTCAAGCCTTCCCACTCGCCTCACGACAGGAAGATACCCACAGGTCGGCCGTCCGGTCTGCTCCGCTCACCACGTCGGTCACGCGCACGACCCAGCGCTTCGCCAGCACCCCCCGTTCCCCCCCCTGAGTCAGTAGCACGCCGTTGGAGGACACGTGCCACACAACTCCCGCGGCGGCCGAGGCGCCCACATCCACCACCAGCGCAATGCTGTCAACCAGCTGGCCGTCCCGCCGGCGGCCACTGCGCACGCCCGCCACCACCCGACGGAGGACGTCCAGTTCAATCCGAGGCTCGGATGGGGACTCTGCCGTCGGCGCGGGTGAGGAGGTCGGCGGCAGCGGGAGGGGCGCAAAGTGGATGGCATCCCGCCGCATGGCGCGGAGGCCCTCATCCCCTGCAATGCGCGCAAACGCCACTGGGGTGGTGGCGTGGACGCCCAAGAGTGGGGGGGAGGCCGCAGCCGGCGGCACCAGCCGGGTGTAGACTGCATCGGCGGAGAGGGAGGCTGCCACGACGGAGGAAAAGCCTTGGTTCGCGCGGATGTGCAGTGTGCCCCAGTCAGCGTCACTGCCGTCTCTCACGGGTCTGCCGTCCGCCGCTCGCGGCACCCGACGCACCACCGAGAACCGTTTCTTCTCACTGTTCGCCACACACGCACACACCTCGCCGACGGTGAGGTCCCGGAAGCCGCGACAGCGTAGCACCGCCGCCAGTGGCACGTAGCCGTCAGGCGCGGGCACCAGGCCGGCGGCCAGCAAGTCGTGCCGCAGCAGCCGCGACAGGCGACGGCTCAGGGCCGTGTCGTGACGGCCAGGACGCTGGCCATGGCCGCCACCGCGAGCATGGCTGCCGGTGCCACCCCCACTGTCGTTCACCGCGCCGCCTGTCGGCTGCGGCGGCCAATGCGCCGATGGCGGCAGTGTCACAGCGGCAGCACCGCCACCGCGTGGTGCGCCGGCCGGCGCCGAGTCCACCCGCCCCACAGACTGACCATTGGAAGGCAGGGCGCCCGCCTGAACCACCGGGACAAGGACACCGGCATCTGAGTGTTCGTCACCAAGAACGCCAGAGCGGGCGCCGCGGCCGCTGAGCTCACCCGCAGCACCACGGGGCGCCTGCAACGTTGAATGAGGCAGCGGCGCCTCTGGCGGCAGGTGGGTGGCGCGGGCGACGTCAGGCGGCAGCGCGCCAGGCGTCAGAGACACAGTAAGCACCTTGGACACAACACTACCGGTGGAAGTGGATACGGGCGCCGAGTCGGAGGTGGCCAGCGGGGCCGCGGCGGCCGCAAAGGAAGCACCTACGCAGTCGTCGTGCACCATCTTGGTTAGTCTTCGGTGGGCGCGCCACGAGAGGGAAGGACGTGTGCCAAGGGTGTAGGGCGGGGCGAGCGGGGGAAGGGCAAGCCCGTCCCGTCACCCGGCCCACAGCAGGCGAAAGAGGCACGCGAAGGACGGGGCCAGGGCGTGTGCAGGATACGGGCTCACCGGTGGGAAGCGCCAGCGGCAGAAGGGGCGGCGGCAAATCCGCCCACGCTTGTCCGTCAGCCAGACAGAGGAGCCACACACAAAAAAGGAAGACAAAAGCAGGGGGCAGGGGCGTGCTACGGCAGCCGACTGTCAACACGCTACGCACGGCGGGCCGCGCAAATGAAGGAAACGCGGGGCCGTCACGACCAAAGCAAAAAGCACAACAGCAACCACACGCACTCAGTCGAGAGGCACCGCGACACGCGAGCGCAACTAGAACGTCACGACGGGCGTGTCCACAAGAAAGAGATGAAAAATAAGAGAGACGCACCGCCACCACCGTTGACCCGCGTCGCGCCAACGACACAGGCAGAGGCGGTCGCGCAAAAGTCACCGCCAGTCCCCACCACCCACCGGCGACAGTAAAACAAAAGCGCCACCCCGGCAGTGGCAACCCCACCGCCCGACAGCCGACGCACGTGGCGGCACCGCAGGCAGCCACAGCCCCCTCCCCGACCCACAGCAGCCCACGCGGGAGGCCACACCACCCCCACCCGCTCCCACACCGGAGCGCAGACGTGGCCAGTCTTGCCGGCTAGCGTGGGCCCTGCCGCCGCTACGCTGGCGGGGGAGAGAAAAAACACTCCGCCCAGCCGCTGCAAGCTGTGTCACCAGACGCAAGTCGTGGGTGCCACACCGGCTCAGGTTAGCCGCGGCCCCTACCCCTTCCCATTTGAACACGCCCCACAGCCACACCCCACACAAGACGCAACGCGGAGTGACGTCCAGCTGCAGCCAAAGGCGACGGTGGCCACGTCGGCAGCGTTGGTCGCCCGGCACGTGGGCGCCGACCCCCCCTCCCCACCGCATCTGTGGCTTCCACTCGTGGGCCCGTCAACCGATTCTCACACCCTCTGCAAACCCCCCTGGACGGGCACTGCGTTGGTGCGGATCAAGTACAATTGGGGCGACGACGTGATTCACCCACCCTCCACGCTGGCATACCGACACCGAGACACGTTCGCAGGGAACGAGGGGTGCCTTGTCGTGGCCACCACCTGACCCGCGGCGTGGTCCCGGCGGCCGTGCTGACGCGCCCCACCGCTGGGGCCTGGCCCATCTGTGCCGCCCTTTTTTGACACGCGGGGGCCGTGTTTGGGCTGGCCGGCGTCCGACTGGCTGCTTGCCCTGTCGGCGGCGCCGGGCGGGGTTGGCCGGCCCACTAAAATTTAGGCGCTGCCGATGGTGGCGCGACGGCCTCTAGGTACGGGAAAAGGTGGTGATGGCCGCCGTGGTGGCCGCCGTGGTGCGGCGGGGGGTGGGCGCTTCCGCATCCCTCTGCCGCCTCCATCGGCCTGCTCGCTGCCGCCGTGGCTGCCCCCTCTCGCAGCCGCCTCGCGCGGCCGCCGCGCTACCCCGCCCGTCGCGGCGGACGCGCGCTCTGGAAGCTGGCGCTGCAGTGGGCGACACAGGGGGCGACAACGCCTGCTCCCCCCCCCCCCGCCTAAGCAACCGCAACATACTTACCATGAGAGGGTGGGGTCACACACATGACCTCATTCGGCGGGCACCCGCGCCGTCCCGCCTCCCCCGCCGTCCTGCTACCTGCAGACGCCACCGGCCGCCACCGACATGGCCGTCTTTGTCTCCACCGCCGCTGCCGGCTGGCCATGGCGCGCGCCCGCAGCGGCGGCTACGGCAGCCACCCAGCTACAACTGCCCCGAGCACGGTGGTCGACCGCGGCGGGGCAGAATAGCCGGGGGCAGGGAGTTTCTGTACACCTGTCCTCGCTTGTCCATTCGCCGGCTTTTGTCAGAGCACAAGGTCCCAGTCCGGCCCCTGAAAGGACAGCTCGGAGCCCCACACCCCACGCCATCCGGCGGCTCCTCCGCTCCCATGGTCATCATGACTATGGTGGGCCTTGGTCTTCGTCCATCTCACCCTTCACGCCGCCCCTACCGCCGTTTGCTGCTCCCGCTTCGCACGCCCCGCGGGCAGAGCGGAAAGACAAACACGAATGCCCAGGCGGCGCTGTTGCCCCGGCCTGGGGTCCCAGGCCAGGCCCACCCGAGAGCCAAGGGTCCCGGGGGTCCCAGGCCAGGCCCACCCGAGAGCCAAGGGTCCCGGGGCTCCGGGCAGGAGGGACCCTCCCCCTCCCTTTCGATTGGCACGCGGGGGTCGTGGTGGAAAACTGGCCGGTCCTGCTCGCGGCAGGACCGGGGCTCTCCCCCCCTGGGGAAAGAGCCACGGGCCCCGTGGCACGGGCCCCCGTTGGCGGACCAAGGCGCCAGCGTGCGGCCCCTGCTGGGGGCGGCTGCCCCCCCCCCCCCATACAGGGCGCCACGAGGGGTGATCACGGGAAGCCCGGAAAAATGGTCAGTGACACCGTGCACCCCGTCTGACCTTGGTAAATACCTCAGTCTGTTGCCAGAGGCCCAGGACCTGAGGTGAACCCTGACCTTTTTTTTTTCTCTCTTCCGCGGGGATGAGCGAGCGCCTTGTGCCCGCGAGTGACACACGCAACTAGCAGCGCCTCGGGCCGGACGCCCACACGCGTCTCTACGCGCTGGGGGCCCCATTCGTACGTACAGAGCCCCCCCAGCCCTAGAAAAGGCCGTATCTCCCGGACAGGCCGCGGGGAGGGCTGGGCGTGGCGCGGGGGCTCATCCACCCGCCCGTGATTTCCCCCCCTTCCCCCCCCCGCCCCCCACTTGGAACACGCCGCGTTTGCCACAACGCCGTGACCCCCCACCCACCTTCTGCGGATCTGCACGGCCCTCCCCCCCCGCGCTGCTTCTTCTCGTGTCCTTCAGAAGCTTCTTGCAAGCGTCACGCCGCTGGTATGGCGGGGGTGGCGGTGGCCCCCCCAGAGAGTGGACGCGCCCGGCCGGTGGCGAGTGCCGCCTCAGCGGCGGGCGGTGGGGGTGAGACAGACGGCGGTGCCGTGGGGGACGGCGCCCCCGCATGCCACCGGCCAGCAGGGCCTGCCCGGCCGGCGGGCGCCAACGCCGTCGATCGCGCCGATGCGCAGCCCAGCTGCGGCGTCGCCACCGTCCCCCCGCCCGGCAATGGCGGCGGGTCCCCCGCCGGGGAAGAGGAGGCAGACGCCCTGCTGGTAGTTCGAATGGAGCTATCCGCCGTGAACGCCGCGCTGGCCGCCGCCAGCGTCGCCGACAGCGGCGCGAACGGGGGCGCCCAGGGCCATGCCGCCGCCGCCGCCGCCGTCGCCGCTACCGCTGCCGCCGGTGCCGGTGCTGACGTCAGCGAGCCCCCCCGCCGCTCCCCCGACTGGGTCGCCGCCGCCACCCTGTGGCGTGCTTCCCTTTGTAGCGTCCTGGCCGCCGCCGCCAACCGGCGGGCGGCCGCGGCGTTCGACGCAGACGCCAACGTGGCGGCGGCGGCTGCAACCGCGGCGGCCGCCGCGGCAGCGACGGTAGCGGCCGACGCGGCCGCCGCGCGGCGCCTCCACCGGCGGCTCAACGGGGAGGCGCCTCCGGTGGATAACGGGGCGGCCGGCAGCGGCAGCGGCGGCGTCGGTGCGGCGACGGGGGCGGGTACCAGCCGGGCGCATGCGCCGGCGGGGGCGGCACGGGCGGTGGTACGCGCGGGCCGTTTCATCCCTGCGGCTGCCACACCGGCGGGGGACAAGGGCAAGCAGCCCGCCGGCGCGCCATCCAGGCGGTCGACGAGCGAAGCGGTGGCCCCTGTGGCAGCCATCCAAGGGGTGCGTGACAAGGGCAAGCAGCCCGCGGGGGCTCCCCCGCGAGCACCGTCGGTGGCGGCGGTGGGAGCGGCGGCGGCGGCGGTGAGCATCCGCAGCGACGCGGGCGGCACGCCTGTCAAGTGTGATGTGTGTCTCTCTCCCAGCCCCGCCGCCGACAGCGTGCGCCACGCGTGCGGTCACAACTACTGCACCGCCTGCATGACGGCGTCGTTTGTCAAGGCCGCCCGGGAGCCCGACCTGCTGCCCCTCCGCTGCTGCGGAAAGCCCATTGACGTGACCCTGGTGGAGCGGCTGCCGCTGACGGCGGCGGCGGTGGTGGCGTTCAAGGCCGCCCACGAGGAGGCTACGGCGGAGAACAAGATGTACTGCCCCGTCTCTACGTGCTCGGCGTTTGTCAATGTGGGCCGGCTGGTCCCTGCGGGCACCCCCCCCCCGGGGGCCCACCCGTGCCCGCGCTGCGCCACCCCGCTGTGCCTGCGCTGCAAGGCCCGCGCCCACAACCCGGGGGTGTCGTGTGCGGCCGCGGCGGCGGCGCGGGCGGCCGCCGCCGATGGCGCTGCCGAGCGCGCCGTTCGCGACCTGGCTGCCGCCGCCGGCTGGCAGACCTGCCCCGCGTGTGCGGCGGTGGTGGAGCTCGAGCACGGGTGTAACCACATGCAGTGCCGGTGCGGGGCGTCCTTTTGCTACGCCTGTGGGGTGCGGTGGAAGCGGTGCCCCTGTCCCCAGTGGGATGAGCGGCGGCTGGTGCTGGCGGCCACGGAGGAGGTGGACCGCCAGGACCGGGTGCGAGGGCAGGGGAGGGGCGCGCCAGAGGTCGCTGCCGCCCGTGGCGCCCGCGTTGCCGCCGCGGCGGACCGTATGCGGGAGCATGGCCACGACGAGTGCGCGCACAAGTGGAGGCGGCTCAGCGCAGGGGAGCTGACAACCGCCCGCTGCGAGCGTTGCAGCTACTACCTTCCCTTGTATGGGTACGTTTGTGGCCGCCGCTGTGCAGTGACCGTGTGCTACACCTGCCGCTGGCACCGGATGGAGTGAACGGGGGGCGGCGCGTGATCCAGACCAGCAGGGCATGGCTCCTAGACCAACAGGGCGAGGCTCCCTTGTCAACCCACGTATGCCGTGGCGTGTGTGGCGTCTTGGGGCGTGTACCTATCGTCACTGGCAAACGCCGCCGATAGTCAGAGGTACATACATACATAGCCTGGGCCACACTTGGTGAGGGGAGAGCCGATATCCACACGGTTAGTTCAGTTCTTTATGCCCGCAGCCATAGCGAACGAACAAACTGAGCCGCCACCCCTCCCCCCCCTCGAAGGGCCCCCTCCTCCCTCCAACCGCCCTTTCCCCCCCGCCAACTCGTCACACCCCCGATGACCGTACAAGAACGCTCGCAACGTCCGTCAGCCTCTACAGACAGACAGTCCCCGTTCGGAGTTGAGAGACCCTGAAAAGGGGGTCGACGTATTTGGATATTCGTGAATTTAAATGACATTGGCAATTTTGACAGAGTTTTCGACCGACCCACAGAGTCTTCGACCATCAACGGGGCGCCGCGACCGCATCCGGGGTTTGGCTGTGGTGGCTTGCTTCCTCCTTACCCGGCCTCCCACCCAACCCCTTGCGCGTACGCGCTCCCGTCTGTCGGAACCCTCTGTGCCCTATTCGTAGTTTAATCGGTTTCCCGTCGTTGGTCCTTGCTCACCATGGATGACGCCGACACGGCCGCCTGGCGCGCTCGTCGGATGGCCGAGCTGCAAGCTGGCGCTGCCGCCGGCGGGGCCGGCGGTGCGTCAGGGGGGGCGTCTGCGGCGCGCCAGCAGCAGCAGCAGCAGCAACAGTATGTTTGCATGGTCCTCTTGTTTTGTTTCTCTCGTGGTTGCAGCGGATGGGCGCGTGGTGTTGAGAAGCGGAGAGGCCACGGGGAGAGGTGTCTTGGGGGACTGTGAGAGGCGCCTGGGCCTGTCTGTGGCGGTGGACCATGATTGTCCTGGACGGTTCTCCTCGCTGACGCTCATGCGCGCTATTTGCGCTGCTCTTCTATCCCCTCCCACCTGCCCCTCCGCCACCCCCCTGTGGCTGAGCCCACGTATCGATTGGTCGGTGCGTCCCTCCCCTCGCCAACCCCCCCCCCCCCTTCCCCCCCTTTTCCTCTCTCTGTGCAGGGCGGCCGCAGAGGAGCAGCGACGGCTCATGCTCTCACAGCTGCTCCTGCCTGCGGCGTCGGAGCGGCTGTCGCGGGTGCGGCTGGTCAAGCCCGCCAAGGCCCGCCAGGTGGAGGATGCGGTGCTCGGCGCCGCGCGGGCGGGGCGGGTGACCGGGCCGCTGGACGAGGCGGCGCTAAAGGAGCTGCTCGCTCAGTTTGCCGCGGTCAATGAGCGCAAGCCATCCATCACGGTACGTGCAATGGGAGAGGAGGGATGAGGGGGGCGAGGGCAGTTGCTCGTACCTACTTTTTTTCGTTCTCGTCTTCCTTTTTTTTTCGTGGGCACCCTGCCCGGACGGGCAGGGTGGTGTACTTCTTCCTTTTGCGCGCTGGGTCCCGCTTTTCCGTTGCCTCGGGGGGGTGGGGTGGAGGGCACGCCGCTGAGACGCCACCACCTGATTCCTCCCACGGGTGATGGGGTGTGCGGGCGCCCGTCTGGGCGCGAGACGGCAGGGGGGGGTCAGTCCACCCCCAGCAGCGTTCTCCCGGCTTGTGCGCTGTCCCCTCCGCTTCAATGCCCGGTTCCCTGACGCGCTGCGCGTTCGTCCCCGCGTTTTTGGTTCTCGGCTGCTGCCCCTCCCCCCCTCCCTTTCTCGTCATCCCTCCCGCCCGTCATCCCCTCTCCGCTTGCCCACCACCGCGCCCACCTTTTTTTGGGGGCCGCCTGCCTGCCTCGCTGCCACATCACCCTGCGGCGTGTGTCTTGGTTGCCCCCCACCCCTCTCGCGTGCACTTGCGCCGTGACAGATTGCGCGGCGGCGCAACTTTGACGCCGACGACTCGGACTGATGGAGGCGCGTCGTCGCGCGCGCGCCCTCCGGCGGACGCGGCAACAAAAGCGGCGGGTGTGGGCGGGCGCGCCGCTGCCGCCCCGGTGCGCGCATTGGACTCACCCTTCGGGCGGTGGGGGTCCGCGTCGCGCTAGCCACGGACCCCCACTGTTGGCGGTTCTGTTGCCCACGTTGCTACTTTCTTGCTGTGCTTGGCCTTTTTTTTTGCGTGCATGTTATTCTCCCTCCCCGCGTGGCTCCCTCTGCCTTTGGCCGCTGTTGGGACGCTTGCCTGCTCTGTTCTGTGCGCGCCCCTCGCTGAGCGGGCGTCGGGCAACGACCAGCTCACAGCCGTGGCTTCTCGAAACTCATTGTGGCAGCACGCGTTTGCAGCACACGTTTGGAGCAGCTCCTTGGCTCCGCGCGTTGTCTGGCTCGACCCCCTCCTCCCCCCCCCCCAGCCGCCGCCCCCCCCATCACTCGCACAGCTCGCGTCAATGCAGGCCAGTTCAGTCGAAGAAAGCAGTCAACCACGTTGCTGGTCGGGAGGGGAACCCGCCCACACCCCAGCCAGTCGTGCGGCGCCCGGACGGTGGGCGACGTCGGCCACTCCCCTCCATGCTTCGAAAAAGACCAAACACAAACAAACAGGGTGGCCCACACAAAACGCGGCAGGGGCCGCGCCCCCTCCGCAAGGCAGATGACCACCCTATTCTGCCGCCGAGAGAGACCACCCAGGACGTAGGCCGTACTTACCGGTGGGTGCCCTGCGATATCCCCGCGTCCCAGCCGCCTACCCCTCCACGGGCGCAGCACGCCGACCCCCGAAATCAACGGGCGGCGCCCCAGCCGGTCGACCCATTGCGGCGGCCGCAGCGCCCGGGCGTGGATGCCTACTTTCGCACCGTTGGGGGGCACGACAACTCCCCCACCTCCTCCCCCCCGCCCACCTAGCGCTTACACCTGGTTCGACCCCCCCCCCGCCGCTGCCTTGCGGCGGCTGGCCAGCAGCGGTCGGCGCTCGATGGTGCCGCCTGCAGCACCACCCAGGGCGTCAAGGGCGGCTCGCCCCTCCCCCTCAGACCCGTCCCCACCCCCGCGGGTGGCCGCCCACCGGGCCACCACTTGCAGGCCGTGGACGATGCCCAGCAGGAGGGCCACCCCGCCCACGAGGCCACCCCAGACGCGGGCGCCGGCCGGCACGCCGCCGGACTCCCCACACAGCCCCCCCCCCGCGAGGTGGCCCGCCACCTCCCCAACCGCAAACGTCACCGACCCGAGCACCGAAACCGCATCGCCACAGCCCGTCACGCACACGTCCGTGACGGCCGAGACGTCCGCCAGGGTCGGCACAAACGCCAGCGAGGAGCCCGCGGCAATGAGCGCCAGCGCGCGGAGCAGCCGCGGCGCCGCGCCCGCGACCGACGCTGCCGCCGCCGCCGACGACGACGAGTCGGCGGCGGCGGCCGCAATTGCCTCGGCCGACGGCAGCCCTGAGAGCAGCGCATAGCCGCCGGCGGTCAGCGCGAGGCCGCCCACCACCACCGTGCGGGTGCCGGCCACCTCCAGCACCAGCCCCGCCACGGCCGATGTGAGGGCGTACACGGCCGGGATGAGCGCAAAGGTGCCCGCCACAGCCACGGGGGAGAGGCCCAGGGCGGACGCCCACACGGCCAACACGGGGTTGACAAAGCTGATGCTCGCCATCGCCACCACCGTCGCCACACACATGAGCCACACCCACGGGTGGGCCAGCAGCGCGGTCACGTCCGAGCCGCTCGACGGCGCGGGCGGCGCCGCCGCCGCCGCAGCCGCCGCCGACGCCTCTGCCGACGGCGCGTGGGGCGAGCGGCCGCCGCCGCCACCGCCAACGGCGCCGGCGTCTGTGCCGCCGTCTGCGCGGACGAGCTCCTCGTACGCGGCGCCCTTGCGGGCCAGCCCCGGCAGCACACACACGAGCGCCAACGCGGCCAGCACAAACGCCCAGCCGCCGCCCCCCCCGCCGCCGCCGCCGCCGCCGGTCGCCAGCCACGCCGCCGCCGCCAGGGGGGCCACCATGGAGCCCGCCCCCGCAAACAGCTCCACCGCCCCGAGCGACAGGCTGACGCGGGCGACCATGGCGGCGCCCCCCGCGCCCGCCGCGGCGGCAGCGGCAGCGGCGGCGGCGTCTCCCCCCCCCGGGTCCCCGCCGGTGGCGCCTCGGCCACCGCCCCCCCCGGGGGAGCGCACGACCGCCCCCGCGGCGGCCACGGCGGTGAGGACACGGATCGCCGCCGCCTGGGAGGCCCCCCCCCCAAGGCCTTGGAGGAGCCGCCCCGCCCCGCCCACCCCAAGCACCCAGCCCAGCCCCGCGGCGGCGCCGCCCCAGCCGCCCACCCCTACCGCCCATGCAAACGCGGCGGTGCCAAGCGCCTCGGCGGCGGCGCCACCCACCAGCAGCGACTTTACGGGGGGGGGCCACCCGCCGCCACCCCACCACCTGGCGTCTCCCCCCCCGCCCCTCACCCCGCCGCCGCCACCGCCCGCGCCGCCGCCGCCGCCCGCGCCGCCGCCGCCGCCGCCGCCGCCGCCGCCGTCCATCCCCCCAGCCGCTGTCGCTGGCCATGACGCCCGCGACGGGGGCGCCGGCGCGGCGGCACCCCCCGCCGGCGCCCCCGGCAGCGCCGGCGCGGAGCGCAGCGCTGGCCCCGCCGCGAGCGTCGCCGCCGCAAAGACGGCGAGGACGGCGCCAATCGCCGCGGGCGACGCGCCCGCCGCGGCCGCGACGGGTGGGTAAAAGAGGGGCAGCAGCGCGTAGCCGCCGTGCGCGACAAACGCGGCGGCGCAGAGGGAGCCCGCACCGGGGGACATGATGATGGCGGGATGGGGCGGGGGGGGGGGGGGGCGTGGAAGGATGAGGGGGGGGGAGGAGAACGCGGGGGGGGGGCGCCCAACGCAGGAGCGCAGGTGAAGAGGGGCGGGGGGGGAGGGGGGGGGGCTGGGTTGGGTGCCCGGTGCAACCCACCAACGGGGCCGGGGGGGGGGGGAGGGCAGCCCGCCGCGCCGGCGACGCACCAGCGGGGCCGGCGGCTGGCGGGGCCGACGCGGCAGACGCGGGCGGCTCCCGTCCGCGTCGGGTGGTCGGCCGGGAAGACGGGCGGGTGGACGGGCGGGCGGGCGGGCGGGCGGGCGGGCGGGCGGGGGAGCAGTCCAGGCGGGTGGGCGGGCGCGCGGGCGGGCGCGCGGGAGGCCGGGCGGGTGGGCGCACCGCCCTCCCGTCCTTGGCTTCCCTCTTTGGCCAACCCCCTCTGCATAAGCCGCCACGCTAGCAGCGGGCTGCCACTGCCAACCCCCCCTTCGACGCTGGCTGGTGGGTGATTCGGGGGGGGCTCCCGCTCCAGTGGCGCTGTAGCGGACAGATCGGCCGGCGGGCGCGCCTGCGCCCAGAGGGGTGGCACGGCAGGGGGTGGGCGGAGGGGGGGGTGGGTGGCCTCGACAGAGGGGGGTGGCGGGTCGCCCCACCCGCCACGTTCTTTTGCAGGCGTTTTGCGAAGCAAAACGGCCCCTGCTACGCACTGTACACTGTACAGTACAATTCGCCACGGTTTACAAGTACGACACAAAATATACAGTTACTTGTCATATGGGGCAGTTGGTCGCATGGGGTGGACAGAGCCGCGTGCATGGGCCCCCTCCCTCCCTCCTCCCTCCCTGCTCCGAGGCGCACGGCCGCCGTTCGTCTCGACGGCCCGCCCAGTGTGCCAACCTAACGGCGCCGTCTTGACCCGTCCCCGCCGCCACGCCTGCCGCCGCGGGCCGGCATCCCGCCCGTCGCGGACCGCCGGCGGTGCTGCTGCGTGTGGGTCCTCGCCTGCCTCTTTGGGGCCGAAACGGCTGGCGCGCCCCCGCTCCTTCCCCCCGCCCGCCCCTCCCGCTTGCCCGTCCACTCTTTTCTCCCCCTCCCCGGCCCGGTCCTCCTCTACCCCTTCTCTTTTCTTCCGCCACACCCTCTCAGCCCCGTCTCTGCCGCCACGGCCGAGCAGGGTGCGCGGGCCACCCGCTTCCCCCCCCCCCTCCGCCCCCGGCCTGCTTCCCGTCGGCGGCCGCTGGCGTCGCCCGTCGGGACCCCCCCCGCCATGGCGCGCGTGGCCGCCGCGTGGGCGCCCCCCCCGCCGCGGCGGTGGGCCGCCGCCCCCGCCCCCGTCGCGCGCTCCCGCGCGGCCTGCCCCGCCGCCACGTCGCTGGGGGCGCCCCCGTCGGCGGGCCCGGCGGCCGTCGCGGTCGCCGCCACGGCGCGGGCGGCGGGGGGGGGCGGCGGCGGACCGCCGCGGGCGGCTGGGCGTGCGGGGTGGTGGCGCGCCGGGCGGCCGGCGCTGCGCCGCTGGGGGGGGGACGGGGGCCGTGGCGGGGCGGGGCCGCCCCTCGGCGGTGGGGGGGGGGGGCGTCGGCCTCTGGGCGCGTGGCCGGGCGGCGGCCGGTGGGCGGCCGCCCGCGCCCCCCTGCGCCCCCAGCCCGGGCCCCCGACGCGGGCGGTGGTGGTGGCGGCGCTGCCCGCCCTGGTCGGCGCCGCCGTTGCCGCGGCCGGGCGCACCGCCGCGGCGGCCGCGTCGACGCTGACGGGCGTGGCGCTGCTGGCGTTGGTGGTCATTGTGCATGAGGGCGGCCACTACCTCGCCGCCCGCGCGCAGGGCATCCGGGTAAAGTCCTTCTCGGTGGGGTTTGGGCCCAAGCTCGCCGCGTGGACCCCGCGGGGGGGGGAGACGGAGTTTGCCCTCCGGGCGCTGCCCCTGGGGGGGTACGTTGCTTTTCCCGACGTGGGCGGGGACCCCGTCGACCCGCCCGTGGGGGGCACCCCCGTGCCCGCCGTGCCGGGCGCCGCCGCTCCCGCCGCCGCCTCTTCCCCTCTGGTCGCCCCCCCCGCCGCCGCCGCCGCCGCCACCACCACGTACGTCGACCCCGACGACCCGGACCTGCTGCAGAACCGCCCCGTCTCGCACCGGGCGCTGGTCCTCTCTGCGGGGGTGCTGGCCAACCTTGCGCTCGCGTACGGCGCGGTGGTGACGTCCGTGCTGGGAGCGGGGCTGCCCACCACCCACCCCCTGCCGGGGGTGGTGGTGTCTGCGCTGGTCAACGACCGCTGCGCGGGGGCAACGGCGGGCGTGCGGCCGGGCGACCTCATCGTGGCGGTGGACGGCGCGGCGGTGGCGGCGGGGATGGACTCGGCGGCGGTGCTGGCAGCGTCCATCCGTGGCGGGCGGGGCGCGCCGCTGCGGCTGGACCTCCTCCGCCGGCAGGCGGCGCCCCCCCGGCTGGCCGCCGCCGCCACGGCCACCGCCGCCGCGTCGCCGCGCCCGTCGGCAGGGCGCGCCACCCCGCGGGTGCCACCCCCCCCTCTACCACCCCAGCGGCTGCGCCTGACCGTCACCCCCGTCGTTGACGCGGCGAGCGGCCAGGCCGCCCTGGGCGTGCGGCTGTCCCCCAACGCGGTGGTGCGGCGGGTGCGGCCGCCCGCCGGGCGGGTCGGCCTGGCGGTGGCGCACGCCGAGTTTGGCCGCCTCGCCGCCCAGACGGCTGGCAGCCTCCTCCCCCGCCGGGCCACCTGGTCGGCCGCCTCCGTGGCGGGCCCCGTCGGCCTCGTGTCGATTGGCGCGGACCTGGCGCGGACCGACACGGCAGCGTTGCTGGCGTTTTGCGCGGCCATCAGCCTGCACCTGGCGCTCCTCAACGCGCTGCCGCTGCCGGCGCTGGACGGGGGGCAGCTGGCCTTCCTGGCCATTGAGGCCGCCCGGGGGCGGCCGGTGGACCGGCGGGTGCAGGACGGGGTCAACCGGACGGCACTGACGCTGCTGCTGCTGCTGTCCACGGCGGTGCTGGTGGGGGACCTGGGCAAGCTCCGCCTCTTCACCGCCCTGCGTCGGCTGTGGCGGTGACGGCGGGGGCGGTCAGGGGGGGGGGGCGGCGGGGTGGAACGTGGGGGGGGGGCGCCCCAGAGGCGAGGCGACCGGGCCCAGCAGTTGGCTGCGCGGCCCCCACCCCCAAAGCAGACTCGGCGGTGGCCGCTTTGGGGGGTGCCTCGCCCTGCCCGCCGGCCGCACGCACGTGTGCTGGGGGGAGGGGGGGTGCTGTCCGTTTTTTTGTTCTTCCCCGCGCGGCGCCCGTGGGTACGACGCGTCGCCTGTGGCCAATTTCCCTACCGAGATGATGACCGCCGGGGCGTGACGGAGTGGTGGGGCGTGGGGGGGTGCGGTACGGGCACGGCTGGCTCACCTCCTTGACTTGGGGTCTTTCGGGCCCCGCCGCTCTGGGCTGGTGGACCTTGGTCCGCCCGCCACTGCCGTCTGCCGCACGGCGTCGGCAGCCTATCGCGAGAGAGACGGTCCTCCTACATCCTTCCCCCGGCCGCCGCGCCCGTTGCCGCCGCGAGCGGTCCGCGCCGAGCCGGGTTGCCGCGCGGCGTGGGAGCGCCACCGCCAGCTGGCAGCGTGCCATGCGTTTTTTCATCCCTGGGAGTGACACCCACCTCTCGTCTTCCCACTCTCCTTGCAGCCCCAGTCGCACCCCCACCCCCCTCCCCCCCGTGCTCCCTTTCCTCCCCCCCTCTCACAGTGCTCCGCCCACCCCGCCAGTAGACAATACCTCGTGGTGGACGCGCCGCCGTCGGTGATGCCCGCCCCATTCCCTCCCCCCGCCCCCTCTCAGACAGAGCTGTGGCGGCCGCTCAGGGCGCGCTCGGCGGCAGCGAGGCCGCCATAGCCCCGAAAGGACCCCTGCATGACGCGTCGCAAGGCCGTAGGTAGTTGCCCGCCTCGTCAGCGCACCATCATCCGGTGAAGGACGGTATCTGCCATGCCGCGGCACCCCCCCGAAAGCTGCAGCCCTCGTACGCCTCGCTGCTGCAGGCCTTGTGCGGCCCCGACGCGGGGATGGCCGTCTCCAGGAGTAGGTTGGTGGTCGTTGGTGCAGTGGTTCGCACGCACATCGACCGCCACGACGGGCCGGCGCACGGGCTGACGCGTGCAGGTGCTCGACGCGGGGCATGTCGATGGCGTGTCCGCCAGCCGGCTTGGCCACGGTCCAGGAAATAGATGGCGGCCACCCGCAGCAGCTCGCGGGCGCAGTAGACGCCCGCGTCTTGACGGTCAAGGGGCCGTGGACGCGCCGGTGCTCCCCAGGAGCAGTATGTCTATGGCCTCCCCTCGTGCCGTCGGCGGCGTCGAGCTGGTGTTTTCTTTTTTCTTCCGCCCGCTCCACGGCACACTTCCGTCATTGGGGCGGCGGGCGCACCCAATGCCAACGCCCTCGTGGCTCCGCACCCGCCGCAATGACAGCGGCGGCGGCGGCGTCGGCGGCGGCGGCGGCGGCAGCGACCGCGGGGTGGTGTCTTCGATTGTAGACACACGACGAGCGCGTCGCGTCGGTCGCGTCGGCGGCGAGGGGGAGGGGACGGGGCCGCACCACCCGCTCCATGTCCACAACCCCCCCCCGCCACCCTTTCCACGCCCCCTCACAACGGACGCGTATGGGGGGGCGCGGGGCGGTCAAGAGGCGGGGACGACAGCGATGCCGCCGCTGACGGTGCGGCGGTGGGGCCACCTGCAGACGGAATTTTTTTTCTTTGCCGACGGCGCGCGGTCGTCGGCCGACGGCCGCGTCATGTCGCGGTAGGCTTTTGGGTAGGCGGAGAGGGCGGCGGCGGTGGCGGCGGCGGCGGCGGCGGCGGCGGCGGCGGCGGCGGCGGCGGCGGCGGCGGCGACGGCGGCGGCAGCGTCTGCGGAAACCCTCATTCGGCGGGGTCGTCTCGCCCCCGCTTCTTCTCTCGATGGTCCCTCTCCATTCTCCCTCGATTCACACCACCGGGCAAGCCGCTGAAGAAGGTCTCCTCCGTGGACTGCCTGTCCCTCCGTTCCGCCATGGCAATGACGCGCAGAGCGACACTCGCGGCGGTCGAGTGGGCGCGATGACCCGACAAAGTGGCTTGCTCATCAGCATCCCCCCACTGACGTGAGCCCTCCACAAGGAGGTGGCAGAAAAATAGGCCCGAGCATCGGTCTCTGTGGCAGCGAAAAAATAAGCTCCGGCAACCCGATCGGTGGACCCACCCGACCGCGGCGCTGCGCGCTCGGCTGGGCACGGCGCATCCATAGGGCCGCGCGCTCTGCCGCTGCCCCAAGGGCGCGGCAGGCGCGCCCTTCGGGCGGAGCTCCGAAGTGGTTTCTACAAGAAGTAATTGTACCATGCACATTTCTTTGTACATACGACTTTTGCTGGATTATTTTGACACGTGGGTGAAGGGACCAACGTCATCCTGCCTCGCTGATCCGACATCGCAGGCTACCTTTTTTGGCGTGCCCAGTCCCCACACGTACAGTACCGCTTCGAGGGGTTGGAGGCGCGGACACCGTGCCTACGACTGCAATGCGCCCAGCCCCACTCGTCGAGTTCCGCTCCTCCTGCGGCTGGCTGGACCCCTCAGAGAAGTGGTGCATAACGCTTTCCCTGACTTCACGTGGCCCTCGTGTGGTCCGCCAATATCTCTCTTCCCCCGGTCTCTGCCGCTCCGGCCCCGTCGCTGCACCGACCCCGATGGCGGTCGCCGACGAGCCCTGGCCGTCCAGCCGGGTGCGGCAAGCGTTTCTTGACTTTTTTGCTGCCCGTGGACACAAGCTGGTCAAGTCCTCCCCAGTGGTATGTTATGTTGGGGGGGCTTGTTCTTGCTGGGCGGATCATGGCTGCCAGACCTGGCGCTTGTCATTACCGCGTGAAGGTACCTGCTGCCATGGTAGTAGGCCTTGCAGGTCAGAACCTGACCGTTTCCTCTCTGCTCGCTCTCCTATCTGTTTCACTATCTGCTGTGTCTGGTCTATTCAAATGCCACCGCTCCTTTTGGCTGGCGCGCTTGTCACTTCTTTCCACCTGCAGGTGCCACATGACGACCCGACGCTGCTGTTTGCCAACGCGGGGATGAACCAGTTTAAGCCCCTGTTCTTGGGCCAGGCGGACCCCAACGGCCCACTGGCCAACCTGGAGCGCGCTACCAACACCCAAAAGTGCATCCGCGCCGGTGGCAAGCACAATGACCTCGAGGATGTCGGCAAAGACACGTACCATCATACGTTTTTTGAGATGCTGGGGAGCTGGTCTTTTGGCTCCTACTTCAAGGCCGAGGCCATTGAGATGGCCTACACCCTCCTCACGTCTGAGTATTCGCTGCCATCGGAGCAGCTGTACGCATCCTACTTTGGTGGTGATGCCGCATTGGGGATGCCTGCCGACACGGAGGCGCGGGACTTGTGGCTTCGTCACCTCCCTGCGTCGCGGGTTCTTCCGTTTGACGCAAAGGACAACTTTTGGGAGATGGGCGACGTGGGTCCCTGCGGTCCATGCTCAGAGCTCCACTTTGACCGCATCGGCGGCCGTGACGCGGCGTCCCTGGTCAACGCTGACGACCCGGCCGTGATTGAGATTTGGAACCTGGTCTTTATCCAGTACTCGCGGGAGGCTGACGGCCAGCTCAGCGCGTTGCCCGCCCAGCATGTGGACACGGGGATGGGCTTTGAGCGGCTCACCTCTATCCTGCAGAACAAGTCGTCCAACTACGACACGGACGTCTTTACGCCCATCTTTGACGCCATCCGAGCGGGCACAACCGCGCGGCCCTACGCGGGGCTCCTTGGCGCTGATGACAAGGACGGAGTGGACATGGCGTACCGGGTCGTGGCAGACCACGTGCGCACGCTGTCGTTTGCGATTGCCGACGGCGCGATGCCGTCCAGTGAGGGCCGTGGCTATGTACTCCGCCGTATTCTGCGCCGGGCGGTGCGGTACGGGTCCCAGTTCTTGGGCGGGGGCGATGGCTTTTTTGCACGCCTTGTTCCGGCGGTCGTGGACCTGATGGGCACAACGTTCCCCGAGCTTGTGGCCAAGCGCGAGCTGGTCATCTCGGTGATCGCTGACGAGGAGTCCACATTTTCGTCCACTCTTGCGCGAGGCATTGAGCGGTTCAACAAAACCGTGGCAGACCTTAAGGCAAACGGCAAGGCGGTTGTTTCTGGTACAGAGGCCTTCTTCCTTTACGACACCATGGGCTTCCCCGTTGACCTGACTGCCCGAATGGCGGAAGAGGTCGGTCTCACCGTGGACGAGGCGGGCTATCACGCAGCACTCGAGGCTGCCCGCGCCGTCTCCCGTGCGAACCACGCGGCGCGACGGGCTATTGGCAGCGACGGTGCGGCGCTGGTGCTCGAGGCGGACCAGACGTCCACGCTCGCTGGTCGCGGGGTGGTGCCGACCGACGATGCCGCGAAGTTTAAGATTGACTCCCAGCCGACGGCAATCGTGCGCGCCATCTACACGGCCAATGGCTTTGTGGAGGAGCTGAGCGGCCCTGTGGGCGACGCTGAGGCGACCGCGGCCGGCGTTGTTCTTGACGCGACATCCTTTTACGCGGAGGCTGGTGGCCAGGTGGCCGACTCTGGGGTACTGTCCCTGCCCGGCGGTGGCGATTTTGACGTCCTCGACGTGCAGGTGTATGCGGGCTTTGTGCTGCACGTCGGGCGTGTGGCGGCAGGGGGCACCCTCAATGTTGGAGACACTGTCACGTGCGGGGTGGACTGGGCGCGGCGGCGGCGTATTGCTCCCAACCATACCATGACGCACGTGTTGAACCACGCACTGTGGCGGGTGCTCGGCGATGGGGTGGCGCAAAAGGGGAGTCTGGTGGACGAGGACAAGCTGCGCTTTGACTTTTCGTTCAACAAGAAGGACCTTCCGTTGGGAGATGTGGCTGTTGTGGAGGAGCGAGTGAACGCGGCTATTGCAGAGGCGATTCCTGTCTACTCGGAAGTGGCGCCCCTCGATACGTCGCGGGGCATTCGTGCGCTGCGGGCGGTGTTTGGGGAGACCTACCCCAACCTTGTGCGTGTCGTGTCTGTCGGCAAGCCCGTGGCGGAGCTGCTGGACAACCCCGACGATGAGGCCAACGACGGCCTCTCGATTGAGTTTTGTGGCGGCACGCACCTGGCCAACACGTCTGAGGCGGAGAGCTTTGTCATTTACGAGACGCCGAGTATCGCCAAGGGCATCCGCCGCGTATCTGCACTGACCGGTGACCCGGCGGTGGCGGCGGTGGCGGCGGCCGACGCGATGGTCGCGCGCATGGACGCGGCTCGGGCCCTCACCGGTGACGCCCTCGTCACCGAGCTGGCCGCCGTGCAGGCCGCACTGGGCACGGCCACCCTCCCCCTCACCGCCCGCCGCACGACGGTGCAGGCGGCGCTTGAGCGGCTGCTTGCGGTTGCCAAGGCGGCTGCCAAGGAGGCGGAGAAGAAGGCGGTGGACGGGGCCGTGGCTGCGGGCGAGGCGGCTGCGTCTGCGGCGCGCGACGCGGGCCGCTCCTACCTCGTCTCCCGCCTCGACGCGCTGGGTGGTGACGGCAAGCTGGTTGCCAAGGCCACCCTCTCTGTCCGCGCGTGCCTCCCCAGCGGGTCGGTGCTGCTCGTGTCGTACGACCCGAAGAAGGGGCGGGTGGTGGTGTCGGCCGCAGGGAGCGCGCTCAGCGCTAAGGAGTGGGTGGCCGCGGCGGTGGGGGCGGTCGGCGGCAAGGGCGGCGGCAAGGCCGACTCGGCCCAGGGGCAGGCGAAGGTATCGGAGGCGGCAGAAGTGGACAAGGTCGTGGCGGCGGCTGAGGCGTTTGCCGCCCAATGATCGGTTGTGAGACGTATTGCTCCTTGTGTTTCTATGAAGTGTTTGCGTTTCTTCCCTCGACCTGTACGAGTAGACCTTTCTCCCCCCCCCCCCCCTTTTTTTTTTTTTTTCGCTTTCGTTCTCTGTATCACGCCCGCCCCTCCCGCGCCTGTATGTGGCGTGCCGCTCCCCACTCGGCCCTCGCCATGGCACCTCCGCCGTAGAGTGGCACCGCAACGGCCCGTCACGCCAGTCGCCCAGGCGCCACCGCCGCTGTGCACCTGTTCTGGCCGCCCCTCCGTGCGCGTCGTCACCACGGCGTGGGCGCCGCAGGGCAGCTCCCCACCCCGGCGGGGGGGGGGGGGCGCCCCCGGCAGCGGCTCGACGAGCTCCGCCCACTGGGGCCCCCGGCGGGGCTCAGCACGCTGCACAGGGTGGTCCACTGTGGAGCAGGCGCGGAGGGTGGCGGCCGCGGCGGTCGCCACGTGCCGGTGCGTTGGCATCATGGATGGCGACGGTTCGCCGTCTGCGGCAGCCACCCCTGGGTACCTACCCCCTGCCACGCCAAGGGCCCCAACGTCCACGGCACCCTGGGCAGAGCGCCCGCGCCGCCGGGCGCTGTGGTCGCCCAGCTGTGCGCCAGCCCATTGCAGTGGCTGGCGGTCACACGCCACCAGCCGCCGCAGAAAGTGTGGCGCGTGCGGGGGAGCAACAAAAACCAGAGTGGCATCCCCGTCGGCGGCGGCGGCAGCAGCTCGGGGCGGCTGGCCCCCCCCGCCGCCCTCACCCGCCGCGGCAGCCGCCCCTGGACTTGCACCATCCGACTCGGCCTGCGACGGCGGCCACCGCCTCGTCCCAGTCGGAGGGATAGCCCACGCCCGCCGCGAACCTGTGCGTGGCCCCGCCCCGCCGCACTCCTCGCGTGGCCACTGTGGGAGGGTGGGGTGGGGAGAGGGGAGGGGGAGGACGGAGACGCCAAGGGGGCCGACGCTTGGGGGCGCGCAACCGGTTGGAGGGCGGGGTAGGGTGGAGATAAGATGGCGTTGCAAAAGAGCAGCCCGCTGTCCTTTCTCTCCTTCCACTTTCCACTCCAGGTGCCCATGTGCTCTCTCCCGCAATGGGAACAACCTCTCCCCCGTCCTCGACCTCCTCGCGTCATCACACAGTCTTGTGCTCCACCTCGGGTGAGTGGTCCGTGTCGAAATCTGCGTGGACAAACGCGCGCTCCACCTGGTCCACGTGTGCCTCGATCGACACCTGCAGGGACTCGGCAATGTCGTGGGCGATGCGAAGAGGCATCTCGCCAGGCAGCACAATGTCACACTCAACAAAAATGCCGGAGCCAACGTGGTAGGCCCGCACCGTGTCCACCTTGAGCACCCAAGGGTGGTGCTTCAGGCACAGAAACGTCACGAGCGAGGTCAGCCGCCCGTCCGCCGTTCGCCCCAGCAGCTGGTCCACATGATCCACGGTCGCACACACCCAGTTGTAAATGATGAGCGCCGAGATGCCGATGCCACCAACAGGGTCCAGCCACCACACCCACGCCTGGGCAGCAAAAACGGTAAGTAGGCTGACGCTGTTGGCAATGACGTCGTTCCAGTGGTCCGTGGCCAGCGCCGCTACTGCAACGTCGGGCACCCCCCGACAGTAGGCATAGAGGGCTCCCTTGACACCCAACGCAGTCAGCAAAACGGCGGCAGTGAGGGGCGTCAGGCCCACAAGCGGGGAGCCCGTCGGGCCGCGGACAAGCGCAGAGATGGACTCCTCAAGCACGAGCAAAGTCGCCGCGGTCATCAGGCACGCCATAAGAACCACGCCCAGAGGCTCCATCCGTGCCCGGCCAACGGGGTACGAATACTTGTTGCGCACGGCCCGTAGCTGCCAAGTGTAAAGGACCACAAGGCCAGACACGAAGTCAAGAGCCGCGTCCGTGGTGGACGCCATCAGCGCCAGCGAGCCCGACGACAAGAACGCGTACACCTGGGCGGCCAGGAGAAACACGTTGGCTCCGTTGGATGCGTAGACCGCGCGGCGAACACGAGTGGCCGCAGCCTCCTCCGGAACCACGGCCGTCGCTGCTGCTCCGCCGGCCTCCATCTCGACGTCGACTGCTCCCGTCGCGAGCGTCGGCGACCCATCCTCACCAATGCCAGCCCCCCGGTCTGCAGCATCCAGCTGCGCGAGAAACACCACGTCCGCCGGCGGGAGGGCGGCAACGTTCTTGGCGGCCGCCTCTCGAAAGGCGCCGAGCAACTCATTTTGAGCAGCGTAGTAGGCGTGCAGGCCGGGTCGGTCGGCAAGGTCAGCCAGGCGCTCTGGGGGCATCCAGCCCCGCCAGAGCCGCCGCAGGGAGATAGACGCCGTGGACGAGCGCTTGCACTGGGCGGCGGCGGATGGGGCGCGGGCGACGGCCACGTCAACACCACCGTCAGCGGCGGTAGACGACGGCAGTGGCTCCCTCAGCAGCGACGGCGGGGGCGATGGCGGCTGCGGCGGTGGCGGCGGCCGCGGTACGGACAGCGGCGGTGGACCAGCGTCCGTCGCGCCACCCTCCCCGCTGGGCGATGGACTCAACGCGTCGGCGCTCCCCCCCGCCCCCGCCCCCCAGCCATCCAAGTTGAACTTGCCACTCGTGATGCGCGCGAGGACGTGGGTGACCTCGCGCGGCGGCCGTGGCCGACGACGCCGCCGCGAGGGGCCAGCCGCGGTGGGCGTTGGCCGCTCACCGCCGCCGTCGGGCGTGGCCACCAGCCCGCCGTCTGCCGACTGGCAAGACCGCCCAGCCGCGGCCGAACCCCCCGCCCTCGCCCGATGCGCCACCACCTCCCCCGCCGACGACGCACGGCGCACGAGCGCCCCACCACCACCCGTGGTGGGGGCGCCCACATGCCCCGGAGGCGCCTCGTCGTTGGAGCTGCTCTCATCTGACGCCCAACAGAGGCTCCACTCGGTCGACGCGAGAGCGCGGATGTGGTACGGGTGCGGACACTCCGCAGCGGACCCGCCAAGTAGAGTGTCCGTTGATGCAGCAGCGTTGGCCCGCCCGTAGCCATCACCACCACTCCCACCATGGCCGCCGCCATCACCACTGCCGCCGCCCCCGCTGCCACCGCCGTTATCGTCGCCGCCCTCAGCAGACGACCCGTAGGCCCCCACCGCGATGCGCACCAGGTCCCCGCTGCTGTAGCTGCGGCCCAGGGGAAGCGCCGCCACCAGTGGCAACCGCTCAATCACCAGCTCCTCCTTGGCACACATCGTCCGCCGACAAAATATGGCGCCGGGGGGGGGTGATTGGGGGAGGGGCGGGGTGGGAAAGGGGCGAGCGGCGACTGCCCCGTCGCCGCGGACGGACACACGGACAGTGGGGCCTGCCAGGTGCGGGGGGAAGCCGTCGCACGCGAAGGCCCGCTGGCGGGCCGGGTCCGCTCGGGGAAGGACTGCGGGAGGGGGGAAGGGGGAAGGGATAAATGTGGGAGCGCCGACGGGGGTGGGGAGGAGGCGGGTGGCGGAAACCTCATGTCAAAAAGCGCTGCGGAGGTGGTCACCCCACACACGTTGCGGCGGACCCGCGCGCGTTCGCGTGCAGAAGCCAGCAAAGCTTCGGGCCAGACCGAATGAACGTCTGCACTGGCTCTTCCCAGTCCGGCTTGAAAAAGACACTGTCATGAACGAGTCCTAAGGGTCGGGCGAGAGTCTTGGGGCTCCTAACGGTCGTGCGAGAGTCTTGGGGCTCCCAACAAAACTCCTAACCGATTATTTCGACACCTGACTGAAAGCGCGTGCGCGAAAATACCCCGGCCTTATTCAGAAAGTTCTCATGGAGGCTACTTGACATAGCTCGTGCCACGTCAGGTTTCGGATGTGTGGGGACTTTGTGCAGCTTGCTTTTTTGTCTTGCGTTTGTGGGGACTTCGTGCAGCTTGCGTTTTAGGCTCGGTCACGTTCTTCCTCGGCCTCTCGTATTCCATTCGTGCGGGCGCAGCGGTGAATTTTGAGGTCGTCATGAAGAGGGCGGTGGGGGGGAGAGTTGCGATGAGACGACGGGGTGGACCCGAGGCTGCAGCGGGAGGGAGAGGTTGCGCTTGCGAGACGGCAAGACAGTCCGTTGTACGGGAATATTGTTGCGGGCGCCGTCGACTGAAACTCAGAGCTTTCCGTGCCGCCCATGGGGCACGCTACACCCACGCAGCGCAAATAAAATAACGCGTACACAGGAGACCGATGCCCCCCGACGGTGCGGTCGGGAGGGAGGGGCAGCGGGACGGTCGCCACCGCCGCTGCCACTGTCGTCCGCCGTCGACACCGCCTTCACGTGCACGACCGCCTTACTCGGGATGCGCACCGCGACGGCTGAGGCAGTGGCGGATAAGGCGGCGGCCAATGGCATCCCGCCGCTGCCAGTCATCGGGCCGGCGGCAGTGACGGGGCATGCAACGATGACGGAGACGGCGGCAAGGGCGGAAACGGCGGCGAGGCCGACCCCTCGGATGGGCCCCCTCCCGTGGCAAGCGGCGCAACCACGTAGGAGGGAACTACAGCCGCGGAGCACCCGCCGCCGCCGCCGCCGCTGCCGCTGCCGCTCTCATCACCACCGCCTCCGCCAACGGCGCCACCTCCACCACTGCTGGTGCTGCCGTCGCCAGCCAACCGGTACGGCGGGGGGAACGGCGAGGCTGACGAGCTAAAGGGACGACCCGGCCGGGGCGCCCACGGCCAGCGCATCAGCGATCGCCGCCAACTTCGACGCAGACACGGTGACACGTCCCGCGCAGCTGGGGAGAACTGCTGCGCCGGCCAGGACCGTGTCGTCGGCCGCCGCAACCGCCGCCACCACCCGTCACCGTCACAACCGCCACCGCTGCTACCCCCTCCACCGCCGTCACTGTGCAGCGGGGGCGTGCGGTGGCGGCTGCAATGGCGATGTTGCCTGCGCCGCCGCCGCGCTGGGACGTGCTCATCTCACCCCCGCAGCCGCCTTTCCCACGAGCGAACAAATTGGGCGGCGGAGGAGCCGTCCCAGCCTCCCGTGCAGTTATGGTGGGCGGGTGGTCGGGGGTCGGCCTCAGCAGCGGTCGGTAGCGGCGAGGGAGGGGAGGCCAGCCGGCAGGGCTGGCGATAGCGGCGAGGGGTCAGAGACCACCAGCGGCGGCCTGCCGGCGGCCACCGCGAGCGGGCAGCGGCTGGGTGACAACCGCGGCGGCAGCGGCCAGCCGAAAAGCCGGTGTCGTCTGGGGTGTGGCTGCCAGCTGACGGCGGGGGGCGCGGCAGCCAGCCGACGGCCCACCCCGCCCAGCGACGGGCCATTGGAATTTCTAGCGGTGGGAAAGGGGATCCGCCCGGGCAGCCACCACCGCCTCCATATGCGCGGATGCGACGGCGTCAGCTCCTGTCCAGTCAGCTTCCGCCCTGCGCGGGCGGCCTCCCGCCCAGCGCCACGCCCTGGTCCCTCCCCCCTCCCGCCTCCCATTGGTCCGGCGCGCCCGCCGCTGCCGACGGTGGGCGCGTACGGGGAGGCGGTGATGCGGCCGTCTTCGGCGTGGCCGCAAGGTGGGGGGGGGGCAGCGGCGGACGAGTGGGAACGACTTGGGGCGGCATTTCCTTCCGATACTGACCCTGGGGCGACCGCTCGATCCTGGGGGGACTGGGGGGACCCGCCACGATAGACGCACTCTCGGAGCGGTCGCCGAGGCGCTTGGCGAGCGCCGCCGCCGCCGTCGCGTTGGCGCCCGTGCCGACCGCCGCCGCCGTTCTGTTGGCGCCCGCCGCCGCCGCGGCCGCCGCCGCCGCCGCCGCCTTGCAACCCGCACCGCCCGCCGTCGCGGCCGCGGGCGGGCCTCAAAACGGGGACGCGGCCGCCGCGGCGGCCAATGCCGACGCCACCACCGCCGCCGCGGCGACAACGAGCAGCCGCACCGGGCGGGTGGGCGCCATAAGCGCGGCGGTCACGGTACCTATCAGGGGTCGTCAAGCGTACCAGTCTTGGTCCAGCGTATAGTATTGCAGTTCTCCCAATTTTGTCCCATGTGGACAAGAGCAAGAGCAAACTGTGTTTGACCAATGATATGACTCAGATGCTGCCTCTCTGGCCAATGACTGCTCTGCATGAGGGTCCGTTGTTGTACGAACAGTGTGATCGGGGGTTCTCTCGGCCACTTCGAGGGTAGAACAAGCACCGGCTGAGCGCTTCGGACTGTTCTTGACAGAGATGACCTGAGATAAAGGGCCAACCGGCGAGATCCGATAAAAAAACAAGAGTGTTTTGACCAACCAGCGTTCGTTGCGAGAGCAGTTGTGGCCATAGCCAATCATCAGGTTCTTCCTACAGACGTGTTGCAGCACGCCATTGGTAAGCCCGCTGCTGCGAGCATGCGATTGGCCCTTGCTCTTGTACACTTGCTCTTGCTCTTGTCCACATGGGACAAAATTCAGAAAACTGCAATATTCTACTCAAAAGTGGGGAATCGATGCGACGCAAAATCGGCACCGCTGGTCTCGCTCTGATGTCGCCCGCCAGCCGTATGGCCGGCGATAACATGATGTCCATGGTGGCCGCCGTGTCGGCGACGCCGGCGGCGAATGCCCGTCCCCCGTTTGTGCGTCAATCCCCTCCTTTGCCCGCCCGCCCCCATCCGTGTACCGTACAGTACAGTATGCACGACCGCTCCTCCCTGAGCACCCTTGGCGTGGGCCACAAGCGCACGGACTGTGGTGCTGGTGGTCGCCGTGGGCTGCCGCCCCCTTCCGACGCCGCCCCCGTCACTGATTTGCGCCCCCGGGCGCGGCGGTGGCGGTGCCGACGGCGCCGGCGGCAGCGGTCGCGGCGATTGGCGCGGCGGCTGACCCTGGTGGGTCGTGCCAGGCCGGTGGCAGGCGGCCGCTGCTGCCGACGTTGTGTGTGCGGCGTACTGGTGCCACTCGGACATCCCCTGCGACGCTGTGGCGACGGGCGCCCCATCAGGGGCGAGCTCGCCGGCGGCGCCGTCCAGGGCTCTTTTGAGCAACCTGGCCACTTGGCCGTGACCCGCGTGGTCGTCGTCTACGCCTACAAATCCCCTGCGCTCTATTCTATTCCCATCGCCGCCCGCTGCCGTGCCCACTACAGCCGCCTCTACCACGGCGCAAAAGTCCCCACTGCCCCGCCGGCGGCCGCCCCAGCCTCCCCTCAAAAACGATGGCCCCCCCTCTCAGGCTTCTCCTACCATGTGCCGACGCACGCGGCGAAATGCCGCGCCATCCAGACCCTCCTGTCCCCCCCACCGTCCATCCACACGCCCAGTAGCATCCCGTCGGAGGCGTTAGGCGCGGCGGTCAGCAGCAGGGCTCCCTTCTCGCCCAGCGACGAGACCGGGAGGCCCGGCCGCTCGTCCGAGCATCCCCTCTACCCCGGCCCCCCCCGACGGGACGCGGCGGTAGAGGAGCGCTGGGTCCGAGGCGGCTCGCTGCCGGCGGCAGTGGCCGACCCGGGGCTGAAAAGGGCTCGGCGGCGCCCAAGCGGGCAGACATAGAGCGGAGCCGGTGGCGGTGGTGGCACGCTCCACCACGGGGGCGGGGAGGGCAGTGGTCGACCGCGCCGGGCGCGGCGCCAAACTCGCACGTTGGCGGGCGTCGCGCCACCGGCCTCTGCGCACAGCACTCGTGGGGTGATCATCGCCTCAACGTGCCTGTGGCCATCATCCCGGGGGTGGCTGCCATGGGCGGTCAGCCTCCGCGGCGGGTCTGCGGGGGCAGTGACAATTCCCAAAGAGCCCTTCCACGAAGGCGGGCGGTCCACCGCGTGATGGCCACGGCCAGAGCCCCCCCACCCCCCCCGCTAGCTCCCCGTTGATACCGACTCGTACGCCGGAGAGGGAGAGGTATGTGTGGCAGTATTGACCCCCAGGTAGGGGGGCAACACGTGCCATGCAAGGGGCGGCAGGCCACTAGCCTGATCCGTTCCTCCCCCTGCATTTGGGTCCATATTCCCTAAGTTTGGGATAGTTAGCTTAGTAGTAAATCCAACTTGGATTTGAGGGTTTTCTGCATTTATCGTCTTGAATTTTCGTGTGGCCCGGTGGGCAGGTGCTGGGGTGGGAGATTCTGAGTGGCGAGATTCTGAGTGGACCCTGGGGGGATAAGGGGAGGGACAGCGGGGCTTGGCCCTGCGTCCCCGTCCCGACCAAGAAACTGTTGGACCACACACCATCCTCTTGTTTGTCCGTGGGGGGTTTGCCCCACAACAGGGACAGAGTGTGTGCGACTTTCACTTCTTCCGGTTCCCCCGACACGGGAGGCAGCCCTAGCACACCGCCCCAACTTGGGTGCCGTGTGTGCTAGTGGTTTTTGCCACATTTGGTGGAGCAGCAGGGGACAGAGGTAAACTTTACCTCCGGGTGCACCCGGGTGTAGGGGGCCCTCTGTCTCAGAGGAACGGTGGTCTTGGACCGTGTCATACGGATCGTCAGCCAACATGGCTAGCTCGGACCCCCCGTCGTCCGGGGAGTACACGGGTGACGCACGTACTTCAGTGCCTTTGAATACTGGTGAGACACAGGTGGGTTTACCTGGGGTCGCAGAGGGACTAGAGGTCCCTCAAGCCAGCAGGACTGGAAGTACGGGCGGGCAACAGGCCACCCCGACTCAGTCTGGAGTTCACTCGGGTGACACTTCTGATGTGGGTGGGCCGAAGTCTGGCCACCGTGTGGTATACTCAACGGGAACGTCCCAAGGGGTGAGGACTGTCCCCGCGGGTTCCACTCGGGTTGGAGCCAACTTTGGCTTGGAGTCGTCGCCAACTAGGCTTTCGGAGGACGGTGGACCTCCGTTGGTCGGCGATGGGCTCGCGCCCATGCCCCCGGTTGAGACCCCTGAGGAACGTGGTTACCCCTCAGGTGGACTCCCGGAGGCGGACCGAGACTCAACTGGAGTCGTCAATCCACTCCTCGCGGAAACTGTCCGTCGGGAGGCGACCAATGTGTTGCGGCAGACTTTGCCGGACCTGGTGGTCACGATGACGAATACTATTCTGAATCAGATTGTGGCGAGTTTGCCAGATGGCCTTAATGTCCAAACCGGATTGGGGCTTTCGAGCCCGCAGGCGCAGGGGGAATCCCCCCTTACGCCTATCTCTGGTCGCCCCGAACTGGGGGCGACACCTGTGACTCCCAACGAGGGAGCCACACCATACTCGGTGGGGCGTACGCCCTTCACGGGGGAGTTCCCCCCGGAAACGCCGGCGGCTACACCAAGCGCGCCGCGCCGGACTACAGGCACTGAGAGTGAACTTACCCCAGTGCCACAGCGGCTGTTCCCTCAACGTGAGGTGCCGCCCAAGATCCAGGTAGCCAACCCGGTCTACCAGAGGATCTTTGACTGTGAGACCTACGCCCTCCACAACAAGTCGGTGGCGTATGGTCCTGACCAGGCCCGAGCCATGGGCCGTGCCAAGAAGAATGCACTTCATTCTTTTGGGCACAAAGCGGAGTGGGACGGAACCCCCCCCCTCCGTGTCTTTGAGTTCCTACGTCATTTCACAAAAGCCTGTGACGACAATGCCATAAGTGAAGGCATGGCTTTTTACATGCTGCAGGAGTTTACGAAGGGCGACCTACGGACAAAACTTATGTCCGTCATGCCCAGCTCCTCAAGTGGAGGCGCTGGGGAGGTGACGTCCTATTTGGAGCTCGTCAACTGGTTGTTGAGAGCCATGGTTGATGAGGCAGCGTTGGCTTCTCAAGTCGAGGAGTTTACGCAAGCCCATCAGGAAGAGGCGGAGGACGAGTTGTCCTTTGCGGAGCGAGTCCGTAAGCTCAACAATCTTTGTGGGTTTCTTCATCCACAAGCTGTGGTGAAGAGTCGGTTTGTGGAGGGACTCCATTGGTCAGTCCGGATGGAGACCCGGGAGCATAAAACTGCCCGGGCGACCCTGGCCGAGTTGGCCAGGTTCGCCTATCGCAGAGGCGAGGCCTACCGCAAGTTGCGGGAGGAACAACGCCAGGAGCGTCAGGCCGAGTTGGCCAAGGAACGGGAGGAGGCGCGCCAGTCCAGAGAGTTGAGAGAGGCACGCCGAATCCGCAAGGAGAGGGTGGTAGCTGCCGTGGGAACTTCCCAGGGTATCCCTTCGTCTTCCCCAGTTGGGAAGACCCCTCCCGGAACGGACCATCGGTGTTGGAACTGCAACTCCGATGGTCACTGGGCATATGATTGCCCCAAGTTGAGTAAACGCATCCAACAACTTGTTAGGAATGCGAGTAAAAAGTCGGCTACGAACGAAGTACGTTCACGCCGCGAGGGTGGGTCTCGACCGGTCGTTGCGGTCGCCACACCCTCGGCGGAGGAGGCGGACACGTCGTCCTCGGACTCGTCGTCTTCCTCCCCGCCCTCAGATTCGGACGCCAAGTCGGCGGGAAACGAATGACCGTTGGGGCTGGTCGTCCGAAGCTCACAACGGCAGCCTCGGCCAAGTGGGCCAGGAGGACGAACCAACCGTGCCGGATACTGCGGCGACCTAAGGGAGTCCGCCCACCTCGGGTAGGACTCCCCAAGAACGTAAACCCACGTCGGGTCATCGCGGTGCTGACGGGTGAGAACTTCCAGGTGGCTGGACGGGTGCAACTTGCCCCCGGCCGTGCATGCTGTACCCGTATCGTACTTGATACCGGGTCAGGAGCCTCCTTGATACGCAAGTCGCTATTACCAAAGGAGGTGAAGCTCCAACGCTGGAGGTCCAAAGCTGACCATATGATTGACATCAATGGTGGGGTACTTCCCATCGTTGGTGCCGTGACCCTACCAACTAGGTTGGGGACCCATGAGGTCGACGTGACCTATGGCGTAGTTGAGAATATATCGGTACCCCTGCTTCTGGGTACCCCTTATGTTGTTACACAAGTGCCTTTGATTTGTGGCCCTGAGTACTGGGTCAAGTTGATGAATGGGGAGACTATCCCCATCCTTGGTAAGGGAAAGTCTGTGGCTCCTGTGACAGTCTCACAGTCGAAGCCTGTTTGTTCGGTGAGGGAAGGGTTTACTGCTACCCTGCGTTTAGCCCGCAAAGTCACGTTGCCCCCCAACTCGGTGGCGCACGTTGATGTTGTAACTGATTTTACGGGGAACGGGTTGGTGCACCCTCACCCCCGTCTTGCTCGCAAGCACCAAGTGCATGTTGCCCTTGGCACGATGGACTCCAAAGTCGGAGTCCCGTGGAGGATCCAGGTGATGAACCTGAGTCCGACGCCCAAGTACTTCAAGTCGGGAGCCAAGTTCGGCTATATCGACCAACATGAGGGACCGGTAGTAGCGGTCACCCTCAACGCGGGCGCAAGTAGCGACCCGAAGTCCGGAAAGGAGAAGCATCAAGCCAAGTCGGCCACCTCTCCTCGGCCCCGTGTGAACATGGAGGGTGTTCCCCCCAGGTTGAGGGTTCAAGTTGAACGCCTCTTGGACCAATATCACAAGTTGTGGGATGGTCAATTGGGACTCATGAGAGCTACCCAACATCGGATCGAGTTGAAGCCCGGTGCACCCCCTATACGCCAACAACCGTATAGGGGAGGACCCCGTTCAAGGGCCCTCGTTAAGGAGCAAGTTGCTCGCATGGAGGCCCTCGATGTGATCGAGGCCAGCAACGCCGAGTGGGCGAGTCCGGTGGTTATAGTCCCCAAAGTTGATGGGACCCCCCGGTTTTGTATCGACTACCGTAAGCTCAACGAGAGCACGGTGAAGGACAGTTATCCCCTACCTAGGATGGATGACTGTCTGGACTCTCTGGGGGAGGCAAACGTGTTCTCTACCCTGGACTGTAACGCGGGGTACTGGCAAATTCCCATTGCCCCGGAGGACAGGCATAAAACTACCTTTACCTGTCACTGTGGTACCTACCAGTGCAAGCGTCTACCGTTTGGTCTGTGTAACGCGCCGGCAACTTTCCAGCGCGCTATGGACATGATTCTGGCCGGAGTACGGTGGCAGATCTGTCTTGTGTACCTAGACGATATCATTGTGTTCTCCCGAAGTCCGGAGGAGCACATTGGCCATCTTGGCCAGGTGTTCAAGCTACTTGCTGACGCCGGTGTGTCACTGAAGGCGAGTAAGTGCCACCTCTTTACTCAAGAGGTGGAGTACTTGGGACATGTTGTCCATCCGGGGCGTCTCAGTGTTAACGAGAAGAACTTGAGGGCCATTCGTAAGGCTCAGTACCCCCGGACCCAGACCCAGATGAGGAGCTTCCTCGGGATGTGTAACGTGTACCGACGTTTCACCAAGGGCTTCGCCAAGGTGGCGAAGCCGTTGAATGAGCTAGTGAGCTCAACGCTACCGAAGAACCTGCCTCCCCCAAGTCGGGTGGAGCAGGAATCCTTTGAGACTCTTCGGGACCTTCTGCTGAAGCCCCCCATCTTGGCTATTCCCAGGTTGGGAGGCCACTACATCCTGGATGTGGACGCTAGCTACGACCAACTTGGTTGTGTGTTGCTTCAGCAGCAGCCGGACAAGGAGTACTTGCCGGTGGGATACTTTAGTAAGGGGCTGAACTCGGGCGAGAAGAACTACGGAGTCACCGAGTTGGAAGGACTCGCAGTGGTGTGGGCGGTGACGTCACTTCGTCACTACCTGGAGGGTGAGAAGTTCCTCATCCGCTGTGACCACCGCGCGTTGCAGTTCATCTTTAAGACGGACTGTACGAACACTCGTCTCAACCGGTGGAGGGTGCGACTGGCACCCTTCAACTTTGACATTGAATACCGACCTGGCAGGCAACATGCCCTTGCCGGCGGCCTCTCTCGGGTACCCACCGAGGGGCTGGACACTAACCCAGTCGATGAGGACATCCCCATCGTGGGGGTAGTCACGCGCTCGGGTCAGGCGTTGAACCCCGAGGCGCCAGGGAACAAGAAGTACTTGCCCCTGTCCCTGGACGAGGTGGTCAAGGCCCAGGCCGAGGATCCCTTCTGCAAGTCGCAGAGGGATATACTGGATACAGTGGTAGAGACGCGTTTCTTTCTGGGAGACGATGGCCTCCTCATGAGGAGGGGGGTATTCCAGGGGACCGAACAACTTGTCGTCCCTGTGGCAGTATTGACCCCCAGGTAGGGGGGCAACACGTGCCATGCAAGGGGCGGCAGGCCACTAGCCTGATCCGTTCCTCCCCCTGCATTTGGGTCCATATTCCCTAAGTTTGGGATAGTTAGCTTAGTAGTAAATCCAACTTGGATTTGAGGGTTTTCTGCATTTATCGTCTTGAATTTTCGTGTGGCCCGGTGGGCAGGTGCTGGGGTGGGAGATTCTGAGTGGCGAGATTCTGAGTGGACCCTGGGGGGATAAGGGGAGGGACAGCGGGGCTTGGCCCTGCGTCCCCGTCCCGACCAAGAAACTGTTGGACCACACACCATCCTCTTGTTTGTCCGTGGGGGGTTTGCCCCACAACAGGGACAGAGTGTGTGCGACTTGCACTTCTTCCGGTTCCCCCGACACGGGAGGCAGCCCTGGCACACCGCCCCAACTTGGGTGCCGTGTGTGCTTGTGGTTTTTGCCACAGTCCCCGCATCCCTCAAGGGCAGTATCCTTGAGAGGGAGCACAACGCTCCCACGGGTGGACACCTGGGGTCTAGAAAACTGTACCAGACCCTGAGGACCAGGTACTACTGGCCGTCCATGGTGGTGGACATCTACAGTTGGGTGGCTGCCTGCACAAGTTGTGCACAGAATCGTCTGATGGAACGGCGGCCTACTACGGCTATGCTATTGTTCCCGGCCAAGGAGCCCTTCGCCGCGTTGGCGATGGACATCCTTGGGCCACTGCCCGTGACCGAGGAGGGCAACCAGTACCTCTTGGTCATCTGTGACCGCTTCACGAAACATACGCGAGCGATCCCACTGGCAGAGATCACGGCCATGTCGGTCGTGTCAGCCTTCCTAGATCACTGGGTTGCCGCGTATGGCATCCCAGATAGTACACTATCGGACAATGGACCGCAATTTGCGTCTGTACTGTTTCAGGGAGTGCTGGATATGTTGGGGGTTAAGGCAAACTATGCCACCCCCTACCACCCACAAACTAATGGGCAGGTGGAGCGCTTCAACAAAACTATTGTTAGGCAGCTGCGCCACTATGTGAGTGAGCACGTGAAGACGTGGGACCAATACATTTCTATCCTTACTACTGCCTACAATTCGCAGGTTCACTCATCTACAGGGGAAGTACCCCTCGCTTTTGTGACCCCCCGTCGCGTGCGGTCTATTGCCGTGCGGCGGTCGCTCCCAACTAGGGAGGATGGTGGCAGTACGCCTACTCCTACTGAGAGTAAGGCGGAGTTCGCCGCTAGGCTTGAAAACCTCATCCCTTAAGTCAGGGCTGAGATGGACAAAGCACAAAAGCGCTACAAGCGTACCTTTGACAAAAAGGTGCGCAATGCTAAACATGTCCCCGAGCAGGGTGACTGGGTGCTGGTACACTCGCACAACCCAACTGGGGGTAAGCTGGTATTCCAGACGAAGGGACCGTACCAGGTCCTTCGTACTGATGGGCGGCGCTTCACCATCGAAAGTGACGATGGGGTCCGCACAGTGAGCGGACAGGACGTGGTCAAAGTTGCACCACCGCCTGCCGGCGACCCAGCTTGGGCGCGTGCTTTGGAAGCGTGGCGCCTCCCCTCACTGCCTGCGGCCAAACAGGGGCCCGCAGGAGTACGTGTTCGATAAGTTCATCGACCACGGATGGGATGAAGACACGGACCGCCTCATGTTGAGGGTGCGTTGGTTTGGCTACAAAGCCAAGGATGATACGTGGGAGTATGTGGAGGACCTTCCCGCTGAGAAGGTCCGGGCGTACTGTGCCCGGAATGAGATAGACCCTAACAGCCCTCCCTCAACGTGAGGGAAGGCGCGAGCAACAGTGCCAAGAGAGTGCTTCAAGTCGAAGTGGTACGCAGAGTGGCTTTTAACTACAGCCCTAAACCCTCACACTCTCACAACAAAGGCAGCTACCAACTAGGCACGCATGCTAGACTCTCCCACTCCCCACGGCCCTCGCCCTCACGTGGAGGCGAGCCGGCGAGACCCACGCCGATAACGGTCTCCACTTGTTGGAGGGGGCGGGCGGCGTCCAAGTCGGAACCGGTCGCGCCCCTCCACGGTCGCGCAAGTGGCGCCGACCGGTGGCCACTCTTCTGCCTGGTCTTGCGCGCAAGTTTTGCGACGCAGACGCTGGACAGACTCCGTCTCCGACGGGGTAGAGGACTCCGAAACGGAGTAAGACAACTCGTCTTCCGATACGGAAGGAGAGCGCTGCGAGTGTCGGCGACGACGGCGAGGAGGCGAGTATGCCCGGCTCGCGCGACGTTTGCCACGCCCAAGTGGGCTGGCTGGGGCATAATAGCCCCCAATGCGAGCCAACTCGGCTGTCATAAACTCCCGCCCACCGACTCGGCAAACTCGCGGTCGCCACTGCAGTACGAACGCGCTCCTCAAGTTGAGGAGTCTCGGAACTCTGTAGGGTTGCGGTCGACGCGGCCAACCAGGAAATGGTGGCGCACCAACGTGGTGATCATCATCTCTGAGGTTTAGAGGCGTGGGCGGCAACACCAACTTGGGGTATACCGTCAGGAGGGTGGCCCCCAAGTTGGGGGACACCGGGGTGGAAGACTCCACGGCCACGCTGATCGGGATGTTCCCGTGAGGTTGGAAAGGAACCGGAGGAAGCGGAGGGGCCCGCCGAGGTGGCGGTACCCGGGTGTAACTGCGACCCCGACTTGGGGGCTCCCGCAGTGGGTTGAGTCATGTGGTCATCATAGGACGGCACGGCCATAACTATGGGCTTGTCCGGGGGGTGGCGCAGTGTGGCGATCCACCCCCGGGGCATACGGGTAGTCCCCGATGCCCAACCCCTCTCGTAGGACCACACGGCCGTCGTGAAGTTCACGAGCGACCCACACGAACTGGCGAAGTGCGCCATCGTCCTTGGGCCCACGAGTGGGCGGCGCAACTTGAGCTCAATGCTCTCCCACTCGATAAACTTATGGAGCCGGAGCATCTCCTCAAGTAGAGTGAGTTGTCCTGATGAGCACCCTCAGCAACTAGCTGAGGGGTGAGCTGTTCCAAACCTGGATGAGCCGGAGGGGGAGATGCCAGAGCATCCCCCGCCGCTGAACACAGGACACCCAGGTCGACATGACCTCGAGGAGCCACTGGGTGGCCAACATGGCCCACACCAGGTGATCAGGGGCAGCCGTCAACATGACGGAGCCGAAGTGGTCAAGCAACCGTGGCAACAACGCCGGGAACCCGTAGGGGACCTCAACTTTGAGGCCACCACTCGGGCTTCTTCGGATAGTACTGCTCCTTACTGGCAGCAGACTGTTGAGGGAAACTCAAGTTGAGCCGAGGTCACCAAGTAGGGACCTCGCCGGAAGTCTTTCTCCATCCGCACATCAAAGTGATGAGTGTGCGGATCGGCCTCGTGGAGGTACGGTGGGCGAGTTGCCACAGCGTCCCACGTGAAGGTCGGCAAGTCGCCGGGACCCGGGATAGTTCCCCCGCGGTCCACCATGGCCTTGGCACGCTGAACGTCCTCAACCTCCTCATCGTCCAGGAAGGCAAACTGGTCCGTCCTGAAGCCGGCAGGGAACCCGACCCTACGGGGATACTTCTCCCGTAGGCGGTCCCATACCCGGCCCATCGCTGCGCCCAAGTCGGCCACAGCGAAGAACAGTCAGCCCCTCCTCATAGAGAGGCCAAGCGGGGTAAAAACCACCGCCCCAAGGCCTCACGCGGGACAACTTGTCCCGCCTCCGGGGGAGATCCCGCCGTCAACCCAAAGCCGGGGTGACGCTGGAGTCCCATCCCCGGAGCGATCGCGGAGCCCCGCCGGAAGTCCGGCGGGTGCTTCCCCGTAGGAGGTGTCCTTCATGCGCTCGTCAAGAGAGTCCGTCTCCACTCCCGGAGTCGCCATGGCTCTCCCCAAGTTGGGGAGAGACGCTCTGGCTATCGCAGCACGAGACCCGCCTCGAGTTGAGGGGGGACTCGGATCGTGGGTATACGGGTGGCCTCCCCAGCGTGGGGCGGCCTAGTGGAAGGTGAAGGGGAGGTGGTGGTGATGGTGAAGTGTGAAACTGAGGAGAGCAAGCTGCCGAGTGGGCAAGCTTGAGGAGGGGGCGGTCAACGTGACCGCCTCCACATCCGTGTTACGTACTCGATGGGGGGACAGCAAGTCGCGCCCCAACGCCGAGACGTGCGTTTACGCACCCCCTCACAGGGCCGACCGGGTCGGTCGGGAACTGAGGAGAGGGGAGTGTGGCAGTATTGACCCCCAGGTAGGGGGGCAACACGTGCCATGCAAGGGGCGGCAGGCCACTAGCCTGATCCGTTCCTCCCCCTGCATTTGGGTCCATATTCCCTAAGTTT
>CM020618.1:32725100-32987529 GCA_009829735.1 Pyropia yezoensis
AAAGCCTGTGACGACAATGCCATAAGTGAAGGCATGGCTTTTTACATGCTACAGGAGTTTACGAAGGGGACCTACGGACAGAACTTATGTCCGTCATGCCCAGCTCCTCAAGTGGAGGCGCTGGGAGTGGACGTCCTATTTGGAGCTCGTCAACTGGTTGTTGAGAGCCATGGTTGATGAGGCAGCGTTGGCTTCTCAAGTCGAGGAGTTACGCAAGCCCATCAGGAAGAGGCGGAGGACGAGTTGTCCTTTGCGGAGCGAGTCCGTAAGCTCAACAATCTTTGTGGGTTTCTTCATCCACAAGCTGTGGTGAAGAGTCGGTTTTGTGGAGGGACTCCATTGGTCAGTCCGGATGGAGACCCGGGAGCATAAACTGCCCGGGCGACCCTGGCCGAGTTGGCCAGGTTCGCCTATCGCAGAGGCGAGGCCTACCGCAAGTTGCGGGAGGAACAACGCCAGGAGCGTCAGGCCGAGTTGGCCAAGGAACGGGAGGAGGCGCGCCAGTCCAGAGAGTTGAGAGAGGCACGCCGAATCCGCAAGGAGAGGGTGGTAGCTGCCGTGGGAACTTCCCAGGGTATCCCTTCGTCTTCCCCAGTTGGGAAGACCCCTCCCGGAACGGACCATCGGTGTTGGAACTGCAACTCCGATGGTCACTGGGCATATGATTGCCCCAAGTTGAGTAAACGCATCCAACAACTTGTTAGGAATGCGAGTAAAAAGTCGGCTACGAACGAAGTACGTTCACGCCGCGAGGGTGGGTCTCGACCGGTCGTTGCGGTCGCCACACCCTCGGCGGAGGAGGCGGACACGTCGTCCTCGGACTCGTCGTCTTCCTCCCCGCCCTCAGATTCGGACGCCAAGTCGGCGGGAAACGAATGACCGTTGGGGCTGGTCGTCCGAAGCTCACAACGGCAGCCTCGGCCAAGTGGGCCAGGAGGACGAACCAACCGTGCCGGATACTGCGGCGACCTAAGGGAGTCCGCCCACCTCGGGTAGGACTCCCCAAGAACGTAAACCCACGTCGGGTCATCGCGGTGCTGACGGGTGAGAACTTCCAGGTGGCTGGACGGGTGCAACTTGCCCCCGGCCGTGCATGCTGTACCCGTATCGTACTTGATACCGGGTCAGGAGCCTCCTTGATACGCAAGTCGCTATTACCAAAGGAGGTGAAGCTCCAACGCTGGAGGTCCAAAGCTGACCATATGATTGACATCAATGGTGGGGTACTTCCCATCGTTGGTGCCGTGACCCTACCAACTAGGTTGGGGACCCATGAGGTCGACGTGACCTATGGCGTAGTTGAGAATATATCGGTACCCCTGCTTCTGGGTACCCCTTATGTTGTTACACAAGTGCCTTTGATTTGTGGCCCTGAGTACTGGGTCAAGTTGATGAATGGGGAGACTATCCCCATCCTTGGTAAGGGAAAGTCTGTGGCTCCTGTGACAGTCTCACAGTCGAAGCCTGTTTGTTCGGTGAGGGAAGGGTTTACTGCTACCCTGCGTTTAGCCCGCAAAGTCACGTTGCCCCCCAACTCGGTGGCGCACGTTGATGTTGTAACTGATTTTACGGGGAACGGGTTGGTGCACCCTCACCCCCGTCTTGCTCGCAAGCACCAAGTGCATGTTGCCCTTGGCACGATGGACTCCAAAGTCGGAGTCCCGTGGAGGATCCAGGTGATGAACCTGAGTCCGACGCCCAAGTACTTCAAGTCGGGAGCCAAGTTCGGCTATATCGACCAACATGAGGGACCGGTAGTAGCGGTCACCCTCAACGCGGGCGCAAGTAGCGACCCGAAGTCCGGAAAGGAGAAGCATCAAGCCAAGTCGGCCACCTCTCCTCGGCCCCGTGTGAACATGGAGGGTGTTCCCCCCAGGTTGAGGGTTCAAGTTGAACGCCTCTTGGACCAATATCACAAGTTGTGGGATGGTCAATTGGGACTCATGAGAGCTACCCAACATCGGATCGAGTTGAAGCCCGGTGCACCCCCTATACGCCAACAACCGTATAGGGGAGGACCCCGTTCAAGGGCCCTCGTTAAGGAGCAAGTTGCTCGCATGGAGGCCCTCGATGTGATCGAGGCCAGCAACGCCGAGTGGGCGAGTCCGGTGGTTATAGTCCCCAAAGTTGATGGGACCCCCCGGTTTTGTATCGACTACCGTAAGCTCAACGAGAGCACGGTGAAGGACAGTTATCCCCTACCTAGGATGGATGACTGTCTGGACTCTCTGGGGGAGGCAAACGTGTTCTCTACCCTGGACTGTAACGCGGGGTACTGGCAAATTCCCATTGCCCCGGAGGACAGGCATAAAACTACCTTTACCTGTCACTGTGGTACCTACCAGTGCAAGCGTCTACCGTTTGGTCTGTGTAACGCGCCGGCAACTTTCCAGCGCGCTATGGACATGATTCTGGCCGGAGTACGGTGGCAGATCTGTCTTGTGTACCTAGACGATATCATTGTGTTCTCCCGAAGTCCGGAGGAGCACATTGGCCATCTTGGCCAGGTGTTCAAGCTACTTGCTGACGCCGGTGTGTCACTGAAGGCGAGTAAGTGCCACCTCTTTACTCAAGAGGTGGAGTACTTGGGACATGTTGTCCATCCGGGGCGTCTCAGTGTTAACGAGAAGAACTTGAGGGCCATTCGTAAGGCTCAGTACCCCCGGACCCAGACCCAGATGAGGAGCTTCCTCGGGATGTGTAACGTGTACCGACGTTTCACCAAGGGCTTCGCCAAGGTGGCGAAGCCGTTGAATGAGCTAGTGAGCTCAACGCTACCGAAGAACCTGCCTCCCCCAAGTCGGGTGGAGCAGGAATCCTTTGAGACTCTTCGGGACCTTCTGCTGAAGCCCCCCATCTTGGCTATTCCCAGGTTGGGAGGCCACTACATCCTGGATGTGGACGCTAGCTACGACCAACTTGGTTGTGTGTTGCTTCAGCAGCAGCCGGACAAGGAGTACTTGCCGGTGGGATACTTTAGTAAGGGGCTGAACTCGGGCGAGAAGAACTACGGAGTCACCGAGTTGGAAGGACTCGCAGTGGTGTGGGCGGTGACGTCACTTCGTCACTACCTGGAGGGTGAGAAGTTCCTCATCCGCTGTGACCACCGCGCGTTGCAGTTCATCTTTAAGACGGACTGTACGAACACTCGTCTCAACCGGTGGAGGGTGCGACTGGCACCCTTCAACTTTGACATTGAATACCGACCTGGCAGGCAACATGCCCTTGCCGGCGGCCTCTCTCGGGTACCCACCGAGGGGCTGGACACTAACCCAGTCGATGAGGACATCCCCATCGTGGGGGTAGTCACGCGCTCGGGTCAGGCGTTGAACCCCGAGGCGCCAGGGAACAAGAAGTACTTGCCCCTGTCCCTGGACGAGGTGGTCAAGGCCCAGGCCGAGGATCCCTTCTGCAAGTCGCAGAGGGATATACTGGATACAGTGGTAGAGACGCGTTTCTTTCTGGGAGACGATGGCCTCCTCATGAGGAGGGGGGTATTCCAGGGGACCGAACAACTTGTCGTCCCTGTGGCAGTATTGACCCCCAGGTAGGGGGGCAACACGTGCCATGCAAGGGGCGGCAGGCCACTAGCCTGATCCGTTCCTCCCCCTGCATTTGGGTCCATATTCCCTAAGTTTGGGATAGTTAGCTTAGTAGTAAATCCAACTTGGATTTGAGGGTTTTCTGCATTTATCGTCTTGAATTTTCGTGTGGCCCGGTGGGCAGGTGCTGGGGTGGGAGATTCTGAGTGGCGAGATTCTGAGTGGACCCTGGGGGGATAAGGGGAGGGACAGCGGGGCTTGGCCCTGCGTCCCCGTCCCGACCAAGAAACTGTTGGACCACACACCATCCTCTTGTTTGTCCGTGGGGGGTTTGCCCCACAACAGGGACAGAGTGTGTGCGACTTGCACTTCTTCCGGTTCCCCCGACACGGGAGGCAGCCCTGGCACACCGCCCCAACTTGGGTGCCGTGTGTGCTTGTGGTTTTTGCCACAGTCCCCGCATCCCTCAAGGGCAGTATCCTTGAGAGGGAGCACAACGCTCCCACGGGTGGACACCTGGGGTCTAGAAAACTGTACCAGACCCTGAGGACCAGGTACTACTGGCCGTCCATGGTGGTGGACATCTACAGTTGGGTGGCTGCCTGCACAAGTTGTGCACAGAATCGTCTGATGGAACGGCGGCCTACTACGGCTATGCTATTGTTCCCGGCCAAGGAGCCCTTCGCCGCGTTGGCGATGGACATCCTTGGGCCACTGCCCGTGACCGAGGAGGGCAACCAGTACCTCTTGGTCATCTGTGACCGCTTCACGAAACATACGCGAGCGATCCCACTGGCAGAGATCACGGCCATGTCGGTCGTGTCAGCCTTCCTAGATCACTGGGTTGCCGCGTATGGCATCCCAGATAGTACACTATCGGACAATGGACCGCAATTTGCGTCTGTACTGTTTCAGGGAGTGCTGGATATGTTGGGGGTTAAGGCAAACTATGCCACCCCCTACCACCCACAAACTAATGGGCAGGTGGAGCGCTTCAACAAAACTATTGTTAGGCAGCTGCGCCACTATGTGAGTGAGCACGTGAAGACGTGGGACCAATACATTTCTATCCTTACTACTGCCTACAATTCGCAGGTTCACTCATCTACAGGGGAAGTACCCCTCGCTTTTGTGACCCCCCGTCGCGTGCGGTCTATTGCCGTGCGGCGGTCGCTCCCAACTAGGGAGGATGGTGGCAGTACGCCTACTCCTACTGAGAGTAAGGCGGAGTTCGCCGCTAGGCTTGAAAACCTCATCCCTTAAGTCAGGGCTGAGATGGACAAAGCACAAAAGCGCTACAAGCGTACCTTTGACAAAAAGGTGCGCAATGCTAAACATGTCCCCGAGCAGGGTGACTGGGTGCTGGTACACTCGCACAACCCAACTGGGGGTAAGCTGGTATTCCAGACGAAGGGACCGTACCAGGTCCTTCGTACTGATGGGCGGCGCTTCACCATCGAAAGTGACGATGGGGTCCGCACAGTGAGCGGACAGGACGTGGTCAAAGTTGCACCACCGCCTGCCGGCGACCCAGCTTGGGCGCGTGCTTTGGAAGCGTGGCGCCTCCCCTCACTGCCTGCGGCCAAACAGGGCCCGCAGGAGTACGTGTTCGATAAGTTCATCGACCACGGATGGGATGAAGACACGGACCGCCTCATGTTGAGGGTGCGTTGGTTTGGCTACAAAGCCAAGGATGATACGTGGGAGTATGTGGAGGACCTTCCCGCTGAGAAGGTCCGGGCGTACTGTGCCCGGAATGAGATAGACCCTAACAGCCCTCCCTCAACGTGAGGGAAGGCCGAGCAACAGTGCCAAGAGAGTGCTTCAAGTCGAAGTGGTACGCAGAGTGGCTTTTAACTACAGCCCTAACCCTCACACTCTCACAACAAAGGCAGCTACCAACTAGGCACGCATGCTAGACTCTCCCACTCCACGGCCCTCGCCCTCACGTGGAGGCGAGCGGCGAGACCCACGCCGATAACGGTCTCCACTTGTTGGAGGGGGCGGCGGCTCCAAGTCGGAACCGTCGCGCCCCTCACGGTCGCGCAAGTGGCGCCGACCGTGGCCACTCTTCTGCCTGGTCTTGCGCGCAAGTTTGCGACGCAGACGCTGGACAGACTCCGTCTCCGACGGGGTAGAGGACTCCGAAACGGAGTAAGACAACTCGTCTTCCGATACGGAAGGAGAGCGCTGCGAGTGTCGGCGACGACGGCGAGGAGGCGAGTATGCCCGGCTCGCGCGACGTTTGCCACGCCCAAGTGGGGCTGGCTGGGGCATAATAGCCCCCATGCGAGCCAACTCGGCTGTCATAAACTCCGCCACCGACTCGCAACTCGCGGTCGCCACTGCAGTACGAACGCGCTCCTCAAGTTGAGGAGTCTCGGAACTCTGTAGGGTTGCGGTCGACGCGGCCAACCAGGAAATGGTGCGCACCAACGTGGTGATCATCATCTCTGAGGTTAGAGGCGTGGGCGGCAACACCAACTTGGGGTATACCGTCAGGAGGGTGGCCCCCAAGTTGGGGGACACCGGGGTGGAAGACTCCACGGCCACGCTGATCGGGATGTTCCCGTGAGGTTGGAAAGGAACCGGAGGAAGCGGAGGGGCCCGCCGAGGTGGCGGTACCCGGGTGTAACTGCGACCCCGACTTGGGGCTCCCGCAGTGGGTTGAGTCATGTGGTCATCATAGGACGGCACGGCCATAACTATGGGCTTGTCCGGGGGTGGCGCAGTGTGGCGATCCACCCCCGGGGCATACGGGTAGTCCCCGATGCCCAACCCCTCTCGTAGGACCACACGGCCGTCGTGAAGTTCACGAGCGACCCACACGAACTGGCGAAGTGCGCCATCGTCCTTGGGCCCACGAGTGGGGCGGCGCAACTTGAGCTCAATGCTCTCCCACTCGATAAACTTATGGAGCCGGAGCATCTCCTCAAGTAGAGTGAGTTGTCCTGATGAGCACCCCTCAGCAACTAGCTGAGGGGTGAGCTGTTCCAAACCCTGGATGAGCCGGAGGGGGAGATGCCAGAGCATCCCCCGCCGCTGAACACAGGACACCCAGGTCGACATGACCTCGAGGAGCCACTGGGTGGCCAACATGGCCCACACCAGGTGATCAGGGGCAGCCGTCAACATGACGGAGCCGAAGTGGTCAAGCAACCGTGGCAACAACGCCGGGAACCCGTAGGGGACCTCAACTTGAGGCCACCACTCGGGCTTCTTCGGATAGTACTGCTCCTTACTGGCAGCAGACTGTTGAGGAAACTCAAGTTGAGCCGAGGTCACCAAGTAGGGACCTCGCCGGAAGTCTTTCTCCATCCGCACATCAAAGTGATGAGTGTGCGGATCGGCCTCGTGGAGGTACGGTGGGCGAGTTGCCACAGCGTCCCACGTGAAGGTCGGCAAGTCGCCGGGACCCGGGATAGTTCCCCCGCGGTCCACCATGGCCTTGGCACGCTGAACGTCCTCAACCTCCTCATCGTCCAGGAAGGCAAACTGGTCCGTCCTGAAGCCGGCAGGGAACCCGACCCTACGGGGATACTTCTCCCGTAGGCGGTCCCATACCCGGCCCATCGCTGCGCCAAGTCGGCCACAGCGAAGAACAGTCAGCCCCTCCTCATAGAGAGGCCAAGCGGGGTAAAACCACCGCCCCAAGGCCTCACGCGGGACAACTTGTCCCGCCTCCGGGGGAGATCCCGCCGTCAACCCAAAGCCGGGTGACGCTGGAGTCCCATCCCCCGGAGCGATCGCGGAGCCCCCGCCGGAAGTCTCAGCGGGTGCTTCCCCGTAGGAGGTGTCCTTCATGCGCTCGTCAAGAGAGTCCGTCTCCACTCCCGGAGTCGCCATGACTCTCCCCAAGTTGGGGAGAGACGCTCTGGCTATCGCAGCGCGAGACCCGCCTCGAGTTGAGGGGGACTCGGATCGTGGGTATACGGGTGGCCTCCCCAGCGTGGGGCGGCCTAGTGGAAGGTGAAGGGGAGGTGGTGGTGATGGTGAAGTGTGAACTGAGGAGAGCAAGCTGCCGAGTGGGCAAGCTTGAGGAGAGGGGCGGTCAACGTGACCGCCTCCACATCCGTGTTACGTACTCGATGGGGGACAGCAAGTCGCGCCCCCAACGCCGAGACGTGCGTTTACGCACCCCCTCACAGGGCCGACCGGGTCGGTCGGAACTGAGGAGAGGGGAGTGTGGCAGTATTGACCCCCAGGTAGGGGGGCAACACGTGCCATGCAAGGGGCGGCAGGCCACTAGCCTGATCCGTTCCTCCCCCTGCATTTGGGTCCATATTCCCTAAGTTTGGGATAGTTAGCTTAGTAGTAAATCCAACTTGGATTTGAGGGTTTTCTGCATTTATCGTCTTGAATTTTCGTGTGGCCCGGTGGGCAGGTGCTGGGGTGGGAGATTCTGAGTGGCGAGATTCTGAGTGGACCCTGGGGGGATAAGGGGAGGGACAGCGGGGCTTGGCCCTGCGTCCCCGTCCCGACCAAGAAACTGTTGGACCACACACCATCCTCTTGTTTGTCCGTGGGGGGTTTGCCCCACAACAGGGACAGAGTGTGTGCGACTTGCACTTCTTCCGGTTCCCCCGACACGGGAGGCAGCCCTAGCACACCGCCCCAACTTGGGTGCCGTGTGTGCTAGTGGTTTTTGCCACAGTATGGGTTGCCCCGCGCCGGCGACGGGTACAGCTCAGCTGACGGCCATGTCGGGTGCAGTTGTGGGGGTGGCGGAGCGGCTCCTTCCCTGCGAAGTGCAGCCCCACCCCACCCTTTCGCTTGTCAACGCCCCCCCCGGCGTGGCCATCAGGCGGATACGCCGTTGCTAAAACTTTAGCTCTCTTTCCATGCCACGCGCCCTCTGCCCTCTCCCGCGGCGCGGTGCCCCGGGGGGGGGAAGAGACTCATCGGAGTGTACTGGGTGGCCCTTCTGATAAAGGGCCGTGGCAAAGAGGACTGCCCACGGGGCGCACGAGGCTGCCCCATCCCGTTTATCCATGTCACCCTGGCCGTCCCCCCTCCCAGTGTCCTGCGGGAGCTTGGCCACGCAGCTCTCCGGTCGTGCCCAGCTGCGTGGGCACCCCACGGGAAGCGCCCTCCTCCCTCTCGCGCGCCGCGAGGTTCTCTGCGCGCATTCTTTGCGACTCCCGGCCAACGGCCGAGTCTTCAGACTCGTCGGCATGCGCGCAAGCCCCGCAAGAAGCAAGCAAGACTTGCGAGTACTGTACTGTACATGTACAGTCGGTACCCAATTTTATCCGTACGCTTCTGAGAGAATTTTGAGATACCAGATCCGGCGTGAAGATGAGTCATCTGGGGCGAGATCGCCGCATTCCGCGCGAGACCGCGCCCAAGTGCTACGGCACGGCTCATATAAAACAGCCCATAGATCAGCGCCCAGGACCACACCGAGGTAGGCAGGCGCCATGGCGGGCTCACCACGTCGCCCCCTGTCCGACGGCGAGCGCGCTGCCATCATGGCCCTCCTGCAACAGGGCAAGTCCCTGATGGCTATCGGTACGGCTTTGGGCCGCTCGAAGAGCACCGTCGCCTACGCGGCTATGGCCATGCGCGCGGCGGCAGCCCGCGCCGTGGTGGACAAGCGCGGCCGTCCCAAGGTGTTGTCGGACCGTGAGCTTCGTGGCATCAAACGGTCGATGGACGAGAGCGGATTTACCTCTGTGGCCGCCCTGACGGAAACGGTCAACACCACGCGCTCCCAGGCATCAGGCGGGCCTAGAAAGGGCGCAGTGTCACCCTCCACTGTCTGAAGGGCCGTCCGGGCCCTGGGGTTCCACTCTCGGACGGCCGCCAAGAAACCCTTCCTGTCGGAGAAGAACGTCTCCAAGCGCCTGGCGTGGGCGACAGCGCGCCGGGGCTGGAAGGCTGAGTGGGCCTCCGTGCTATTCACCGACGAGAGCTCGTTCGTGGTGCGAGACGCCAGCTCGTCGCGCGTGTGGCGCCGCAACGGCGAGCGGTACGCCCCGCATCGCCTGCGCCCCACCTTCAAGAGCGGGCGTCAGACGGTGATGGTGTGGGAGGGGTTTTCGGCGCGCGGCCGGACGCCTCTGGTGCGCGTGGAAGGTTCCATGAATGCGGCTAAGTACTCCGGCATGCTGGAGGACCACGTCATGCACCAGATTTGTGCGGACTACGGCACCCTGGACGCTGCGTGGCTGCAAGAGGACTTAGCACCCTGCCACGCGGCCGAGGCGTCGAAGGAGGTCAAGGCCCAGCTTGGGCTGCGGGTTCTTCCTTGGGTCGGGCAGAGCCCCGACCTCAACCCAATCGAGAACGCTTGGGCCGAGCTGGAGAGGCGCCTGCGAAAGCGCCGCACAGTTCCCAAGAACAAGGACGAGCTGTTTGGGGCCCTCTGCCAAGAGTGGGACGCCATCCCACATAGCTTTTTTAAGGCCCTGGTCGAGTCGATGCCCCGTCGTGTGCGCGATGTCATCGCCGTTCAGGGCGCCAGCACCAAGTATTGATGGGCCCAGTGCGTGGAATCGAGGGCTTGCTTCCTGTCAAATCGCTCCGTACGAATCTCGTTATTGGCCGTACGGATAAAATTGGGTACCGACTGTACAAAATGAGTTCAGAAATGGGGGCTTTTGTGCCAAATTGGCGACCGTTATCGCACTTGCTTTTATTTACCTCAAGCGTCGAAAAAATCAGTCATGTCGAGACGTCTGGAGAGGTTAATCTCGCCAAGCGGCATGCTGTGTGCTGTCCAGGAGACGTGGGATACACAGCTCACCCATCAAATCATGACCTGGATCTTTGGAGGGGGTTGACACATCGCCAAAAGAGACCCCCCGCCGTGGGGCCTGTGGCGGTGTACGTGCGGTACCTGTAATCGCCTCGCACCCGAGCCAGTGAGTGAGAGGGCGAGGGCACTCGGCCGCCAAGCTGTTGACAACGCACAGCGACGGGGCTTTGGTGGGGCGCTGCCAATGCGGTCGCAGCACACCCCAGCAATGTTCGGGCTGGCCTGACACCATCGTGCGTGCAGGCACCGTTGGGGCGACACGCCGTCGGGTCTGTCAGGGCGCCCTGACGCCCGTGCGTCGAACAAAGGGGGTGTGACTGCTGGGGGATTGTCTGTTTGTCGTGTCGACGCGTCTCGGGTCGCCCTACCCTCCCTGGGCGTGTAGCGAGCGGGGTCATGGTCCTCGGCGCGTGCCGTGCCCGCTGGCGGTCCTCTCGCACTTTCCCTGCCGAGGGAGCGTCTCAGTTCTTTGCACCTACATGGTCTGGTCTGCAGGGTCAGGCAAGCTCCTCTGCACCTCGGTACCGGGCACCGACGCTGCGCATGCTCCGCCCGCTGCTCTCAGCTACGAAGCCCAGGCGCTCGTTGGCATCGCGTCTCCCCCCCCTTCGGCGCCGCTGGCATTGCTCCCCCCCGCCCAATCTTCCTTTGGCGGCACCCATTACCAAGCCGTCTTGACTTTTTTTCCGTGAAGGAGCCCCTGTCCCCAACGTGCACTCCCGTCCACCCCACGTTCCCCTAACACCTCTGCCTGTCCGGTACGCGCTCGGCTTCTGTCGTCAGAGCAGACGTTCATCATGGGACGCACCTCGGCGGCGCTGGCCGCGACAGTGGTAGCTGCGCTTGCCTTTGCGGCCGCGACCGCCTCCCCCGCCAGCCGTAGTGGCGGCGGTCGCCAGACTCTCCGTCTGACGGCGTTCAAGTACGTGCCGTGCGGCTACGGTTACCAGCCCGGCTTTGCCATGGGATACCATGACCACATCATGACGGGTGGCAGCGGCGGCTCGGGTGGCGCCGCCAATGCCAACGCCAACGCCAACAACAACAACAACAACAACAACAACAACAACAATGTCAACAACAACAACAACCACATCACCATTCAGCTGCCGCCCGCCTCACGGCTTGCCGCCGCTGCCGCCGCCGCCCGCAACGTCGCCCCCGCCGCGGACCGTTTTCGCGCCGGCTACGCCGCGGGCCGCGCGTTTGGCGTGCACTATGACGGCCGCCTGGCCGGCGCCGTTGCCAACGATGGGGGCGACGAAGAACGGAATGGCGCCGGCGATGCGGCCGGCGGGGGCGGCAGCGGCCACGGGTCCGACGACGATGACGATGACGAGGGCGCGTCGGTGAGGCTGTCGGCCGCCGCACGGGTGGCCGGTGTGGCAGAACGCCGGGGGTGGTGCTGGGTCAAGGTGGCGTGGACGCAACCGGTTGGCCCGCGGCGATGAGATGCCCCGATGGGGGGTTGGGAGGAAGGGCTTGTCACAGACGCCGCGCGGGTGGGGGCTACCTCCGGGCTGTCCGCGCCAGTCCTTCCTCTCTTTCGCCAGCTGCGCGCTAACGACGCGCGGCTGTACGACACCTGCCCCGTGGGGAGGGCCGGCGGTACGGGCGGCGCGGTGCGCCGTTGGGCGGACCGTTGCCTGGACCAGCAGACGGGACGTGTGGCGCCGGCGCGGGACGGAGACCACGCGCACGCTGCTTGGGGAATTGACTGCACTGACGAAAGAAAAGAAGAAAGCTACACGAACAAGACAAATAGATACAGTACAGTAGCGTGTCTGCGGCGCCGGTAGGTCGTCATGACAAGAAAAAAATAGCAGCGCGTCTGTGCAATTAAAGAAGCGAGATGCCCGGAGCGCCAGACGCAAGCCGTCCCGTGAGGTACCCCCATACGCGGGGGGGACTCGGCGCACCCACCGGGTCGGCCGCGACCCCCCCCGCCCCCCCTCCCCTCCCCCCACCCAAGATTGTGGAGGGAGGGAGCCCCGGCAGACAGGTGGGAGGTAGCACAGAGCAGCCGTGCGAGGAGACACAAGGGGCACAGGCACCTGAAGGTGGCGGGACGACAGATACCATGGTGAACGCCATGGTGGCTCTGTGGTTAGAAGGTGCCTGCATTGGGAAGCGCGTCGACCAGCGGTCCAACCGCCCGCCCGCACGTTCACCGGCACCACTGCCGCCGCTGTCGCCGTCGCCACCACAACCAGAGGGAGAGCGTGCCCAACAAGAAGAGCAAGGGAAGTGCCCGTGCGCGCACGGCGAAGCAGAGGGACGACGTAAGAGACAAAACAAACTAAGACGCTGCGGACGGAAGAGGGCCAGCAAGTGCCCATGCCCCCCCCCTGACACCGCATATAGAAGGCTGACCCCGCAACGCGGCCCCCACGGGAAAGTGAAGGGCGCGACTGCAGCAGCTGTCGGGGCGAAGCCGCGAATGCAGTGGGGTCGACGCGGTGGCCGAGAGCGTCACCCAAGCCGCGCCGGCCAGTGACAAGGCGAGTGGTCATGGTACATGCAATGGCCACTCGCGCGGCCATTGTACACGGCATGCGGCCGGCGAGGGGGGGAGTTGCAACGAGGACACTGTGGAGACGGTCCAACCAAAAGAGACATGAGGGAACGGAGAACGCTAGCGTAGGGCGCTGTACAAGGGGCAAGACCCGCCGTATATGACGGCGAGAGCAACCCTCGCAATCTCATAAGAAGGTGCGGCCTGTACTCAGGCGGCGGAAATCACCCCCCCCTCCTGCCGACGTCGCCGCCGGGACACCGCCCAGTCGCGAAGGCGGCAGAGTCCCACGACCAGTGCTCCCGCAACCAAGTGCCACGCGGTCATCCCAAGGTAAATGCCAACCATGTAGCCCGCCGAATGGGTCCGATAGTCGAGAAAGTTGTACACCCAGGTCCCCGACGCCGCGTAGTAGGGCCAAGCAAAGCCAAACACCCACAGCAGCGCTGCCGCCGCGGATGGGATCAAGTAGACCCACCGCAGGTGATACGACGACAGAGCCACATCGGCGAGCACCGCCACCGCGTTGATGGCGTGGACGACTAGGCCGGCAAAGGTCAGGGTATCGTACAGGAGCGCCCAGTAGACAACGTCGAGGAACAGAGCGTTGGTGGCCACTACCTGCACGCCCAACACCGTGATGGTCCACAGTACGTGCCGGTGGGGCCGCTTGGCCACCAGCACCGAAAAGGTGGTGGCGCACGCGAGCCAAAAGAGCGCCCCACTGAGCACAGAGTAGTTGACGTTAGTGAAAAATACCATATCCAGGCGGTCTGAGGCGGCCAGCCAGGACAGGGTACCCACCACCCAGGCCGCCAGGCCCACCCGCCAGGCAAGGAGCACCAGCGGCCGGAGGAGCCAGGACGTGCCAATCTCGGTTGCGGTGTGGCCACCCCAGTGGCAGCAGGTTACGGGAAGGTCGTCGTCGTCGCCGTTGCGGCTGGCGTGGACGTCGGCGTCCGCGTCGAGCAAAGCCGACGGGGGGCCGGCGTCCGCGTCGAGCAAAGCCGGCGGGGGGCCGTGGTCCTCCATCAGTCTTGCGGGGCGGTGCGGGGCAAAAAAAGAGGGCGGTGGGCGGCTCCGAGGGTGAGGGGAGAAACAGCAGGGGACGCAGGAAGATGGGTTACATGAAGGGGAAGAGGGAGCAGAGCATGGGAGTGGGGAAGAGCAGAGTTAGGGCGTGGCATCGACAGGGGGTGGAACGCATCGACCGCGGGACAGAGGCAGAGCAGATTGCACGTCGGTAGGTAGGTAGCTACCTACCTAGCTTTTAGGCTACCTCATGCAGTTGCAACTGAGAGAAGACGCCACATCGACGCCGGGCGCGAGACTCACAATGTCTGGCTCTGGGCAGCTGTTGCAGCGTTCATCCCTCAAATTGTTGCATCTCGACACGTGCAGATCCCCGACTCCACAACCCTGTTCATACCTATCGCCCGACTGCATTCCGCTCGTGCAGCCCTCCCCACGGCGACGGCCGTGCATGCCTCTGTACTGTACTTGACGCCCCGCTGCCATCGCTACCGCAGGCGGAGGGGGGGTGGGGTGGGGGGAAGCTGGGCAGTGCGGCGCGACGGACAGCGACCACCGACGCTGCTTGCCGCCGCCGCTGCTGCTCCTGCTGCTGCTGTCGCTGCCGCTGCCGCCGATGCTGGTGCTGCCGCTGCCGCTGCCGCCGCCGCTGCCGCTGTCGCTACCGCCGTCGTGATCGCTGCCGCTGTCGGCATCACTGCTGATGCTGCTGTCGCTGTCGCTGCCGCTGCCGCTGCCGCAGAGCCGCCGCTGCCGTCACTTTTCATGCCGTCTCGGAGCCCGTCCCGTCGCCTTCTTCCTAGGCTACCGTTCTTTTCCGGCTGCCCGGTCGCCCCACCACCTACGCTTCCAAGCCTAACAATGTTTTCCTCCTCCTCCCTCCCGGCCAGTGTGTGCATGCGGTCGGGGGCAGGGAGGCTCGCGCCACTTCGCCGTCGTCGCAGCGACCGCGGTACCCTCCTCCCTCGCGGCGCTTATGGTCCTTTTCGTTACGCCCCTTTCGTGTGGGGCGATGTAGGGTCAACCTGCAGCCCCGCAGCCATTCAGGACCAGCCCCGCGGCGGGGACAGTTGGAGAGCAGCTTGCCCGCGCTGCTCCGACGTGAGCAGAGGTCAACTGGAGTATTGGCGAGGCGGTTGGGTATCCGAGGCTGTCCACCCTTCCCTCCTGGCTTCCTCTGCGTGTGGCAGCCGTTCGCCGCCGTCTCCCTCCGCATCCCTGGGCGCGTTGACACCGTCTGTGCGGACGACGGTCGCAACTAACGGCATTCATGCTCCACGGCGGCCGCTGCCCGGCTTGTTCTTCCCTTTTGTGGGGGGGGGCGTTCGTGCGTCGCGCATGCCGGGTGTGTGGGGGCGGGGGGCAGGAGAGGGGCTCTTTCGTGGGCTTGATGCCGCGGCAGCGCATGACGGCACGGCCATGGGGCCACGCCTCCCCTCCGCTCTAGACGCCCCCCTCTTCGTGCCCCCCGCAGGCACGGCTGTGTTCTCCTGCGTCGTTTTGTGCCGTACCAGCGCGTCTGGTGGCCAGAAGTACGGCCGTCGCCCCGGCCCTCATCTCCGTTGCTGTCGCTCCCCTGGCGCCGTCGCGGCCACCAGTGGCGTTCGCGGTCGTCGCCACCGCCGCAGGGAGGAGTGTCGTCGCTTCCTCTCTTTGGCCCCGCGTTTCACCAGGGTAGTTTTGGCCGCTGTGGCGGGTGTCTCCCGTGTCGCCTTCTGACCCCGTGTTGGCAGTGCGTTTTGACGACTCCGTTCACACCCCGCCGGTGCTGTGACGTATGTCCTCTATGGCAGCAGGGTGGGTGAGGGCGGCTGTCTCCGGGCACTCATATCCGCATCCCGCTTCACGTCTTTCTGCGATTGCAGGACTGCTCCTCCCGCCACGTTTCCTCCCCTCCCTTCGAAAATGCATGCTAGAGTTTTTGCTTTGTAAAGTACTAGCCAATATTTTCATCTGGGTGCGAAAAGTGCTCTCTGCTCGGCCCCTCTGCTCTTCTTCGTGGGGAAGGACTCAGGAAGCTGCGGCTGGCAGGCTGCCGCTGACCGAGGGGGTGGATGCACCCGGCAGGTAGCCGCTGACGATGGTGGCCAGGCGTTGCCGTTCCAGCCTCCCCGTGCCACCAAACCGGTGGCGCTCCTACGGGACACAGCTCTTGCTGGGGTTGTGTCCTTACCGTTCGGGGACCCCACCCGCCTTGGCACCTGGCCGACGACGGGGGCATGGCACCTGTGGACGACGGCGACCGCGGGCCTATGGGTGGTGAGGGGGGCATCCAGACTGTGGGTGGCGGTGGCAGTGGTGGCATGCCGGCGGCGGGGGGTGCCCGTTTGGGCTGCCGGCGCCTGCCGCGCGGCCGTTGCGGGTGCTTGCCGCGGACGCCCCTCTTGGTCCACCACCGACACTGGCGGAAGAAGCATTCAAAAGGGGCGCCCTGCGGCCGACTGGATAGGCGACACGCTTACCATAGCCAGTCCTCATCCCACCGCCACATCCTATCCATCGCGCGCTTCCCTCAACCGCTCCCTTTCTTCGCCACCGCCTCTTCTTGCCGCCGCCGGCACCAACGCTCCCGGCTGACGCCAGTGCCTTTGTAGCACTCTGCTCCCCCCCCCCCCCACCCCGCCACACGCAGCATCATGGGCGCCCGTCGTTCCATGGCCGTTGCCGTCGCGGCCGCGGCGGCTGCTGCTGCCGCTGCCGCTGCCACCGTGAGCGCCACGCCCCCCGCCACCGCCGCCGGGATAGCGGCGGCGGCCAAGCAGGCGGTGGTGGTGTCTACCTCCCCTGTCTGTGAGCCGTACCGCACCTGCACCACAGACGCCGACTGCCCGGCGGTGGGCGGCGCGCGGCGGACGTGCACCCCGCGGGCCTGTGTGGCCAGCGCCTGTGGGGTGGACCCGCGGACGTGCGCGCTCGACATTTGCACGGCTGACTGCTCGGGGGCGGCGGGCGTATGTGAGCGCCGCGGCGTGGCGCCGACGGCCGCGCCGACGGCTGGCCCCTCCGCCGCGCCCACCGCCGTGCCAACGGCCGCGCCCACGGCCATGCCAACAGCGGCGCCGACGGTGGCGCCGTCTGCCGCGCCGACGGCCGCGCCGTCTGAGGCGCCGACGGCAGCGCCGACGGGGGTGTCCACCGCCGCGCCCAGCGCCTGCTTTATCCAGTACGACTGCTCGTACACCCGCACGATTGCCGCGCACTGCCGGACCGTTGTCCGTCGGGCGGTGGCGTGCCACGGTGGCGCTCACAAGTGGGCCGTCCACCCGGTCGGGTCGGGGACCTGCTACGCCGACGTGACCGCGTCGCGGGCGTGTACCAAGGCGGTCAAGGTGCAGCGGACGTGCGCCAAGCCCTGCCCGACGCCCGTGCCGACGCCATGCACGCGGCGCGTGGCGTGCAACAAGGTTGCGACGGTGACTGTAGACTGCTCGACGACGACGCCGGTGGTGGTTGAGTGCCCCAAGACGGCCGAGTATTTTGACGCTGCCGGCAAACCACTGGCCATTTGCCAGACGCTGAAGAAGACGGCCAAGACGTGCACCAAGGAGGTGGTGACGGCGGCCCAGTGCACGGTCCCATGCGCGAGTGCCAAGCCGAGTGCGGTGGCTAAGACGGCGGCGCCCAAGGCGGTGGTGGTGGTGCAGAAGAAGGGGGGGGCGCAGGCGAAGCGCGTGGTGCAGAACAAGGGGGTGCTCGGGGTGCCAACCAAGACGTGGGTCAACATCCTGGGGCAGGTCGTCACGGCGGTAGTCAACAAGAAGGGTGGCCTTGTGGTGCCGACGGCTGTGCCGACGGTCGCGCCGACGGCCGCCCCCACCGCCACGCCACCGCCGACGCAGTCCGTGTCGGCCGGCAATGGCGGCACCGGCGGCGACGGCGGCGCCGGGCCCAATGGCGGCAACGGCGGCGCCGGTGGTGTGGGCGGCGACGCGGTGGTGGACGCGTCGCCCGCAGCGCGGTTTGACTACTAAGATGTGCCCACGTCCGCGCGCTTCTCCGTGTAACTTGTGAACCGTTCACGTCTCCTTAATGTCACTAGACGTCCCCTGGATCTCTCCTCTTTGTCTACTACTATGACTGTGTTGTCCATGTGAGAGATGAGTTGCACCACCCTCGTCAGGCCGCCGCACCCCAGCTGGGGGCTGCCATCCCCAACCTTTGTCAGACTGCTGGAGGCCGCGCCTAGACTGCCACAGCAGCGACAGTGGCGCGAGGGCGGGAGCCGGCCATAGTCGCCATCAGAAAACGGTGGCCCCGGTGAACACACGCGCGGGCGGCCAGCAGAAGGGCGGCAGCGGGACCCGACGCCACCCCAACAGCGGGGGGCCCCCACGACCACCGCCCGGGAAGGGGTCTGTGACGAGGATGCGCGCCACACAAGGGCCCGCTGCCATGCCCGCGCTTCCCGCTCCCGCGCCTCCACCCTGTCCAGCAGGAGCCCCAACAGCGCGGCGGTGAGCACCCCGGGCCGGCGTCCTGGCACCTCCCCCACCACATCCAGCGCGGGCGCTGAGTGGTACAGCCCCCCCAGGACGACCCAGTCGGCGCCCGGCACGCGCGCGTCGGCGGCGGCGACCAGGCCGTCGGTGTAAAAGCCCGTCGCACGGGTGACGGCGCCCGCGGGGAGGCCCATCGACGCCACCCCCGCGGCGGCGGGGAGAGAGCCGATGGCGGCGGCGAACGAAAAGGGGGCCGTCGACGCGAGCGTCACCACCGGCACTTGCGGGGGGGGGGGCGGGCGGGCGGCCACACGCGCAGGGGGGGAGGAGGGCGGGGGTGGGTTCCCCCCGCCGTCGGCCGTCTCCCGCTCGTCGTCGGCCGGCGCCACCGCCGCCGCCGCCGCCGCAGACCCGGCGGCCGCCTGCAACCGGCTGGCGGCGGCGGCAGCGGCGGCGGCCGCCCAGGCCGCCGCGCGGCGTGGGTAGCCCATGTCGGCGACCGCCGCCGGGTCCCCCCCCCACAGGCGCTCCACCGCAATCGCCACCGCCGCCGCGGCGGCGGTGCGGGCGGCCAGCCACCCCACCACCGGCGTGCCGCCGTACGGGGACAGCATGCACACGACGCCCGCGACGGTCGCGGCGGCGGTGGCGGGGTCCATGCCGGCGACGGCGGCGAGCGCGTCAAGGCCCCCCTTCGAGTGTCCCACAAGCACCACCCGCCGGCGGTCGCCGCCGCCGCCGCCGCGGGCGGCCAGCGCCGCCACCTCCCCCAGCACCGTGTCGCCATTGGCCGCCACCCCGCCCTCCGTGTGGATGGCCGATACGGCCATCCCTGCATCCGACGTGACAACAACCGATACAGACTGTACCCGCACTTCCCCACCACCGCCGACGGGTGCCTCAGCGCCGCGGCGGGGGTGCAGACGCCACCACCATCGGCGGCAGCGCCCAGTGGGCAGGGGAGCGCATGCCCTGCCCCATACTGCGCCACGCGGGCGCTCCCATTGGGCAGAGGAGCGCGCTGCCCTGCCCAATACCGCGCCCCGCAGGCGCGCGGCAGGCAGGCGGTAGTAGCCCGTCTGTCGACCATTCTCTAAACAGGCGACCACTCTACAGGGCCGTGAGCTGCGATCTGGCCACCCCGAGCGACTCTTTTTTTCTCTTCCGAACGCCATGTATTGCACGAGGACCGGAGCCTGTTCTCGGCCGACGCCCCGTCCAGACCGATGGTGTCCCGCAGGTACCCCTCGTTGTGGGCAAAATACGACGGGTAGTGGGTGGTGAAGAGGCCGGGCACCAGCAGGATGGCCACCGACGAGGCCGCCGTGGGGTGGGCGGCAGCAAACGTCGCGGGCAGGCCGCCGGGGTGCGCAATGGCACGGGCAAACGCCCGCGCGGCCACCTCACCCACCCCCCCCCCCCGCCACCGCCGCCGCCACCGCCGCCACCGCCGCCTCCACCGCGTGGGCGGCGCCAACCACCCGCAAGGCGGCCGCCGACGTTGCGACGGCGGCGGACGCGGGGGGGAGGTACGCCGGCAGACGGGGACGACGCCCACCACGGCCGGCCGCCAAAGACGGCGCCCAGGACTGCTGCGCGGGGGGCGGCCAGGGCGGGCGGGGTGGCGGCGGGGGGGGTGACCGTCAGGGCGGTCCAGATGAGGAGGGTGGCGACGATGATCCACGGCGTTGGGCCCGGTGGGAGGAGGGGGGTGGGTAGGCGGGAGCGCCGGCGGGGGAGGGGGGGCTGGGACATGGTGCTGAGCAGGGGGGAGGGGGGGGGAGGGGAAGTGTGAGTGAAAGAAGGATGACAAAGGGGCGGAGGGGGGGACGGGCGGCAGTTGTGTCCGTGTCTTGCCACTGAGCGCCACCCCCCCACCCAACAACACGTCCACGCATGTCGGCGGCAGGCGCTGCCCCTCGCCGGCGCGAGAAGGCGCTAAGAAAGGGGCGCAAAAAAAAAAGCCATGTCGATGACCAGGATCATCCTGGTCCCGCCATGATCATGGGGTGATCATAGCAAAGTGCTAGTGCTATGATGGGTATTAAATAGGGCGGGGGTCGAAGCCTCGGCCGCATTGGGCGCCTGGTATGGCCACAGAGCACGGGACACGTGGCGCCGGGCCCCCACAGACACCGCTCGTGTCCAAAGCTGCGGTGGCTTCTGCGGGCCCCCAACGTGGCTTCAAGACGCAGCGCCCAGCCAAGCACGAGACGAAGCCCACTAGCTACCACACGCCCTGCCCTTGCGCCCGACTCCCCTCGACCCCGTCGACCTCCCCCTTCCCCCACCCCCCGCCCCATTTGCTGCTTCTCCCTCCACCTGCCCCCCCACATTACATCGGCTTCGCTGCTCGCCTGCGTCCGTACCCCCCGCCAGCCCTCATGGACGCGTTTGTACCGCCCTTCCCACCGCGCTGGCGCGGCCGCGTCGCCGGCGCCGCCGGCAGGCGCACCGCCGCCGCCCCCACGCGCCGCCGCCGGGAAGCCCCGAGCAGCACAGCGGCAGCGGCAGCGTCGGCGGCGGCGGCACGTGCTCGACCTCCCCCCCCCCCCTCGCCGCCGTCGCGGCCACCCGGCCGTCGACGGAAGCGACGGTGGGGACAACGGCGACGGCCGTGACGGCGACGACGGCGGTGCCGTCGGTGGCGGCGGAAAGCGTTGAGATAGCGTCAAGTGGGGCGGCGACGCCGGCGGTGGGGGCGGCGCCGCCGCCCACAACGGAGCTTGCACTGGCGATTGCCGCGGCGGCGCCCCCACCCCCCCCGCTACTCGCTGCCGCCACAGCTGTGGCGGCGGCACCACCGGCCTTGGAATTAGCGGCACCCGCACAGGCAACGGCAGACCACCGCGCCGCGGGCGAGGCGGCGGCGGCACGCGCCGCCTCCTTGCCGGTGGACGATGCGAGGTTGCCGTCAGCCGCGGCGGCCGCGGCGGCGACGGCGGCGGCGGCGGCGGAAGCGGCGGCGGCGACCGCGGCATCGGCGGAGGCGGCAGCGGCAGCGGCGGCGGGCGCAGCCGCCAACGGCTCTGGCGGGGCGGCGATTGCGGCGGCGGCGGCGGCGCTGGAAGCCTCGGCCGGCGGCCGGGGCGTCCGCAACGCGCTGTCTCCCCTACTGGTGGGCATATGGGCGCTCGTTTACACCGACTGCCCCCAGCTGACCGCCGCGGTGGGCGTGACGGGCGCGGGGCGGCTGCTACCGGGGGCGGCGCTCGACGCGCTGCGGGTGGGTGTCGCCGCCGACGGCGGGGGGTGGGTGGAGGAGGTGCACGTGTCGCCGCTCGGCCTGTTCACCGCCACCAACCGGGTGGACGGCTCGTGGGCGCTCCCGCCGGGGGGTGGGGGGAGCGCCGCCAACACCCTCACGCTCGCGTCGGCCGATGTGCGGCTGCGGGGGCGGCGCGGTCGGGGGCGCGAGCGGGGGCGGGGGCGGGACGGGGGGAAGCGCCGCTGGTGGTGGTCAGCCGCCGCAGGCGCCATCGACGTGACCTACCTTGATGACGCGTGGGCGGTGGTGCGGTCGGTGCCCGGCGGGGAGCTGTACGTGCTCCGCCGCGACGGCGCGGCAGAGGCGGCGGCCGCCGCAACGGCGGCGGCGGCCGCAGCCGCAGCGGCGGCGGCGGTAGAGGCGGCGGCGGTAGAGGCGGCGGCGACGGAGGCGGCAGAGGCGGCAGCAGCCGAGGCGGCGGTGGCAGCGGCTGCAGAGGCGGCGGCGGTCAAGGCTGCGGCCGCCGACGCAGCTGCCGAGGCTGCCGCCGCCGCAGCCGCAGAGGCGGCGGCAGCCCAGGAGGTGGCGGCCGACGCCGCCGCCGCCTTGGCGTGGGGGAGGGCAGGTGAAGAAGAGGTGGTGGCCGCTGGGGGAGTGTCAGTGCGGGCGGCGCGCTGGGGCAAGGCAGGGGGGCGCGCGCGCCCGGCCGTCGGGAACGCCCCGCGCGATGGAGGCGCGGCAACGCGGCCAGCGGTAGGCCCCTTGCGGCTGGCGCGGCGGCTGTGGAGAGCGTAGGCGACTCGTGGGGACGGGAAAGGAAGTCACAGAAGCGCTATGCCCAGGGTTGGCAGATTCAATGCCAATGTGATCCGGGAGGTTGAATTCAATGCCAATTCAACGCATTCAAAGAGGTTGAATGTATTGAATACTTGAAAGGTACTTAATATATCTTTTGTCTACTTACAATACGATTTGGCGACGTTTCCAGGGCGGAGTCCGGTGTGCTCCCGCCAGCCCCCGCACTGCCAGTGCATTCCCGGCCATATGCGGACGCCCCTGCCACCTGCCCCGCCAAAAACGAGGTGCTGTGCCTCCTGCTTGGCGGGAATCCACCGGTGCCGTGCCACCTAAGACCTCCACCGGCTCAGTAAGTTCGGGCGCTGCCCGTTCTCGGTGCCATCCCCACCTCCGGCACATGCTGAGTGAGGTGCTTCACTGTGTCGTTAGTCCTCTGCCTCCCGTCGCAGTCACCATGCCTGACCCGGTCTGGGAGTATGCCACCGTGTGCTCTGACCGCAAGCGTGCCGTTTGCTCCTGGTGCAAGAAGGAGAAAACAGCCAACGTGACCTACCTCAAGCGGCACATGCTCTCGTCGGCGTGCTCCGCCCCGGACGACGTGAAGCTGAAGCTGTCGACCTGTTTGCTGAAAGGCCAGCACAAGGAGAGCACCAGCACCGAGCGCTTGAGGGGCATGAAGCGGACACTGGAGCAGACGGACGATGAGGACGACGGAAACGGGACGAGCGGCTGCAAGCGCCCTTGTCCCGAGGCACGCGGCGGCGCACAGTCGTCCGTGGATAACTGGGTTTCCGTTATGTCTGAGCAGGATCGCGCCAGGGCCGACGAGCTGTGTGCTAGGTGGATTTACCGGGACTCCATGTCCTTCCGCACGACCGAGAGCTCCGACTTGCGGCGCTTTCTGCGTGTGCTCAACCCGGCGTACAAGCTTCCCTCTCGGCGCTCGCTCTCCAGCACGCTGCTTGAACGGGAGTACGAGGCGCAGGCGGCGGTGGTGGAGCCGCTGGTGCATAAGAGCATGAAGAAGGGCGACCTTGTGGTCGGGGGAGACTGCTGGACCGACGCCTCCCTCACCAGCATTAACAACATTGTGCTGTTCACCCCCTCCCCGCTCTACATCGAGACCGCCGTGTGGCCGGAGGAGCGCCACACGGCGCACAACACCGCCGCCTTCTACATCAAGCGGATTGAGGCGCTCGGCCCACGCAACGTTTTTGCGTTTGTGTCCGACACGGAGAGCAAGATGCAGGCCGTCTGGGCGCTGCTTGTCGAGAAGTACCCCTGGCTGCAAGTGCTGCCCTGTGCTTCCCACTGCCTCGACCTCCTGCTGGCGGACCTGTCCAAGAACCCACTGCTGGCCAAGGGGCTGCTGTTCTGCAATGCCATGACGCAGTTCTGGCGCCACCACTCGCTTCCCAAGCAGATCCTTGAGCGCTGCCAAGTCGCCGAGTACAAGGCCGTGCGGCAGCTGCAACGACCGGGCTCCACGCGATGGAAGTCTCAGGTGACAGCTGCCAAGTCGCTGCTTCTGACTCAGGCGGCCATGGAGAAGGCGGCGGTGGACACCGCGTTCCGTGAGCAATGTCTGAGATCTCCGGCGACTGCGCAGCGGGATGCGGCCAAGGAGGCGGTCAAGCAGATCCAAGACGAGCAGAACTGGGAGGCGTTGGAGCTGGTCAAGACGCTTCTCGAGCCTGTCGCCATCTCACTGGACGTGGGGCAGGTGAACACGGGGGGACTAGGCATGGTGATGCGGTCGTTCTTTCTGATGTCCAAGCACTTCGTCACGTTCAAGTACCCGTCCACTGATGAGGGGCGCCGGCTCAAGTCCCACTGCTTGTCGTCTCTGGAGCAGAGGCGGACCTACCTGTTGCGCCCTATCCACACGTTGGCTTACTTGCTAGACCCTCGCTTCTCCCAGGCGGTAGACCAACCCAGCCAGCAGGAGGTGGCAGCAGCGGTCGACCTGATGCTCAACCTTGCTGCAGCGCACGACACCCGATTGGCGCTGGTGCGCGCCAATGAGGACGACCCATCCAAGCTGCCCGAGGACTACCCGCGCACGACTGTGGACAACATCATTGGCGAGTACACTGACTTCCGCTCTCGCACCGGTGGGTCCTTCCTGATGGACGCCGCGTGGGGAAAGAGCGCAGTCCGCAACCCGCTGAGCTGGTGGCAGTCTTGGGCCGGCCACCTCCCGGCGTTGCTGTCCATCGCTCAAAAGGTCATGAAGCTCCCCCTCTCGTTCGCGGCTGGTGAGCGCTCTTTCTCTAACGCTGGGCACATCCAAGGCAAGCTGCGCACACGGCTGTCCCACCATCGCCTGCACCAGCTTCTCTACGTGTACTTCAACTCGCGGATCCTCAAGGACTTGCCCGTATCTTGCACCCGAACGGGTATCGTGCCCGAGGCACCTGCCATCACGGCCGCAGAGAGTGGTGACCTGGTGGACGCGGCCGCGTCCGATGAGGAAGACGGTCTCAACTTGGCTGCTGCTACATCGGCCATTGCGTCCATCGTCGATGAAAACTGAATTTTGTTTTTAGATAAAAAACAGCAGGAACAAGTGAACGACAGGAACGGCCCTCACAGCAGCGATCATTCTCCAGAGCAACCCCCACAGCGCTCGCTTCGCGTATGTTGTGTGTTGTCTGACAGCAGCGGGTGACGCACGTTGCATGGGTGCGCCCCCAGGGTGAATATGGAGGTGACGAGGCACCCACGCAACAAAGCGGCGACTTGGGCGATGGATTCACTCCAGGGTACAAAGTACGCCACGTTGTGCCACGTTTCGAGTTGAATTCAACCTGCCCTTTGCCGACCTTCATTGAATTCAATGCCAATTCAACCTTGATTTGGTTTGATTGAATGACCAGGTGCCAACCCTGGCTATGCCACATCTTTGCTGCTGAATCATTTCCACTTTAACACTCACAAAGAATTACACTTTTGATGAGTCGCTAAAAGTGGTCGTGCGTCGAGCGCTCGCCGCCGACGAAGTGGCTCTGTCGCAGCCGAACTACACCCCGCCACACGCCCTCCGCATCTTCCATCCCCTCCCCCGACCTCGCCCCATTTTGTCCGAGCCCTCGTTGCTGCTCGCTACCCCTTCACCGAGGCTTTGGGCTCGCCTCACCCCCCCTCCCCCCCCCCCCCCCCCCTCGGCGCCGCCCACCATGGGCCACTCGTCATGGCGCAAGGCCGCCCCCCGGCGGGAGCACAAGGAGCGCTCCCAGCCCGCCGCTCGCGCGCGCAAGTGGTCGCTGCTGGAGAAGAAGAAGGACTACACGCTGCGGGCGCGGGACTACCACTCCAAGCAGGCCCGCCTGGCGGTGTTGCGTGACAAGGCCGCCGCCCGCAACCCCGATGAGTTTTATCACCGCATGGCGCGGACCGTCACCGACGGGGGGGCGGGCCACCGGCGGCGGGAGGGGGCGCCGACGGGGCCCTATGCAGAAGCCCTGCCGCTGGCCCAGCGATCTGCCGAGGAGCAGATGCTGGGCGACACGGCCGACGCGCGGTACGTGGGCGTCAAGGCGGCGGTGGAGGCAGCGAAGGTGCGCCGCCTGGCCGCGTCGCTGCACTTTGCGGGCGACCTGGGCGCCACTGCCGCAGCGGCGGGGACGACGGCGCCGGTGGCCAAGCGCCGCCGCCGGGGGCCGCCCCTGGGCAAGCGCCACGCTGCCGCTGCCGCGACAGCCGCTGCCGAAGCCGCCGCCGCCGCCCCCGCCGCCCGCCACGTCCTCTTTGTGGACGACGCGACGGCGGTGGCGACGTTTGACGCGGCCTCCCACTTTGACACCCCCGCCCCGCTGCTCGGCCGCCCCTCCAACCGGGTGCGCGCCGGCGACGTGGCGGCGGGGCGGGTGGTGCTGACGCCGGGCGGTGCCGCCGCGGGCGCCGCGGCGGCGCGCGAAGCGGCGGTGGCGTACAAGGAGCTCGCCGCCCGTGCGAAGCGGGTGGCCAAGCTCGAGGCCGTCCGGGGGGATGTGGAGCTGATCAAGCGGCTGCGCGGGAAGGGCGCGAAGTACCGGGTGCGGAAGCGCAACCCAGACACGGGCGCGCCCGCCGTGTACAAGTGGCGGCAGGTGCGGTCCAAGTGAGAGACACGGAGGAGTGGGGGCGGGGGGGGGTTAGTCTGGCACTTCTGGGGGTCTTGGGCCGACGCGGGGGCCCCCCCGCGTCGGTTGGGCCCCGGGGCCGCCCGCGTCGGTTCAAGACCCCCAGACGTGCGCCCGGTGCCCCCGGGCCGGGGGTGGAAGGCGCTGTACCAGTTGGCGGCGCTATCGCTTGCCGTCCTCGATCCAACGGGTCCCGACGGACGCGTCCGTCGACGCGACGCCACCCCCCCCCGCCCCTGACTCGCTGTTTACTGGTGGGGAGGGGAATGCGACGGGGTGTTTGTGCGGCCGTGACGCGCCGCCGCGGTCGCGATGCCCCGCCCCGCCCTTGGCTGCTGCGCGTCGGCCCGCGAGACGGAGGCGTGCGCGGGCAAGCGGCCGAGGGAGATGGCCGTACACGGCCAAGTGGGGGAGGGGACGCTGCGCGCCGTGGCAAGGGAATAGAGGCGGACACGGGCGCGCACGGTTTGGGAGGGGGAGGGAGGGATGTACTGTACGTACCTAGACTTTTCGCACACGCGCGGTGGGTGGACAGACAATACGGATGGGGTCGCCAGCCCGGCATGACACATGGGGGTCTCCCCCGCGTGGCGTCCCTTGCGCCGTCCACCCCCTCTCCTTTGCCCCCTTTCGCTGCGCCCCCCCCCCTCCCCCCCCCTCCCACGTCATGGCCAGCAGCGGTCATGCTGGCGTGCGTCGTCCGTGGGCCACCGCGTAGACGCGGGGGTGACCACCGTCGCCCCCCCCCCCCCCCCCGTCGCAACAACGTCCCCCTATCCCCTCCGCTGCGGCGGCGTGCCCCGCAGCCGCGGCCGCACCCCGCCCCCGCGGCCTCCCGCGGCCGCGGCCTCCCGCGGCCGCGGCCGCCGCGCACGCGGCGGCGACTACCGCACGGCCGCGCGCCCGAGGGCCTGCCGCCGGCGGGGGGGCACCGGCCGCCACGCGCACGCCCCCCGCCGCCGTCACGGTGGCGGCCCCGCGGTGGGACGCGTCCCCGCCGGGCGCGCGCCCGCCGCGGCCACGGGCGTCGCCCCGTGCCGTCGGGTCGGCCGCCCCGCGCCGCGCGCGGGCTGGCCGGGGCGGAGGCGGCGGCGCGGCGGGCGGCGGCGGCGGCGGCGGCGGCGGCGGCAACGGCGGCGGCAACGGCGGCGGCTCGTAGCGACGCCACCGCCCCACGGGGGGCGCCGTCCGCCGCCGCGCCGCGGCCGACGCGGCGGCGCCCTCCCCGCGCCTCTGTCGATGGCGGGCGAGCGTGCGGCGGCGCGCTGACCCCGCCCCCCCGCGCCCCCCCCCCCCCCCCCGGCGCCGGCCACGGCCCGCCTTTCCCCGCATTCTCTCCCTGGGCTCCACAGGGGCATCGCTCCCCAGTGTCCCCGGCGCAGCCGTGGGCGCTCGTTGGCGCCGCTGCTGGCCGCCGCGCCCGTCCGCTGGCGGTTACCCGCCGTTGACCGCAGGGTGGTGCCACCGGGGCGGGCAGACGGGCACGTGGGTCCACCGCTGGGGGGGCGGCCAGTCAAGGCAGCCGTGGGGTTGAGGGAAGGGGGGGGGGGGGTGAGGGGGGGGGGGGGGGTTGCCAATGGCGCAGCGGCGGCGGCGGTGAGGAGCGGCGCGCGCACGGACCTCCCGTGGGCAGGGAGCGGGACGGAAGCGACGCGCCCCCCGCCGTCGGCCACCAGCCCCGCCCCGCCGTCGTTGCCGACGCCGCCGCTGCTGCCGCTGCTGCCGCTGTCGCCGCCCGCCTCTGGGCTGGCCCCGACGGGGTCGGCTGCAGCGGCGCCGCCGCCGCTCTCCCCACCGCGGGGTATCCTGGCGGGGGAACGCGGCGGGCACGGTCACGGTGTCCACGGCCCTGGGATGGGTGCTGTGGAGGGGGGGGGGGGGTGGGGCTCACTGTTGGACGGCGTGCTCGCGCTGTAGCCACGCCCGTCGTCCTCCCGCCCTCTCCCCACCCGTTGCCGGCGCTGGCCTCGCCCCGGACGCAGTGTCTCGGGCGTGCTGGGGCAGCTCTGCGTTCCCTGCCGCTGTTGCGGGTGGCACCCACCCGCCCCGGTGTGCCTCCTATTTTTTGGCAGACGCCGACGGGGTCACGCCTGTTCTTGTCGTCTGGGGCCAGCCCATCAGTAGGCGCTGGGGGACTGTCGGCGTCACGCTTTACATACCGGCCTGGCCCGAGCCGCGAGACATCCCCGCAGCGGCACCGCGTGTGCACCCCCGCGAGACATCCCCGCAGCGGCACCGCGTGTGCACCCAACCATTGACAGCGGCCCCGCGGGGGGGCGACGGCCGCTACAGGGTGCACCGCGGGGAGGGGGCGCGGGGGGGGGGGGGGGCGGCGCCGACCAGCCACCGGAGCAGCGTGGTACCCGCCCGTCGACGTGAATGGCGATGGACGGTGATGCCGGCGGCGCACCACGTGACGGTGCTGCCCCATCGTTTCCGTGAGTATTCCACCCAGGGCAGGCCAAAGGAAGGCGGCGGGGACGCTGGCGGTGGCGTGGCCACCGGGAAGTGCTGCTCCCCGCCCCCCCCCCGCTCCCCCCCCAGGCTCCCGGTCCCGTTACGGGTCCACCACAGCAACGCTGAAGGGGTACAGGCGGAGGGCCGGAAAGGAGCCTTACTTGCCGTCGTGGCCATTGCAGTCGTAAAGACGGCGAGAATCGCGGAGACCCGCCTCTCCGCTCTGCGTGTACCAACTTTGGCGGCGGCAGCGGTGGCGGCGGTGGCGGCGGTGGCGGTGTGGTGGCGGTGACAGCTGCGGGCGAGGCGGCAGCGGTGGCGGCGGTGGCGGCGGCGGCGGCGGCGGCGGTGCGGTGGCGGTGACAGCTGCGGGCGAGGCGGCAGCGGCTGCTACCCTGACCACGGCGGCGGTCATGGCAACGCGTCCACTCGGCGGTTGCGAGGCGGGAGGGGAGCAGGGGGGGGAGGGGGGTCTACGAGAGGGGAGCGGAAGCGCGGCTGCTGGCGTGTCGATGACCAGCTGGCCGTTCCCGGCAGGGCGCTTGCACCACCCAGCATAACGGGATGGCGAGAGAGGGCCAGCCGCACCGTGCCGTAGCCGAGGGGTGCCGCGGTGGTTCCTGTGAGTGTCATGGGGGGCAGCAGCGAGGGTCAAAGTCAAGCCCGTCAGGCCTGGCGGTGTCCCCCAATCTGCCGCCCAAAGTAGACGTGGCCGTCGCGGGTGCCCCACGCGAAAATGCCGGGCGACACGCAGCACATGGCCGACGCCCCCGGCGGTGCGGGGAGGTAGCGCAGGTGGCCAGAGCCATGCTTGGCGTCGCGCCGCATGTCGACGAGCGCACACCGGCCCCGCTGGTCCAACAGGAAGCACGCGCCGGCCCAGGACGAGGCACCCGCTGCAGCTGCCGAGCTCGCCCCTATGGACAGTTGGCCATACGACAACGATGCACCACCGAGGGAGTCCACGGCCGTCGACCCAGTGTGGCCGTCGTCCGACTGCCGAAGACGCCCAGCGTCGCCGGCCGACTCTGACACGACCGGCCCGTTGCCGCCTCCGCCCCCACCGCCACCCACCACCGCGAAGCATCTTGGTTGGCTCATGTGGCCCTGGATAACTGCCACGCACGAGCCGCTGTCCACCTCCCACACCCTGATGGTGTGGTCATCCGAGCCCGACACAACCCGCATGCAGCCATCGTCGCCCCCGACGCAGGCCAATACCGCCAGGCACCTCACCCAGTTTGTGTGACCGCTCAGCACCGCCACACATGCGCCACTGTCGACCTCCCATACCCGTAGACTGAAGTCATGCGACCCCGACACGACGCGCTCGCCACTGCTGCTGCCACCACCGCCCAACGATGCCACACACTCCACCTCGCGGGTGTGGCCCTTCAGCACCGCAGCGCACGTACCGCTGTCAATGTCCCATACCCGCACGCTGAGATCGTGGGACCCCGACACAACACGTCTCCCACCGTTGCTTCCGCCGCTGTCCAGCACCGCCAGGCTCCGCACCCACTTGCTATGGCCCTCAAGGATCGCCATGCACGAGCCGCTGTGCTCGTCCCATACCCGTATGGTATGGTCATGCGAACCAGTCACGATCCGACCACCGCCGCCGCTCCCGCCGCCGTCCAGCACGACCAAACACCTCACAGAGTCCGAGTGGCCATTCAGTACAGCAGTACACGTGCCGCGGTCCACATCCCACACCCGGACCGTGTGGTCAGCTGACCCAGAAGCGACCCTCCCAGCGCCAAGGCGTCCACCTCCGTCCAGTACCGCCAAGCACTTCACCCAGCCGGCACAGCTCTCCAGCATCGTTATGCGCTTGCTGCTGTCCGCCTCCCAGACGCGTACAGTGTCGTCTTCCGACCCTGACACGATCAGTCCGCCGCCGCCGCTCCCGTCGCCGTGCGCCACAGCCAGGCACCTCACCCACTGCGTGTGGCCGTTCAGCACTGACACACACACACCACTATCCACTTCCCACACCCGAAGAGTATGGTCCGCCGACGCCGACACAACCTGTCGCTTGCGGCCGCTGCTGCCACTGTCGAGCACCCTTACGCTGCGTACCGTGCCCGTGTGACCCTTCAGCACAGCAGTACACGTGCCGCGGTCCACATCCCACACTCGAAGAGTGCAGTCAGCAGACCCGGACACGACCCGGCAAACACCGCCCGCACCGACACCGTCCAATACCGCCAGGCACCTGACCCAATTTGTGTGACCCTCCAGCACTGCCAAGCAAGTACGGCTGTCGATGTCCCATACACGCGTGCTCAGGTCGTGAGACCCCGACACGACACGCGCCCCGTGGTCGCTTCCACCGCCATCAATCACCGCTAAGCATCTTACTAGGCCGGTGTGGCCCTTGAGCGCCGCCACGCAATTGCCGCTGTTCACGTGCCACACCAGCACACTATAGTCGGCCGACGCAGACACGACTCGCGCCCCGCTGCCGCTCCCATCGCCACCCAGAGCCGCTAAGCACCTTGTCGCACCGGTGCAGCCCTCCAGGACCGCGGCGCACCTGCCACTGTCCACCTCCCAAACACGCACAGTGTGGTCGGCCGACTTCGACGCGATGCGCCCACCGCCGTCTCTCCCGCCGCCGTCCAGTACCACCAAGCAGTCGATCGCACGGGTGTGGCCCTTCAGTACTGCCAAGCACTCGCCGCTGTACACATCCCATACCCGTAAAGTGTGGTCGGCCGACGCTGACACGACGCGCCCCCCGCCTTCGCTCCCGCCTCCGTCCAATGCCGCCACACATGTCACCGCACTGGTATGGCCCTCCAATACGTGTGCACACTTGCCGCTGCGCTCCTCCCAGCAATTCAGCTTCCCCGACGCAAGGCCAGCAATCAGGATAACGTCTCCGCTTGAGTGGACACAGCACACGCGCTGCACGCCGCTGTCGCATCCAAACACGCGACGCTCTTGGGGCAGTCGAAGGCGGGCCGCGCCGTACAGCTCGACGGCTGGCCTGTTCACGTAGGACCGCGCGGAGGCCAGCAGCAACGACAACAGATGCGCCTCGGTCTCGCCATCAGTGACACGCGGCCATGAAGAGAACCGCTCCATCACCTCCCATGCAGCTTGCTGCAAACGCTCCGACAGTGCCAGGTCAGGATGCACCAGCGCGCCCTCGACCACAGTAGCCACCCGGTCCAACACATCCACGCACACTGCACTGTCGTGCCCGCGCGTATCCATGCGATAAACGCCACATGACCCATCCCCCACCTCCACCCGCCACGCGATGAACCGCCAGTGAAACAATAGAGCACACAACTCGGATCGGCCGCGGGCGCCGCCTGCACGAAGCAGACGAGGCAGCATGTGCTCAATATATCCGTCTGACGGCAGTTCCCAGAGCTTCCGCAAGGTCACGCAGCTGGGTCCTGAAAACGCCGGCATCCAAGTAGAGTCATTGCCAACCCGATTGCGCTCGCAATACTTGGTCATCATCTTGCCATAAATATCTTCCCGCTGCGCCTGGCCCATCAGACCGGGGTAAGCAAGAAACTCAATCACCAGGTCGTGCAAAGAAAGCAGCAGGGTACCATTCGCCTCGTCACCGTGCAGCGTCACAAGCGACCGATCTTGCAGCGTCCACGCAATCTGCCTCACCACCTCTGGATCGTCCTCTCCCCACAGCGCCGCCAAGGCAGCTCCCGGTAGCTGCTCCTTGGGCCGCACCACACAAAGAGCCTGGAAGCGCGCGTGCCACAGCGGCTGCTCAATGGCGTCCACACCCACACCTAGCGCGCGGTAGCTTGCAAGCAAACACGCCCGTAGCGACAGCTGGTAATTTGCCTCAACGGGGAGACTCTTGGATGGGAGCGCGTCTCCCTGCCGGCGGACAAGCTCCACGGCCGAGGCCCACCCGCGCTCACGCACCAACGAGCCCATCACCGCGAGCGCCAGCGCCAGTCCGCCACACATGGAAACAGCATGATGCACGAGGTGATCAGTCTTGTCTTCCCAGATCCGGCCACCAGCCTCGGCGTGTACCAGCAGCACGCCTGCTGCACTGGTCTTTTCGTGCGTGCCCACCAAAACCGAGGTGGACATGCCAGTCCTTGCTGCAATGTCCACCCTCCGTGTTGACACGAGCAGACACGACCCTGCAGACGTCCGCAAAGCGCCAATAAATGTGGCCGCCCACCGGTCGTCCCAAACGTCGTCGACGATCAAAAGGCACGACTTGGCCTGCAGCGCCGCCTGCAGATACCCAGCCGCCACGTCCAAGTCGTTGGCTACCACGTGATCACCCGACAGGGTCGTGGCAACATCGCACAATCGCTGCTTCACGTCCACAAGTGAGGAGTCCTGCGACAGCTGCACCCAGTGCACGCCGTCCGGGAACCGCCGTCGCCCGTCCGCCTCTTCTGCAACCCGATGAGCAACCAGCAGGCAGGAGAGCGTCTTCCCCACCCCGCCCTGTCCGTGGGCACCAACGGCTGCACATGTCGTCGAGTCGGACTGGATTACGGCCGCGTAGAGCCGTGCGGCCGGCATCGTCAAGTCGCCCCAGTCGTTAAAAATGCTGGGCGGCAGCGGGGGAAGATTCTTCCGCACAGCTTTCATCGCAGTCACCTGCAAGGAGGTCGCCTCAACGGCCTGCCGCGTCTGCACAGCAACAGAGACGCTCCGGCGTTGCAGCCCCAGCTGGATCAGCTGCACGAGCTCGTCAGCGCTATGGCGCGCAGTCCGCAGCCGTGCTCGCAAGTCGCTGACCACACCTCCACCACGATGAGCAGACAAAAAGGCAAGACTTGCCCGCTGTCGACGAGACCGCACAAGATGGTGCAGCTCCCCCGCCAACACCTCCATGTCAGCCACTAGGAGGCCAAGCTTGATCATGAGATCCCCCACACCAACGGTCCCATCGTCCGGCAAGGACTGCAGGGACGGAAGCACATGCTCCACAAGTTTTCCGTGGAGTTCGTCAAGCTGTTCTGATACGCCAGCGGCCTCCTGAAACACCGTCCGCGCAGCCACAAGCACGCGCATCGCAAAGCCCAGAGCCCCGAGGGCGACCCCCACCACAGGCCCTGCAGCAACTGCCAAGTTGTACGCCTCCGGCTGCACCAGTGCCGTCATCACGCCCGCCACGCCCCCCACCACGTCACTTGCCAGCACCCGGCGAGCGCCGTCTTGTAAGGCCGCCATTGCAGACACCTGGGTGGCCTCAGCGGGCCCGAGATGCGCCACGTTCGCGCCGCTACCAACAACTGGGCGACCTCTCGCCGCGCCCACGTGGCGGGACCAAACTTCGGACAGCGGCGCCAAGCGAGCACGCAGCTGGTGTGCCCACGCCTCCGCATCTGCCTGCGACCGGGCACACAGCCGCAGAGGGTGGTCCGCATCAGCTGTGGCAATCACCTCCACCCCCCACCGCCCCTCAATCCCGTGCAAGCCCTCCCCGGGGCCTGCACGAAAGACGCGCACAGCAAAGGAGGGCGGAGCGGCCGGGTGGTCCCGTCGCAGGGGGAAAAAGCCAAACCGCGTGTCGACTTCATCCACGGACGGCAAGTCGCCGAGGATGGGCGGCGTGCACGCCGGGCCTGCCTGCGGAGCGGGGAGGTAGTGCACCCCGCAGTGCACCCACACCGTGACCGCCTTCAGCTTGGTGCGGAAGAGGCGCGACGCCACCGCGCCCAGGCGCCCCGGAGCCTCGACCAGCTGCAGGCGCCCCGTGCAGGGTCGCACCAACGCCTCCCAAGCGGCGGCATCGCCCGCCGCGGGCAGATCATACTCGGGTGACAGCGACGGCGATGAGGAGACAGACATGTCTCCACCACGTAAGACCGCAGCGCCGAAAACGTCAGCACACGGCCAACGACAGAAGAAGCGCCACGACTTTCACACAACCGACAGACGAGGTCGACGACCTCCAGAGCGCCGCGTAGATTCCAAGGGCGACAACAGCGACGACGAGGACGGGGCGCGACCGCCAAAATGCGGCTGCAGGCCCCACGGGGAGCGAGTGCGGACGCCACGCGGCTGCCTCTGCCACTGCAGCCGCCACCACAAGAGGCACTCAGTTGGAAGTTGCGCAACGGTCAAAGGGGGGCGCCGCCGGCCCCGCAGCGCAGTCGGTGCGCGTCGCGGCATCAGCACCACATGCATGGTGGCACCCTGCATCACTGCATCAATGCTCGCTCCAGCCTGAGTGGAGGCCGCCCCGCTGCCTACAGATCCCCACACGCTGATGCGCTGGATGACTCGGTGCACGGCACTGACAAGTGACGCCCAGTGTCAAGCGCGTTCACGGCGAAAAACACAGCACCCCACCCTGAAATGAGCGGTGCAAACTAATATAAGATTTCGAGCAAAAGACCACTCAGCGGTTTTATTTGGACATGATTTCCACTCTGTACGACAGGTTCCACTCCGCTGGGAGGTGGCCTGCCACAGAGACAAAGCACCCAAATGATTGTACGCCACGATGATTCTAGGTACAATCCGAGGCACGAGTCGCCTGGGACGAGAATATACCTGGTCGGCGCCATCCTGCGGATACCTTCGGTCAATTATCGATTTGGGCCACCCGATTCACCTTCGTCGACCCGTTTTCTTCGGGGGGGAGACCCAGAGCCGAAATCGGGCTGTGAGGCGGTAACGGGAAGTTGCAACCTGTAACACAAAGTTGCATTCTTGACACCACCCTGGTCAGATTCTTTGGACGAATTTGATTTATGCAATAGACAACCCAGTGATTATATTCCCTGCAACCGCTACTCGGCGATCTCGTCCCCGCTGCTCGCCCCGCCTTCATCGCAGCTGCTACTACCGTCCTCAGAGGGAGGCCCGGGGCACTCCTGGATATCCTGTGCCATCACCACCCCCGCTTGGATCGATTTAGTGCACCCAGGGCACACCCAAAACGAGGTGCAAGAGCACCCAGTCCACGCCTTGCCCCCACGATACTCCTTCTCGGCGCACACGCGGCAGCGGCGCTGCTGCCTAGCCACCGCCTTCTCGGCGCGCTCGCGCTCCTCGTCGGCCTTCTTGGTGGCTCGCTAGGCGCTGCGGTCCGCCTTGTCCTGCTGGTCTGTGGCCGCCGCGGCCTCAAGCTGGCGGTGTTGGTCCAACAGCAGGAACGGGGAGTGAACCTCCCCCCGCCGCACGACCGTGCGCCCGCCCACAGTCCTCGCCGCAGTGGCGTCAACTCGCTCTTGCGCTGCCTGGATAACGGCCGCCGCGGCACTGCGGGCAGCCTCAACCGGCGTCTCTCCCGTAGCCGCCAGACCCAGGTTAGCCCGGACATTGGCCTGCATGACAGACGGCTAAATGGCCACAAGCCACAACGGCGAAGTGCTCCGCTGATGACCGGCCGGGTGAAGGCGCGGCGTTCCGCCGCGTAGGCCGCCATCAGCAGCGCATCCCGGGTGCCAGAGTTAGTAAACATTCCGTCCATGACAGCCGCCTCGCGATTGTCGCGAGTGACCACCTGCAGCGTATCAAAGGGCTCCTCGTCAAGCGGCTGCGTGATGTGTGACGTGTTCTTTGGAAGGGAAAACAGGTATAGCCCCAGGCCAATGGCATGCTCCACGATGTCTGCCCGACGGTGTGCGGCCAGCTGGTCGCTGAAGAGGAGCGCCGGGATGCCAGGGTTGTGCATGTGCCACAGCTCGGCCACCTTGTCCAGCACGGCTTTGAATGTGTCTGCGTCAAGGTAGCCCGTTTCGGTCCAACAGTAAACCCGCAGCCATGTACCCCGGGCGGTGCTTGGGGCCTCTTTCATGGTGAAGCTCACTGGCGCCGCGCTGCCGTCCCCAAACCGTCCCTTCAGAATGTACACACTGAGGAGCACACCACCGTCGGCGCTGACGAACGGCAGCAGGGTCGCCACAGTGTCGTGCCTGATCGTCCTCACGTTGGCGCGCTCCTTGCCCGCTGCCTCCACACGGCTCAACTTCATGTTGCCCCCCTTCTGCACCACCCGCGTCTCTTCAAAGTGGAACACTACGTGTGTGGGGAGGTGGTTGAGCTCGAGGAAGGTGGCGAGCTTCTCTCAGAAGTCGAACACGCCATCATATACTCTCTGCCCCACCCGCTTGTCGTCGAGCGCCTTGCACGCCCGCTTGCTCAACTGTTGGAGGTGCCGACGGACAAAGCGCGTAACCCACATCTTGGACACCGCGATGCCATAGTTGCGCGCCACCAGGTCCCGCAGCTGTGCCGAGCTCATTGCCACATTGCTGACGCTGAAGGCTTGGGCGACGCCAACCAGCGTGGTCTCTTGCTCAGGCAACAGCTTCCGGTTGGCGTTGCAGGCGCCGCTGCCGCGGCGAGATCGGTAGTAGGTGCTCTTGACTGACAACACGCTCTGCTTAGTCATCCCCGCGACGTGCTTAAAGGCGGCCTTCAGCGTGGGGAAGTCCTTCCTGGCATCCTCAACGAGGTCCAGGACAGGGGAGGTCTTCATTGAAGACGGCGTCAGGTACCGTGCGCCGCCCCCTATGAAGCGGAGGTCCCAGCAGGGGACCCAGTCCCCGTGCCCCCTGCGGTGCGTCGGCGGGGTCGGCGGTACCCAGTCGAGACCACCTGCACAGCGGTAACCTCGAGGAAGCTACTCCACCGGCAGCGCCCGTCCAGGGTTGCTGGGCGGGCCAGCACAAGGCAGGGCGGGGGCGGTGGCGCGGGGGGGGCGGGGGGGAGGCGGTCGCCGCGTCCAGGGCGAACGCGGGAGGTGGCGGGAGAGGAGGAGGGGAGGGGATGTCGATGTAGTAGTACGCGCAGTAGGGCACATTGCTCATGCTTGGGCTCTTTATTGCGGTCGGGGTGGCCGGGGCGCTATGGGGGGACGGGGTGCGCAGTTGTAGCAGCAGCGAGGCAATGCGACGGTGTGCCCGCCCAAAAAACACCTGGATGGGGCCTGCAGTGATTGATTGCCTGCCTAAAATCTGATCGGAACCGGGATGGCGCGAAGAGCGGATGCAACTTTCTGTTACAGGTTGCAACTTCCCGGTACCGCCTCTGTGTACGGTGACTGACAAAATGACCCCGGGCTGCCCGAGGTCGTCTTTGGGGGGTGAGGACCATGTGGGCCCCGAAGGGGGGAGGTTACCGACTGCTCCGGAGAGGGGGGGGAGTGGCTGCCCGCACTGCACCCCAGCTTTACTAACAGAGGGCGTTGGCGGCGCCCTCACGGGCACGTGGGCGCTGTGTGGGGGGGTTGGTGCCAGCCCCGGCGAGAAGCGGGGGAGTGCCCTCCCCTGCGAGAGAGGGCAGGGGGTACCCTCCCTTCTTGTGTCGGCAGCGGGGGGGGGAGAGTCCCCGCGGCCAAAGCCGGTGGTAACCGTGCGTGGGGCTGCACGCTCCCGCGAGAAAGGGGGGTGTGCTCTCCCCTGTAAGAGGGGGACAAGTGCCCGGCTCTTTGGGGTCGGTGACTGGGTGAGCTGGCTCATCGCCCAGCGGCCGCCCCACAGCTACGCTGCCCCTGCAGAGAAGCAGTGGAGACTCGGGGTCCATCGCCGCCGCCGCCGCCGCCGCCACGACCGCCGCCGCCGTCGCCGCCGTCGCCGCTGCCGCCACCACGGCCATTGCCGCCGTCGCCGCCGCTGCCTCCACCGCCGCTGCCGCCGTCGCCCTGCCGTTACTGGCCGCTGTCACAACTGCCGCTGAGGCCCGACGAGGAGGGGGCGGCGGAGCGGGCGGCGGAGGGGGGCCGGGACCACTTCCAGGATACTGCGGCCAGCAGCTGCTATTGAGGTTGCGGCAGCGTTGTAGCCGCCGGTTGCCGGCTCGAGGACCAGGCGGCAGAGTTGACGGTCGCGCGGGTGCGTGAGGGAGGGAGGCGATGTGTGTGGAGTGTGTGGCGGGTGTTTGCGGGGGGGAGGCGATATTGTTGGTGGGTGCTGTGGGTGTGTGCGGGGGAAGGTGATCTGTGTGGTGGGTGTTGCGTGTGTGGGGGGAAGACGCTGTGGGCCGTGGGTGTTTCCGGAGGTGTAGCGGTGTGCGTGCAGGTACCAGCCAAGGCATCGAGGGGGGGGGTCGCCGCAGGGGGAGGGGGCGGCGACGGCGAGGGCGTGGCCCGCGGTAGTAGCTCATGTGTAGCGCGAGCAGCAAAACGTCGTGTCCTCCAGATGAACGGGGGATCGGTTCTACATTTCTTTGCATACATTTAGATATGTACGCTCGAACACCATTCGAATACAGGGACGGTGTCTCTGACGTCTCGGCTGAAAGTGTTTGCAGTGTACCGTTCACGGGTCACGTGCGTGCTTAAAAAACGTAAAAAGATTGACGTTATCATAAGCGATAAGAACAACACATGTTGGGCGATATATTTGGCTACGTGGCGCAATATCCAATTTCATCGCTGGGCAGTTTCCGTTCGGTGCTGTCGAGTTGGCGGCCAACCTTCCAAGACGGGCTACAGGAAAAAGCGCTTCTGTGCTTTTATAATTGGCACATGTTGCGGTCTTTCACTCCGCTTCGCCGACAAAGTCGCACGAAGAATCGAACGCACGAGCGGTCTCAGCGTCGGGGGCTGCAGTGGGGAGGACGGCAGTGGGGTCGGCGGCCACGCGGGGGCACGTTGAAGGCCTGCTTCTCGAGAGCTGTGGATTTTCTCTGGTTGCGCGCGTGGAGGTACTGTAGGCACGGGGGGAAGGTGTCGGAGGGGGATTGGTGCGTGGGCCGGGTGGGTCGGGGAAAGTTGGTGGGTCAGGCCTCAGACTGACACGGTGAGATGGTTCCTGGTGCTGCTTGTATACATGCCTATCTGGGTGTGTATCGGTACGTGGCCAAGAGCGTGCGGCGGTCCGACTGCGTCGCATGGTTCCGCTTCGTAGCAGGTGCTGGTCACGGCCAAGGCACGAGAAAACTTGGCGAGGTGGGTCGTGTCGTTGGGGGAGGCCGCTACAGCGGTACGTTTTTGTTGTGGAGATGTGGGGCGTGGGTGTTAAGGGGGTGTGCGCGGCGGAAGGGCGGCAGGCTGTGTCGAAGGCCGCTCTGTCGTGTCGCGTCTGGATGGGGGCTGCATGCTCATGACTTTGGCTGAGGGTGGGCTCCCGTGAGGTGAGGCTCGTAGCGCTTTGCGGCAGGTTACTGAATACCTTGACCATCCGTCTTCTCAGCGTTGTGATTCCCCCCTATCCCGGCTGCCTTCGCGGCAAGCGCTCGTTCCCGCTTTCCTTGTGCATGTTGGGTATTGTTTCCACCGAGGGCGGCAGCGCCTAGCACCACGCACAGCGCCTGGTGGGGCGAGGACGGTTCTCTTTCTGGTGGGTGGGCGTGGGGAGAAGAACCACGTCGGCGACCTGGTCGTCACTTCGTCGTCGGCGGTCGCAGTGCCATGTTCTGTAGCTCTGCCTCTTTTTTGGGTGGCGATGCAATAAAAACTGACCATGGAGATCAGAACAAACCCAGTGGAGAAGGGTCGAAGGATTATGCAAGTGCCAAGTCATCCTCGTGACAAAGTGGGGAATTTTCCTTGGAAACATGTCATTGCTTTTAAATTCCAGTTCACAAACTTCTACACCAGAAGAGCACATTCTCCGACTGTGATATATGTGTTGGCCACAAGCAAATGCGGGCACCCCGTCCGGTAAAAATTTGGGGTGCAGTGGAGGTGTGCCGTTCTGACGTGTCACCAAGATTGATGAGATGTTAAGCGTACAAACCCTAACCCTAACTCCTAACCCTAACCTAGACAAGGCCCAAAAGTTGAGGCCCGGAACCGCGTCCTCCTCATGTCACGTGCCAAACCCGTCTCCGCAGCCGCTCTACCCCCCGCCTCCCGTCCCCCCGCTTCTTCATTGCGCCGCCGCTTGACGGCTTAGTGGTGGCATTGGCGCCCACAAGCGGAGCGTTCCCTTCGCCTCTTTGTCCCTCTTCCCATGTGCTGCGCCTGTGCGGCTCACGGCGACCGCTGTTGCCAACGCCGCCCACGCCGCGTTCGCAAGCTTGCCCGTGAATGGCACCCACAACTCGCCCTGCCGATTCCCCTTCCCCCAGAACCCAGCTTCGCCCCTGCCGCCGAGCAATCTCCCTCATGTATACAAGTGTGCGTCGGTTGTTCGCGCGCCCATCTTAACAGCGGCAGTGGCGGCACTGGCGCCGACGGTTGCCCCCACTCTCTGCCAGCCCGCACCGGTCTTGTGCGTTGCTGTTGCCGTCAGCATCGGCTGCGACGGCTATGGCCGCCCTTTTTGTCCGGCCCCGCGCGGCGCCGTTCGTGGCGCCACCGCCCTCGTGCCCGCGACCGTCTACGACGGCGGCGGCGGTGGCCCGGGCGTCCACCGGCGCGGCTGGCGTTCGACCGTTTGCGACCTATGGGACACGCGAAGGACCCTTCTTCATCGCCCTCGTGCTCTAACAGTCGTCGGGCGACGCGGCGGCCACGGCGGCATGGCCGCTGCTCTCCCCCCCCCATGGCGGCCAAAGGAGCCTTCCCGGCGCCCGTATGCGTGCCGCCGCTACCGGCGGTGTGGCAGTGGCCCGATGCTGTGCGCCAGCCGCGGTTAGCATGTCCACGCGGCCACGTCGTCGTGTCAGCATTATGCGTGCCAGGGGCGCAGGCACACCCCACCGCAGAGCCGCGGCGGTTGGCGGCGCCGCGTTCCACGACGGCCTCCAGCCCTGGGGCCGCCGCGTCAGTCGCGGCCGCAGAGACGGGACGGCAACGGCCGGTTGTGTTGTCCGCCCTCCTTGCCGGCTCGGAACGTGGCCTGCTGGGCGCGTCCCTGGTCGAGCCGCCGAGCTCTCGATCGGCTGTTGTGGGAGGGGACGCCAGCAGGTCCCCTCCAGCGCTGGCTGTGGTTTGCCGTTCGCAGCCCCCGTGTGCGACCACCGCATTTGCGGAGGGGGGGCGGGCGGTCCCCCGCTATGCCCGCCGAATACGTCCACAGTACCTTGCCAGGCTCGCGGCGCTGGCAACGGCCTCGTGGCCGGCGGCGGTGGCGGCGGCGGCCGCACGCGCGCGCGATTTGGTGGCGGCGGCCGCCGCACGCGCCCGCGCTTTGGTGGCGGCGGTGGCGGCGGCGCCCGCGCACACCCGCGCTTGGGTGGCGGCGAGGGTGCCCGTAGCGGGCGCCCTCCTATGGCCGCCCACGTGGTTGCCCCGGCAGCTGGGCTGGGCAACCCGGCCACCTCTGGAGCAAGTTCCCCTCACCCTTGTCTCCAATGCCGACCACGCGTTGCGCAAGAAGCTGTTCAAATTTTTGTCGGTTGACGCGGGCGCCCGCGTGCTGGCCGCCTCAGGGAGCACCATTGACCAAAAGATCGTGCTCGAAGAGATCCGGGACAAGTACGCGCTTGCGCCGTGCCACGTCAACCCCTGGTAAGTGGTTCTTGCGCTGTCGGAAAAGATGGTGATCCACTCGGTGGAGGTCGGGCACTTGGAGCTTCACGCTTAGGGTCCACTGCGTGTCGCGGTGCCGGGCGCAACTGTCTATACAGCGGCATCGAGAATGAGCTCCTGCGCAGGACACTCTTGCGTGAAGGCTACAAAAAATAAAAAGAAGCCGCACCATTGCACTCGCCAGTTGTCCCACCACTCCCTCCTCGCGTAAAAAATCATTGAGGCGGGTTCAAAATAGTGGGACGAGATGGGATACATAGACACATAAACCTGAAGCTGAGGCCCCTCAGCCAATTGAGTGATGTCATACACAACTAAAGCGACCCCTGACCCTAACCCCCTAACCCTAACCCCTAACTCCGGCAGCTGCAGGTCCTTCGCAAGAGCACACGCGGCTTGAGGCCTGCCTCGGGTCATCACACGTCAGCGACGGTTGCCCTCGCGCCTCACTGACCTCTGCTGTACTTCAAGAAACAAAATAAGCAAGGAGATGTGCTCTGCTACCACCATCTGCAGCGCCGCGTGTCGCCGCGTCTTCTTTTCGAGTTGGAAGGCCCGCTTCAGAACCTCGTGCAGTACCTCGTCCAGCCCAGTGGTGCTTTCATGACCTTACCCGACGCCGCCCTGTCAAATGTGGCTCAGATGGTAGTCGTCCACATACCTCCAGGCACGTGGGCGTGGTGTCACCCAGCACGGTTGCCAGTGAGATCTGACCACCCTGGGCAAGCCTCTGTAATACACCATACCCTTCGCATTCAAGAAGCACAAAGTTGGTGCTTGAAAGACCAGTGATGAGCTACCAAATCGGACCAACTTCAGACAAACTCCATGGAACAATAGCACATGGTGGCAAAAACTGCTCGTGCACCCAGCACCCAAGTTGGGGTGGTGCACAAGGGCTGCCTCCCGTGTCGGGGGAACCGGAAGAAGTGCAAGTCGCACACATACTGTCTCTGTTGTGGGGCAATCCCCCCACTAACAAACAAGAAGATGGTGTGTGGGCCAACAGTTTCTTGGTCGGGACAGGGAAGCAGGGCCAAGCTCCGCTGTCCCTCCCCTTATCCCGCCAGGGTCCCTCAAGTCTCGCCACTCAGAATCTCCCACCCCAGCACCTGCCCACCGGGCCACGCGAAAATTCAAAACGAAAAAATGCAGAAAACCCTCAAATCCATGTTGGATTTACTATCAAGCAAAGTATCCCTGACGTAGGGAAATTCGGGATCGAATGCAGAGGGAGGAACGGGTCAGACCAGTTGTCCCCCGTCCCAGTATGGCGCGCTCTGCCCCCCTGCGTGGGGCCAGATCTGCCACACACATGACGCGTGTGCTCAATAAGTCTCATTCAATGACACTATCCAACGGTGAAGTAGGCGTGACATCGCTTTCTGATTGGTTGATGGAATGATAAGTCTGAAAGATATGTTTCACTTCCGTCGAGACACCGTTTACCCTTTGTACCCTCGATCTCCACCGACGTCGCGACCATCTTCCTCCCCAGACCCACCCCCGTCAGGGCCACCGTCCTCTTCCCCGTACACCGCCGCCCTATGGCTCGAAGGGCCCGCTGACACCCCCCCGAGTACGTTGAGGACTCCCCGGTTGTGGGTGGGTCCTCACACAGAAGCTGCGAGAGAAAACTGGCGAAAAGCGTTAATAGAGCCGACACTGTGCGTCTCGCGGCATGCGACGAGGCAGGCAGCGGCGACGGGGTAGAGGTGCTCGCGGACGACTCGGCTTTGTATGAAGCCAAGAATCTGGGTATCTGCGACACTTACTTGAGTGTGCGGTACGAGAATGACATGTCTTCCCTAGAACATTTTCATAACGTGCTCAGACAAACCTGCCCGCCGGTCGTGTTTGCTGCCGGATGTCCTCTCCCCGCCGCCGAAGACGTTATGGAGAGGGGATTTTGAGACCCCCTTCTGCGCGGTGTGCTCCGCTCCAAGTTGTTCCCGTTCGCTGGTTCAAACTTGATGCTTCCGGAGACGGGGGTAGGGCCGGTGAACGGCGCGGCCACTTTCACGGTCAACAACCAGTGGCGACTTTTGAAGCAGGCCGGGAACCTGGACGCACCGCGGCCATTTACGGGCGCTGTTGCACTATTCGTCGACCGATTGGGGGTCTTCCACCTTGCCTACGGGATGGGTGGCGAGTACCACTACGGAGCGTACAACCGGCAAGAGTTGGAAATCTTCATTGCGCCACTGCTGTCGCCGCAGCTAGTTCAAAGACGTTTCTGCCGGTGGAGCAGCATGTGCGGTCGCGACTTGTTGCAGATCGGTGACATACTGCTCAACAACGACCGCACAGAGATGGAAGGAATGCCGGCCACAGCAGTGCTGAAGGTTACGGTGCGAAAACCCTTTTATGACATGATATGGATGAGAAACGTCGCGGATGTGCAACAATGGGGCGCTGCAGCAGTCATGAAAAGGAGGGAGGAACCGCAAAAGAGCGGTGAGCGTCAGTACTATGCTTCATTACCAAAGTCTGACGAGGACTAACAGTTGAATAACCGTGTACGTCTTCGAGCTACGAGCTTCTCTATTTGAGTGACAAAGCATATTCATTTGAGAGAGCGAAAGACTCATAATGCGTACGTTGTGGGATGAAGTCCCACTGCCGTCGCAGATTATGTTGCCTAACGTTCCAGGCAGTGCGCTCTCTGGGCATTGACAAGAGCTTTAGTCTCCCAAGGAGTACTTTATCATTTGCAAATCGGTGTAAGATTATGTGAGCCAGTAAGTCAAGCTCAAGAGATATCACGGGTTCTCTAGTGTGCACTCTACTGTGTCAGCGCCTCAAAAAAATGCTCGAGTGGGCATCATTCGATCCTCTCGGAAGTCGCCGTTTGCGGTACCTGAGAGCACGATTTTTTGGACGAATCGGTACCTATGAAGTCACTCCCGTGGTCTTCACGTTAAGAAGAATACAGAGGAACTGGGCGCTCTATGGCTCATGGCAAAATTTGACGAGCAGCTACAGCCCCGCGACGTATGCTTTGCGACGGGGGAGAGGGAAGAGGGAGGAGGAATGGCAGGGCAGCCGCGCGGCGCTTCTCTTCGGACCTGCCCCTGCGCCGCGCGATGGCGTACCTCTCGGGTGGTGCTCGCGGGCAGGGACCTGCGCGAGGGCCAGGGCGCCACCAGTCTGCGAGGGTTGCCTATGCGCCGTTCGACGCCGTGACATTCGATGAGCGTGCAGACACGTATGAGAGTGGAGTCAGCATGATGTGCCTCGGGCGGCGCACTGCCCGTGAGCACGGGGGCGGTAGCAGCTGCATTGCTGTCGTAGCGCTCGCTGAATACGAGTCTGCGCATACGATGCGCTTGCTGCCGGGCCAAGCGGCGATGAGCTTCATCAAGACGATGGTGCCTTGCGACAGGTCGTCACCTTCGCCGTCGTTGGGTGCCCGCTGGTGCTCCGCCGTCATGACCACGCTCAAACTCAGCAGGATTCCGCTGCGGCCTCGTGCAGCATTTTGGAACTCACCGCCATTTTCCGGCATCTGGTCAACTGCCACTTACATTGGCAGACCCTTCGAATTCAAATGACCGCCTCGGCCGTACCATTTGGACATGGATTCGCCCACGCAAATTACGTTTCTTGGGGTGACCCGGGCTGCCCAGTGGCGGTTGATGGATGCCACGAAGTCGTCGACAAGCTCCCACTGTCGCTTCTAAGGCGAAACTTGCCCGCGGCATGCTCGCTGAAGGCCATGCAAGACCACAGGGTGTCCTACCGAGAGCGAGAGAGGCTGGTCTGCTGTCAAAGGCTGGATCGTGCTTGTACTTGTGACGGGTCTTCGCCGACCAAGGTCCGCAAGGGAGCAAAGCTCATAGCGAGTCGCGGGGACGGCCACCCGGATGAACTCGAGGACCTCCGCCGCCGTTGTATGCAGCGCGCCTCGCGCCAGTAGCTTGATGGACGCGATGCGCACCATGAGCACGAACTGGTCCTTCGGAAACATGGCCATGAAGTAGTCGTACGCCGTCCGGGAAGCTCCAGGCACCATAGTGTCCTCCTTCTCTTGATGAACGTCTCCTGCAAGAGTGCGCACCGCCCACCGCTGCTGAGGAAGAACCGGGCCATTGACCGACTCATTGGCAGCCCGTTCCTTTCAGACAGACTCGTGGGGTGCAGCATTGGTCGTCCCGGTTGCAGGGGTGGGTGGAGCCCCCGAGCTACTGCACGCGCGGCCGTCTAGGGGTGGGGTCGCGCCGAGGGGGAGCCCCACGAGGGGCGGGGGTACAGCCCAGGCAGGGTCTTAAGGCTCCCCTGCGCCGCTCGCCCCGCCGCCTCCCGGCTGCGACTCTTCGGTGACAGGTGACCCCCCCTCGAGCCCCTCTGGCTCGGCAGGCTGGCTGGCCGCGAGCGGGGGCCCTTATCGCACGCTGCGTAGCCCCAGGACCTTCTCCACCTCACGGCCCAGCCAGAGCCACGTCATCCTCAGGTCGGTCTTGCTCCTCCCGCGGAAATGGGTGCACTCAGGCCCCCTCAGGAGTAAACAGCCAAATCTGAGCCTATTTCTGTAGTCAAAACAAGTAGCCGACGTCAGGAAGTAAGAGTAAGCAGGGGGCGAAAAACAGCATCATTTGATGCTAAAAGCAGCAAATGATGCTGTTAGTACAATAGACACTAGTCCATGACTTCTTTTGCGTGTTCAGAGGTAGATTTAAGTTTAAACAACTCTTCATCCATGCATAATCTCCTTCCTCGCAGCTTACGATGGAAGACTCATACCTTGCGACATCCGGGCGAAAGGCTTCAGCGCTCGAAGCATGTTAGCTCCAAGCGTAACGTGGATTTCCGTACCTCAGAAGCCTCGATCATCCAGAGTATATCGAGTCGCTCGCAACGCAAGCCGATCTTTGTACAGAAGTTGCACACCCGCGCTGGACAATTTTCTCGTACAATGAAGAGCACAATCCACAGCGTCCAATCAATTGCCCCCGTGGCCACACGTGGCGCAGACATCTCAGACGCTCTGTGCAGACTGATGGTAATGGCGCGCAGTCCATCATCGTGAGTAAAAACAATTCCCCGTGAGGGCGCACGTCTGCGTCGCACTCGCCACGTTCATGGTGTCCGTTTAAACGTATTGCCAATTTCTATTGCAGTTCCACGAATTTTGTCTCATGGAGACAAGAGCAACAGCGTGACAACAAGGCCATGAGCCAGCCGCGTGATGGGAGCTCGCAGCGGATCGATAGCTTGCCGTGGGGCTTTCCTCTTGATCAAGCGATGATTGGCTGCAGTCGCGGCGGATCTGGTACCGAACGCTGGTTGGCCAGATAGCTGTTGTTTTCTCTCACGATCTCGGCAGATTTCCCTCTATCTCGGCCCGATCCACTCAAGAGCACTGGGAGAGGTCGCAGCTGGTTCCTGGGATGCCGGTTCCCTCTTCGATGTGGGCAAAAATCTCGAGATAGTCTCATATCGCAATGTTTCCACGCCAATGCGGGGCACTCATTGGCCAGTGGTGCGCCATCTGAGGCATGCCATTGGCCTGTTGAGGGTCTGTTGTTGTTATCGTCGCCATGAGGCAAATTCGGGGTACTGCAGTAATTTCTGAGCAGGTGGCCAAAGACCGAGACGTTCAAATCTGGGAAATACGGGCGCCGCATTGACTGGACATCGCCATCAGCTGCTTAGCAGCCCAATCTCATGGTCTTGTGTCGGGCCAGAAATGGCCGGAGCTGTTTGCCAACAATTCTTCTCAGAAGCATGGTCTTTTACCGGGAGACAATGGCACAAAAACTTGTCTTCCCGGAAGTGTGATGGAGTGCACATGGGAATCAAGCCTTTGAAAGCACATTGGCCAGGTAGTCTGTCCCTGGGGCGTAGCTGACTTGGCGAGAGCCCGTCTGGGGAAGTCAGTCTCGGTCCAGCAGCACAGAATTAAGAAATCAGCTGGACGTGAAATTTCTTCTGCATAGACAAGCCGCTGCAAAACAGCAGATTCTAACTTACACAACAGAAGCTGCGCGTTTTCAAATCGATTTTGAGATTTGCTTCTGGGATGCCGCTTTAGAATGCGATGCGTGGGCAGGGTGTACTTGTGAATCCTTTTTATGATTCTAGTCAATGTCTCCCAGGTTTTTCGGCCCGTTTCGCAGTTTTTCAGTTCACACCCATGTGGTGCTGCCCGAGATTGGCAGCCTATGATTCATGACTGCTATTACTTCTCGGAGTTTTGTGTCATGATGAATGTACATCAAGCAAAATGCTGGCCTACCTCTGCTTGCGTACTTCTGAGGATTGAATCCTTCACGGTACCATGAAAACATTTTGATTTCATGTTGCTGAGCATCTTACCGCTGTGAAGTGGGAACTGGCATGAACAGGTCTAGTAATGACGTTCCCGACTGCCCTTGAGTACATCGAGCCAAGATGAAGGGGAATCCGCCAATACTACAACAGAAACAAGAGGGTGCTGACCAGCCAACGTTTGGTACAAGGTCCGCCTCGACAATCAATGATTGTGCGATCCAGATGAGAAACAAATACGTATATCGTGCTTTTTCGAGAAATGGCCGGTGTGGCGCGCCTCCAACCTTGGACGCAAACGGGAAAAGGGCCCGTAGCGTTCTCGCAGGTCCATATTATGTCCGGAGGACTTTCGGGGAAGGTGTCTGTGCAAGTGTCTTTGCAGGCTGCCGCGGCCTCACGGGCCGCATTGTCCGTTTTGAGAGACCACCGCACTAACCGCGTCCCAGGTTGCAATAGACCGACAAAAAGCTCCACGTGGATCTAGTGCAGGATGCTACTGCAAGTCCTCATTTGCTAATTGTATGGCCTCGCGACCTCTGTGGGCATTCGTGGTCCTTTGAGTACCAAATCGGAAAGGCGGATGGACGTCGTTCGGCGATGCAGGGCAAGGTCATTCAGTGCCGTTGCAGCCTTCGAGTTCTCGTTTTGGGCGGATCCGGCAACCCGAGGAAACGAGTCGAACAAATGATTGGTCAATACAATCACGAGGCCTGGTATGAGTCGTGTGCTGATCTGATTGGACAGGGCGGGCATGGGTCTTTCGCTCACACGCCGGCCCCGACAGCCATGTTTTCTACGGAAACGTGCATCACAGCCTTTTGAGGATGCGATCTACGCGCTCTGTGCCATCCCGCAGGCCAGAAAAGCAGTGGACCAGTCCCGCGATCGTGTGTGCCGAGTTTGATCACTGCTTGCGTCGAAGCTTGCGTCGCACTCAGGACCGGCTAATTTTCAGAAAAGAAAGGGAAACAGAAGTACATTTTGAAAACACTTTAACCATTTCAGTCGTCCCAATTTTGGCTGTCTGCTCAAAGACAAGAGTACATCAGTGGTTGACCAATGGCGTGCCTCATACCTTGCTGCTGCGACCCATGGCAGCCTTGTATTGGGGTCTGCTGTTGTGCAAACAGAACGGTCGGAGATTTCCGACCAATTTCTGAGCCGATCGACCACAGGACCGAGAGCGGCTGAGGCTTCCCAACTGATCCTGCCGAAGACTCTCCTGAGATCGAGAGACAAGAGGGGGGCTCGTCGGAAAGAATAACAGTGTTCTATCAATTGGCCTTCTTATGGAGAAGCCCCAAGACGTGCGGCCAATCGCATACTTCCGGGATCCGAGAGCCTCGCCATTACTGCGCCGTTCTCATGCCTTTCTCGGACGTCATTGGCTGAAGTACTGTCAGCCACCTGTTGTTTTGCAGTCGTGCGCATGCCCAACCGCGAAAACTGGGACTACTGCAATACGTACATACGGTGTAGAGGGTTTTGTACTCGCTTCCTGGAAACCGAGATTGACCGATTTGCGACAGTCGTGAAAAAGTTCATGTGTAAACTCTCCGTGCAGATCCGCGGATGGCCATGAGCACGATTCAGGCTCCGGCGCCCACCGCCCAGGCTGTCGAAATACAATATCTGAAGAGGTCTGCTCCTCCAATCGCTCCCCACGTGACGGGAGTGGCACGCCGTCACGCGGAAGATTCTGTCGGCCCATTCTTTTCACGACAGAAAGCGAGCAGCGCACAATGCACAAGCGAACGCTTCCGTAGAGAAGCGTCGACAAGTGATTCATCACGTACACTACCAAATCTCATCATCAAAAAGTTTCATAGAGCAGAAGCATGTTGCTGTTATCCGAAACTTGTCCCATGGGGACAAGAGCAGGAGCAAGAGTACAAGAGCAAACTCAAGTCGCATGCTGGCAGCAGAGACCTCACCCATGGCGTGCTGCAGCACGTCTATCGAAAGACGCTGATGATTGGCTACAGCCAAAACAGCCCTGGCAACCAACGCTGGTTGGTCAAAACACTCTTGTTTTTTCGTCCCATCTCGCCGGTTCTTCTTCCATCTCAGGTCGTCTCTGTCAAGGACAGTGCAAAGCGCTCAGCCGCAGCAATTTCTCTCCTCAAAGTGGTCATAAATCCCGAGAAAATCCCAGATCACGCTGTTCGAACAACAACTGACCCGCGTACATACCAGTCATTGGCGAGAGAGGCACCATCTGAGGTATATCATTGGTCAAATACAGGTTGTTCTTGTTCTTGTCCACTTGGGACACAATTGGGAGACTGCAGCACAGACCAGTCGCTACAGCGCCACACAACAGACATTGTAGCTCAATCGAATGCCCCAGTCTCGAGCACGCTCGTCAATCCAAAGGCAACGTCAGAGACAGCCATAATGAGTCGTCATAGGGGTACCCGGATTTTTCAATCAAGAACCGCAGGCAGTCTGGATGAGTTAACATGGCAAACTTTTGCTTTGAGAGTGTCTGCATCGGTCATTCGTGCAACCCTGCAGAAATCGCGAGTCACAGTCCTCCACGAAGTCCAGAGCCGCTCCCGTCCTCACTTTCCAAGACTCTTATTCTTCAGAGTCCCGAACAACATTCGGAGCGATTCCGTGATGAGCACCGGCCACTACAGTCATCTTTTTTGTTTTGTGACTTTCGAAAAGCTTGCAGAACGGTCAAGTGCTTGTTGGTGAAACTTCGTGCATCCAAAAATGAGAAGAATTACCTGGGGTCCTCTTGAGAACACATTGAAGGCAATGCCACGGTGCTGTTGTCTCGGTGATGTCTTTTGAGTAGGTACTTCTTGTCATCTTGGGCTTCTCAGCCATGCTGCAGTAGTTTTTTTTTAAGAGTCTCCCACGCCACTGTGGGAAAAACAAGATGTTGTGCGTTTTACGGCTCGCCAAGTAACCGAGGTACGGAACACTAACATATATATTTATCAGTGATTCTTTAGAAAGTTGAACGATAAGCTTCGCAAGTTTATGCAGAGCACGTAGGAGTTCGTGTGTGTTATAAACCTTTCTTCATTTGGGGCGTTTTGAATTTGTCGCTTGGATGTAGTATTCGATGCAGCTGGGCCAGCACTCTTTTCTCGTCCTCCTCGCTTTCCCCCTTTTCTGCATAATGCTGTGCTGCGCCTCTTTCTTTCTCTGAGAACGTCACATGTCTTCCACCAGAGTGTCGAAGACTGTCAGGTATTTCCGGAACTAAGTAGGCTACCTTCACGGAACTGGCTCGATTCACATCGGCCTTGCTGGCGCAACGGCGCCCCGCCCCGCCCGGTCCACTCGCTTCCCGGATGGGCCGACAACGGGGTGACACCCGACTAGGAGTGTGCAACACGCTTGGGACGTGCACACGAGCTGACCCAGGCGTGTTTGAGTCGTGCTTTAGGCGTGTCACGCCGGCACGCCCGCCAATAAGAAGGGCGTGTTCGGGGCGTGATAGAGAATTAGAGGCGCCAGATTCGGCGAGTTCTGTCACTCTGTGTCCTCTGAGGCCCTATTTAAATCGCTCAATCAGCAAATGTGGCATTAAATGAAGTTAGGAGGCCTAATGTGAGGGCGTCACTTCGGGCGTGTTGGGCGTGGTCGGCTCGTAAAGGCGTGCTGTACCGTGTTGTTGAGTGTCACGCCGACACGCCTGGCCAAAAGGGGCGTGTTGACCAACCCTACACCCGACCAACGACCGTGCGGCTGGTCGCCTGCAGCAGCGGAGGCATGGGCTCGAGTGCCATGCACATTCGAGATTTGTGTTCTGATTAGGGACGCTTTTAATTTTGATTAGAGCTTCGAGTGCCTTCTGAAAAGGTTCCAAGTATTTGAGTATTTGCTGCTCGCCATGTATCCAGCGATATGCATAATAATGCGGTGAAAAAGAGCACTGCAGTGGAGACATCGAATGGTGGAGAGGAAACGCTTAGGGGGTGACGAGGGGGCGCCATCTGATGAACGGTGTTGGATGGCGGCGTCGGCGTGCGGCTCCCTCGGGCCGCTCTCGCAGATGACTCGAGGAAAACCACGCGAGAAGAGTGCAGGCGAGGGGATGGGGGGGGATCTTCAATGTAGAAATAGGTGAGGCTTTGTGGGGCGTGGGGTGTGTTTGCGTGGGTCGCGGCCGTCCTGCCGACTGGCACACGCTGACGACGCCGCCATGCTCCGAGGGCGTCTCCTGGGTCACGTCGCGGAAGGTCATCACGGCGTGGTCCCTGGGGGTCAGCCGAGACCCGCCAGGCGTCGCCTCTCAACCAGTCGCCATCGGCTTCCGAGGCGAACAAGGAAGGATGGTCGTTTTGTCAATCGATGTTAACCTCCTCCCCCCCCCTTCCTGCGTCGCCCGTCCCGCCCCCGCCCCCACGGCAAAGGTGTCAACTCCCCCACCGCAGTTCATGTCATTGCCTTGGTGCGCCACAGCTCTGCCAGCCAGGTGGCGGTGGTGTCATAGCCGAGCGCCAGCGCCCGCCCCACCTCCCGGTCCACCGCCGGGTCGCCCAGGAAGCAGTAGCCGCGGTACACCACTGGCGCGTCGGGCGTCATGGTGCACGAGTCGTCGCCGTCGCCGTCGGCAAACGCGGAGATAAGGGCGGGCGCCAGCTTGTTGGACTCGACCGACGCGGCAACAAACGCCGCCTCCACGCCTGCCCCGCGGCCGGGGCCCGACGTCGAGGACCAGCCGCCTACTGGCGGGTGGGCGGCCTGGATGGTCGGGACGTAGTACTCGGCAACGGCGTGGAGGAGCGGGGGGCTGGAAAAGGCCGAATAGCCCGACGAGTGAAAGGGCATCATGTCCGTGACGTAGTGGAGCGCGGCGCCGAGCGTCTTGCAAGTTTCTACCGACGGGTCGATGAGGGAGCCCAGCCGGCTGACCAGTGTGGCCATCTCCTTGAGCGCGCTATTGTCGGTGGACTTCCACAAGTAAGTGTAAGTAACGACTGACGTCTTGCGGCCGTCGTACCGGACGCCGCGGGCGTTGAAAAAATGAGTGCCGCGGCGGTCGCCGTCGAGTGGGTTGTCCGCCCGGCCGAGCAGGTCCTCCCCCCACATGCCCGACTCCCAAGCGTCTCGGCAGGCAGTACCGTTGAGCGCCGCCGCCGCCGCCCGGGCGGCGGGGGACGTGGACCTCGCCAGTAGGGTCACCGCCCCGTTGGCCACCCACAGGTGAGTGTTGCCCCGCCAGCGGATGGTGTGCACGCACGTGGACGGGTCGGTGCGGACGGCGCGGGGGGGGCACGCCACGTAGCACCGGTTCGGGGCCCAGGAAGGCGCCGCGCGGCCAGTGGGGCACCTGCCGCCGCCGCTGCCGCCCGTTGTGCTGGCGGGCACCCAGTCATCCCAAGCGGGCCGACTGTCGGTAACCGTCTCGGCTTCGAGAACTCCCCCGTTGCACGGGCGGTGCACGCACGCGTCGGGGCCCGCGTCCCAGGCAGCGACGGTCGCGGCGGCGGTCGCCGCCGCCACCCCGACCGACAGCAGCGTTGCGACCACGCGGACGCCCATAGTCGGGGTAACAAGAGGAAGGCGGTTTGGTGGCGAGGGGATGGAAAGGGGGGGGATGGGGAGGGGAAGGGCAAGTGGGACAAAGTGGGAGGAGGGAGAGGGAAGCCGTTTCAGAGAGTTTACGCGGGGGGGGGGAGAGCGTGAAGAAGGGGCGGGTGTGGGCGGGAGGCCACGACGGGAGGGAGGCAGAGCAGAGGCGGATTGCGGAGCGAGTGCGACTGTGCGTAGTGCCTTTTTCTGGAGGGGTCGAACGCGACCCGGGAGGGATCCACGTCGGAGCCCTTTGCAGGCAGGGGCCACGGACGGGGTGGCACAGCTCTACCGAATCCAGGGGGACCCTTGCACCCCACCGCCGTAACGTCGGTCCACGCTGAGGGTCGGCGTCGGCCGGCGGGCGCGGTGTTCTGCGACAGGTGGGCGCACACGAGGGGCACAAGAAACACAGGTCATCCTCCAGGTGAACGTTGGCTACAGTGTGTCCATACATCTCCATCCGCTGGCCCAATGCCGTTGGCTCCTCACGCCCTGCCAGCCCTAGCTACAGCAGTGCAATGACAACCTGTGCGTTGCCATGTGTCACTCAAATTGTGGCAACACCACTGGCTGGATGCCCTATGGCTGCTCGTATGGCATCGACCAGACCACAGCGAAACACGTGATAGGCGATGCGAGCCTGTAGAATTGATCCCTCTCATGTACTTTTCCTGCTGCTTCAGTATTTACAGGGGGATGGCTCTTTTCTTTTCCAGCGTCGGCGTGCAATCGTGACGCCCCGCGAAGCACTTCCCGCGACCGTCACACAGCGGTGTCTTTGCTGCTTGTCACCAGGCAACGACGGCACGTGTTGGCGTGTTGCTGTGCAGTGCCTCAGGTAATATAGGCTATTTGACGGAGCAAGTTCTGCCGGGCCCCCCGTGGCGGCGCAGCGGCGACGGCGGCGGCGGCGGCAGCGGCGGCCACCGTTGGGCGGCCGCCTCTCTGGGACAGACCCCGCGACCAAGCCTGGGATCAGATCCTTCAACGTGCATGGGGAGCCGACGCAAAGCGCAGGCACCCCCACACCAACCCACTCTCCGCCGCGGGACCGTCCGCGGATTGTTCCGACGGATCCGGTAGGCCGTCGTGGCACCGGGCGAGGCGACGGCCACGGCGCACAACTCACCTCCTCTGCCACGCCGGCCAAAGGCGAATGTGGCCTCTAGGCGGGCGACGGTGGTGCTGGGCGACCCCGTAAAGCGGGGAGGTGGCTGCCAGGTCGCGGAGGCAAAGGCCGGCCACCAGGGGGGGACGGGGCGGAGGGAAGTGCTGCCGCTGCCCCCTCTTCATTCGAGATTGAACGACGGCGCCCGACGACGGTGGTGCTGGGCGACCCCGTAAAGCGGGGAGGTGGCTGCCAGGTCGCGGAGGCAAAGACCGGCCACCAGGGGGGGACGGGGCGGAGGGAAGTGCTGCCGCTGCCCCCTCTTCATTCGAGATTGAACGAACAGGCGGCGGTGGGGGACCTACGACTGTTTGAGGCGGCGCGTGCGCGCCGCGGCCCGCCAGCGACCTGCCATACAGGGACGTCCGCCGTTCTTCGCCATCCAACGAAGATGTCTGGTGCAGGTTGCGTCAGCCCGGTGGAGCGAAGCCCACCATCCAGGCCCGGCGGGTGAGAGCCCCTGAGAAGCTAAGGGAGAAGGCCATCAAGCGCGAGTCGTGATAGACAGTGCCATCGCCGGCGCCATGTGCGCCGCGCCCGATGGGGTTGTTGCCCGCACAACCTCTGCCAGTGGTGACTCAGATGGCAGCTCCCCCCCTCCAGCTGCGGCGACTCGGACGCCAACGCTTATACCGGCGGCGCCGCGCAGTCCGTTTCGCCCCGGAGGCTAGCATGTGCACCCCCCACGCTGGGAGATTTTGGGCAGAGAGGCAGGAGGAGGCAGCTGCAGCTATTCTATGGAGGATGGAAATTATCTTTTGTCTGCAATGTCCTCGTTTGTGGCGTGCTATGCCGGCGGCTCTGCCGTCGTCGTTGGTAAGCGTTGGTGACCGTGCCGCCGTTGGCGCCCGACGGCGCACGGCGCCCCTTGACCATGTGGCCGCGGTCTCTCCTCTGCCAGTCGACGTGGTTCCCAGCAAGAATTGGGGCGTCCATGCAAAAAAGATTGAAAATAAAAGTCACGGACCGCGTGAAAAAAATGGAGACGCCATTAAACGATTTCCAATCACTTCGACAGGGACGCGCCTCTCGGGGAACGACACCCAGGCAGGCAGTGCTGCAAAGTATGGGGCAGCGAGCATGTGCTTTCCCGTCTGGGAACGGCGCGCGCGGTCATGGAGGAGCCACCGCACAGCTGTGGGGAAGGCAACACGCAGGCCCGCCATACACGGCGGCATGGGTGGGGTGCGCACCAATGGGCGCGCGCACCTCGGCCGATTGCCCTACGGCAGGCATCCACGTGCAAAAGGCGTCGTAAAGCTTCCCAAAGGCTGAAGCGGGAAGGTCTATCCGCGCTGGAAACAATCACGTGATAGGGTGGCCTCGACAGCCCGCCCTTGTGTCGGGCGGGTGGGCAGCTCGGCCTTTGTGAGAAGGGGGGGTCCGGCAACAGGCTATCCCCCCTATCATTCTCACCGCTGGTGCGCGCTCGTGCCGCATGCGGTTCCATCTGTAGACGAAAAAGTGGGGAAGCATCAAGGGAGGCCCCTCCCACGGCTCGCCTCAAGGCCGCGCGCCAGCCATCGGTCCCCCGCTCGCGCGCGTGAACGCTCATAACCGCTCGCCTGGGCAGTCTCCACTGAGCAATGCTGCCGCCCGCCGCACCCCCGAGATGGTTGGGGGCGTTGCCGCAACCATGATGGCCGTTTTGGTGGGCCTTACCGTGGCCGCTGCCGCCACTGCGTCCGGGGTGGGCCCGTCCGCGACGGTGCCGGGGAAGTCGGGCACCCTCTCGCCGCCAACCCCCCCCGATGTGGTGGGCTTTTGGCTGGTCAACGCCACCAGCGGCCGCTGGCTCCGCCGCCTCGACTACGAAGCCGCCGTGGATGTGGGCGCGGTTGGCCCGTTTTCCATTGCCGTCGCGGCCGTGGCTGGCCGCGGCGGCGCTACGCCCACCGCGGTGGTGTACACCGCCCCGAAACGGTACGCGCACGTGGAGCGGGGGAGACCGTTTTTGCTGGCGGGCGCAGACGCCACCGGCCGGCCGCGGCGGGTGGAATTGCCCATTGGCACCCACACCGTGACTGCGATTGCAACGGCGCCGGGTGGTGGCGCGGGGGCGCCCACCACGCAGAGCGTCGGCGCGTCGGTGCGGCTCATCCTCTACGATGGCCGCCGCCCGCCGGTGGGCCCGCTAGCCGGGGACCTGCCCGTGCCGCCGCGGCTGGCTGGGTGCGCGCAGCTGCCAAACGTGTCGACCATGGCTGGGTACACGCCAGACTGGGACGTGGGGGCTTGGGTCGGCAATTGGCACGCCCACTACTGCCCCGGCGCGCGTTTTCGATGGCGACTGTTTGTCGGACCGCTGGGCATGGGGCACCCGCCTCGGCGGGTGCGGCAGGCCGTATTTCGGGTGAGCCCGGGCTTTGAGCCGGGGGAGTACACGCGCGTGCCACACGTCTTTATGGAACTGCGCCGCAGCTGCTGGTCCAAGGCCGTTTGGTCCGAGGTATGCGTTTCCGTGGATGGCGTACCCGCTTGTACGACAGGTGGGGTGGGTATCCTCGCCGCTCTCCCGCCGCCGGTGGTGACGCTGGCTTTCCCGTCTCCGCCCCACGCCGTCCATCTCGCACCCGGCGACGCCATGGTCCTGAAGACGCGCCTGCAGTTGCATCGCGACACAGGCAATGTCGGCATCGGCCCCGGGCCGCCGATACGCATGGTCGGCGTCGTGCAACGGCTGGACAGCACGTCGAGACGTTCGGCGGTTGTGACCAACGGCACAGTGTTTGTCAACCGGCTGCTGTCGCGGGGCGTGAGCGCCGCGGACGATGGCGCGACGGTCTACGTGGAGGTCAGCCGGCTTGACTGCCCGGCAGCAATTGCGGACACGAGCTTCGCTGGCCACTCGAGGCTGACCGTTTCCCCGGACGTCGCCCCGCTCATGCAACCCGACAGCGCTGCGCCTAGCGTGCCGGTCATCTCCTTCCCCCCGACGGTCTACGGGAAGGCCGCCAACGTGACCGCGGTGGTGAAGAACCCGGGACGGGGCTACAGACTTTTCCAAAGCCGCGGGCGGAAGGTGCGGGTGCCGACCACCCTCTCGTGGCAGTGGAACAGACAATTTTTTACCCACGGCCCCCTACCGACCTCGAGCCTTCCAGACAAACTGACAGGCCAGACTGGCCCGGTGCTGCGCATCCCATCCGTGGGCTGCGACACGATGCTGTTCTGCGGCCGGAGCGGGTGCCCCCACCGCCGCCTGTACACCGTCGAGGTGTGCAACACGGCCGGGTGCGTGCGGTCGTCGTCCGTGGCGCCGGCGGTGCTACAGCCGGCCAACGCGGGGCGCGCTCGGTGGCTCGAGGAAAACAAAGGGTGCTCCTGGGTCGGTCGCAAGCGCACAGGGGGAAGCACCTCCCCAGCGTAAAGACCACTGCCCGTCGCTGTCCTTCCCAGCCGGGTGGCCCGGTCGGCGTCCGGGAGGAGCTCACGCGCGGCAGCCGTTCCAACCCTCATCCACGCGCGCGATGTCCAGGTGAAGCCGCACCGCCGTCGGTGGATGCGGTGGCTGCTGTCTTTCTTTCCCACCCGTTGGCAGTCGGCAAGGTGCTGCAGCGCCGACGCCACCGGTGCCGGAGGCAGAAGAGCTGGGGGGGGGAGAGGCGGGGGGGAATCATGAATGTCAATCACAACTTTGCTTCCGACGCGTGACAAGGTTTTTCAAGCAGCATGCATGCTCCCACTGGGGTTCGGGCGCGGATGAGGGCGAGTGCACTGATTGGATCGGATCAAGGGACACGCACACCCTCGCCTGTGGCGGTGCGCCCAGCTCCGCCACGACCCGAGCCATCGCCATCTTCGGGCGCTCCGCCGACGCCGCGGCGCACGGCTGCCACGTCCCGCCCCCCTCTTGCGTCCCCTACCCTCTGCAGCTACGACGGGGGCAAATAGGACGTCACCGCCCCATTCCCTGGCCGGCCGGTCCTCTCTCCACCTCCCCCCCCCCGCCTGTGTACGGGCGCCCGCCGGGGGGGGTGAGTCCCCTCCCCCGCCCCCCTGCTGGGTGGCTCTGGTCAACCAGAAACCGGTCTCCAGTCGCACCGTTTCTCCGCCTTCCCCCCCCCCATCCGCCCCCCTTCTCGTTATGTATCCCGCCCTCCCCCCAGCGCTGGGATGCCGCCCACGTCGTCGATGTACGGCTCACCGGGGTAGCCGCTGCGTGGCGGCGTGGCGCCGCCGCCACGCCGCGGGCGCGGTGGAGTTCGGCGCGCGCTCACGGGGGGGGGGACCACGCCGCTACTGGACGAGGCCTCGTGGCGGGTGGTAGGCACGGGCGGGGGTCGTGGGCGAGAGGAGGGGCGTGGGAGCGGGGGGGGGGGGGGGGGGAGGGAATGGGGGGCGGGGAGTGTGACGGCCGCATAGACCCCCCCGCAGTGTAGGGGCCCCGTACCCCGTGCAAGGCTCGGCCCGTATAGTTGCGGCACCTGCTGGTGGGGCATGTCATCCGCGGGACTCCGAGTGGGGAGTGGGGGGTTTGGGTAGGGACACAAGAGCGGAGGGTGGGGGGGGGGACGGATGGCGGGGGCTCCGACGATGGCTGGCGCCGCCCGTCCAATCTTTGTCGGCGCACTTCGCAACCCCCTTTCTGCCTCTGCCCGCCTGGGGAGTCTACCCTGCGCCTTGTCGACTTGCCCGCCGGGGGGAGCCCCGGCCCGCCACGAACCTGGCGTTGGGCATGAGGGGAGGGGGAGGCGCTGACTGGGGCGCAGCGGGCACCGGCAGCGGCAGCGGCAGCGGCGTCGACGGCGGCCACGGCTCGCGCTGCTGCCATTTCGCTGTGGCGGTAGGAGCGGGGCGGCTGGCACCAGTGGCACCGACGCCCGTCGTGTGTGGGAGTGACGCACGTGATGGCGCCTGCCGTGCGTGGGAGTGACGTATGGTGGCCACGCGCGCGGCACCCCCCTCCGGGGCGGTGTGGTAGGGGCCAAGACGCTGAGGCGAGGCCGGGGGTCGGGCAGGGGGGGGGGGCGTTCGCACGGAGTCCCCGCGGTCGTATAAGACGCGGTCGACGGCGGCTGCGGGGAGTTGGCACTGCCGACCTGCCATGCGCAGCACACGGACCGCTGGCATAGCACCTCTCGCCCCACCTTCCCCTCCCCCGCCCCCCGGGCCGCTTCCGTCTCCCACCGCCGCCATCCCCCCCCCCCCCGTCCACTGGTAGAGCGTCCCCGTTGGGTGCGGACCCCGCCCCGCATCATGGGACCCGTCCTGCGGGTGCTGGCGGTGACGTCGGTGGGCGTGGTGCTCACGTCGGCCGCCGCGTCGGCGGCGGTCGTGGGTGGACGGTTGCGAGGTGAGGCGGCGGCCGTGGCCGGCCGTCCCGCTGAGCACACCGCCGCCGTCGCTGCTGCAATCTCTGGCGTGCTGGCGGCACCCCCCCGCGCGGTTGTGGCGGTAACCGCCAGGGAGGCCACTGGGGAGGACGGCTATGGGTACGTGGCCGGCGGGGAGGCGGCTGCGGTTGTAACCCCGACGCCCTCGGAGGAGGCCGCCGCCGAAGAGACGGCCGAGCCGTCGGCGACGGAGGAGGTGGTGGAGGAGACGGCCGAGCCGTCGGCGACGGAGGAGGTGGTGGAGGAGACGGCCGAGCCGACGGCGATGGAGGAGGTGCTCGAGGAGACGGTCGAGCCAACGGCGACGGAGGAAGTGCTGGAGGAGACGGTCGAGCCGACGGCGACGGAGGAGGTAGCGGAGCAAGACGAGAAGCCTACGCCGACGCCGGCGGCCACGCCCACGGCGACGATGACGCCCACTCCGACCGCTACGCCCACCGCCACGATGACGCCCACTCCGACCGCTACGCCCACCGCCACGATGACGCCCACTCCGACGATGACGCCCACTCCGACCGCTACGCCACCGCCACGATGACGCCCACTCCGACCGCTACGCCCACCGCCACGATGACGCCCACTCCGACCGCTACGCCCACCGCCACGATGACGCCCACTCCGACCGCGATGGTCACGCCCGCGCCTACGGTGATGGCCGCGGCGGTTCTGGCCAAACCCCATGTTGTTGTCACGCCCCCCCCTGCACCCGTGGTGCAGAAGCGAAAGGTGATCGTCCAGGCCGCCCCCAAGGTTGTCGTGCCGCGCCCGCGGGCGGTGCAGCAGAAGAAGGTGGTCGTCCAGCACCCGGGGGCGGTGGTGCAGCAGAAGAACGTGGTCGCCCAGCGCCCGCGGGCGGTGGTGCAGCAGAAGAAGGTGGTCATCCAGCGCCCGCAGGCGTTGGTGCAGCAAAAGGTGGTCGTCCAGCGCCCAAGGGTGGTTGTGCAGCAGCGCAAGCGCAGCAAGGTCGTGGTCAAGCGCCCCTTCGTCCCGGTGGTGCAGAATAAGGTGGTTGTCCGGGCCCCCCCGAAGGTGGTTGTCCAGCGTCCACGGGCGGTGGTGCAGCAGAAGAAGGTGGTTGTCCAGCGCCCTCGGGTGGTTGTGCAGCAGCGCAAGCAGCAGGTGGTCGTCCAACGCCCGCGGGCGGTGGTGCAGCAGAAGAAGGTGGTCGTCCAGCGCCGGCGTCCCGTGGTGCAAAAGAAGGTGGTGGTGCAGCGCAAGCGGAAGGTGGTGCAGCGTAAGCGCAAGGTGGTCGTCCAGCGCCCTCGGGTGGTTGTGCAGCAGCGCAAGCGGAAGGTGGTGGTGCAGCGCAAGCGGCCGGCGGTGCAACGCAAGCGGAAGGTGGTCATCCAACGCCCTGGGGCGGTGGTGCAGCAGCGCAAGCGGAAGGTGGTTGTCCAGCGCCGGCGGCCGGTGGCGCAAAAGAAGGTGGTGATGCAGCGCAAGCGGAAGGTGGTGCAGCGCAAGCGGAAAGTGGTGCAGCGCAAGCGCAAGGTGGTCGTCCAGCGCCCTCGGGTGGTGGCGCAGCAGAAGGTGGTGGTGCAGGCGAGCAAGCGCAAGGCCCTCCTTGGCCGCCCCACGGCGGGCAAGGTGGTGGCCTAAAGTGCGTGCGCGCCCACCGGTTGCCCTTTATCCCCCCCGCTCGTTGGACGGAACGCCATGCTGGCCGGTGGGTGTGCCATCGCGCCGCCGGTTACGAAGTGGCCGCCTGAGATGGCCCCCTGTGCCGAACCCATGCTCTTGTACATACATACGACGTGCCGGATCTGTCTATGGCTTTAGGCCGGGTGGGGGGTTGCCGGCGTCAGGGGGAGTGGCGCTGCGGCGGCTCGCGCCGCCGTGCTTCCTTCTCGCCCACCCCCGCCCTATCCTTTCGCCGCCCTGCCTTCTTCCCGTTGGTGAGAGAGTGGTCTCCGGGCTTTGCTTCTCTTGGTTTAGGTCGTGGCCGCCACCTCCCCTTTGTATGAATTTAGGGCACAGCCGTTTCCACTGCCCACGTAAGCGGGCCTGACTGTATAGCGGGATGCCCAATGTCAATAGGTAGCCATAGGGTCTGCACGGTCACGGCTACGCTCGTTTTCCCTTTAGTTCTATTGTGGACAAGTGAAGTCACGGCTGCGCCAGAGATTTTCACCCCTTGTTTGCCCTGCACGCCGCCTCGCATTCCGCGCGGTCTCCGACGTGCGGTAACCGACGCTCGCACTGCCGTATCATCCGCCCGTCTCCCTCCAGCGCCGCTCCCAGTCCGTGCTCCGCCTCTCTCCCCAACCCAAACAGCCCAGTGGACCATCACGCCTCGCCGTTCGCGGAGGCAGCGGTTTCGTAATCTCCACAGCTCGCTGGCTCCCACATCCCCCCTCAGCCGTCCGCGCGGCCACTCTTCGTAGCAGCGTTGGCCAGCGCTTTAGTGTCGTAGGAGAGCTGCTCATTTGTTCTCAACAGTCGCCTTCGGCGGGACTCATGCGAATGTGCACCCCACATTAGAGAGCGCGGAGCGCAACGAACAGCCTCGGAACACGGCGTGATGCGCTAAACATACAATGGCACATCTAATTTCTGTACTGCCCCTAAATCAAATCGTTATTGATCTCGTCATAGGATTACGACATGTCTATGGTACGTTGCACAAAAAAGATACATCGAGCATTATTTTCTTTTTTCTCCGGCGTTGTTCGGGCCACACCCCTCGGCCAATCAGGTGCCTCGGGAATTTGCCCCGGTGTAATGGACTGGTCCTGCTTGATGGTGGGCTCCTTTCGGGTGTGGTGTGCACGCTCATTAGTCAGGCTTTTGGGAAAGTGTGCAGGGTTTTGACGGCCGCCGCGGTGGCCACGCCAGGGGTGTCGCCGGTGCTGCGGTCGGCGTCGGCGACGGCGGCGACGGTGGCGACGGTGGCGACGGGGGTGGCAGTGACGGCGGCGGCGTCGGTGGCGACGGCCGTGGCGGTGGCGACGGTAGCGCCTGGGGCGGCGGTGGCGACGCGGTGGCGGGGCCGACGGCCGTGGCGGTGGCGACGGCGGTAACGACTGGGGTGGCGGTGGCGACGGTGGCGACGGTGGCGACGGCGGCGACGGCGGCGGCGGCGGCGTCGGTGATGACGGCCGTGGGGGTGGCGATTGTAGCGCCTAAGGTGGCGCAGGCGACGCGGTGGCGGGGGCGACGGCCGTGCCGGTGGCGACGGCCGTGGCGACGCGGTGGCGGGGGCGACGGCCGTGGCGGTGGCGACGGCGGTGGCGACGCGGTGGTGGGGGCGACGGCCGTGGCGGAGGCGACGGCGGTGGCGACTGGGGTGGCGGTGGCGACGGGGTGGCGGGGGCGACGGCGGCGGCGGCGGCGTCGGTGGCGACGGCCGTGGCGGTGGCGATGGTAGCGACTAGGGTGGCGCAGGCGACGCGGTGGCGGGGGCGACGGCCGTGCCGGTGGCGACGGCGGTGGCGACGCGGTGGCGGGGGCGACGGCCGTGGCGGTGGCGACGGCGGTGGCGACGCGGTGGCGGGGGCGACGGCCGTGGCGGAGGCGACGGCGGTGGCGACTGGGGTGGCGGTGGCGACGGGGTGGCGGGGGCGACGGCGGCGGCGGCGGCGTCGGTGGCGACGGGCGTGGTGGTGGCGACGGCGGTGGCGACGGGCGTGGTGGTGGCGACGGGGGTGGCCGTGGCGACGGGGGTGGCCGTGGCGACGGGGTTATCCGTGGCGACGGGGGTGTTGGTTGCTTTGGCTGTGGAGTGGGGGGCTTGCGTTGGTGGCGGTGGAGACGGAGAGCTTTTTCTGACGGTGGGGTCGGCCACGTGTTTGGGAGAGGGGGGAAGAGGTTCGCAGTATGCGGGGGGGGGGGGTCGTGGGCGGTGTGATTTATGTGACGGGATGGGAAGCGTAGGTGGTGGCGGTGTTGCTGGTGGGGTTGTTAGGGGCGGTGATGCCGCCAGCGCTGGGTGAATCGCCGGCGTCGGCACGATTGTTTTTTTATAGTAAAGGAGGGCGGTCATGGGTGCCTTGTCGACGATGTCATAGCCAGGCAAGGTATCCCAGAATGTCTCGTGCAGGAAATCGGTGGCGGGAGTGTGGGGCGCGGCGGAGCAACGCACAATGCATGCAGACTACCCCCTCTCTCGCACCCCCGCGCAAAAGAGAACAGGCGCTTCTTTTCCCTATTCTCTTTTGCGCCCCGGCCCTAGACCACAAGAGCCATGCAGACCGTCGCGTTCCGCTTTTTTTTTTTTTCCCTCCCGTCTGCCTCCCCTTATCACCCCCCTCCCCCCGCCTCGCCCACACGCCCGGGGTGCGTTTTCCTCACCCTGGCACGCCTACCACAGCTCATCTAACGTTGAGGCTGGCGGCACCTTCTCCCTGGTTACCCCGTCCCCCTATCCCCCGAGCCACGTTGGATGCACCGAGGCTGGCACCACCTAAGTCGCCAACAATGGACCTGTCGTGCCAGGCGGGAGGAAAGGGTGGAAGGGGTTGCTTGGCACTGGCTGGCGGGAGGGGCAGGACGATGAGAGGGAACCAGAAGGCGAGAGAGGCGCTCTCCGCTTCCTCATCGGGGACCGTCGGGGCGCACGCTAACGGTCTCGAAGCATGACTAACGCATGAGCACCTGTCTTGCTCATCGACCAATCACACGAGCGCATTGGTTGAAACTATTCCCTCTCGCGAGACCATTTTATACACGAGGTCTCGCGAGCGAAAAAAGAATCTGAAAAAAGTGCCCTCCAGCTGTCCCCGCGAAGCTCCCCTATCTCGACTACCCCCCTTCCAAGCCTCAGTTAGCACATGGGCCCGAATCAGCCCCCGAGCAGTGCAAATCAATGCGAAAAGAAAGGCCCCATTTCAGGTTCGTCAGCATCTGGTCCACTCAGGGTGTCCCTCAGAGCGGTACACAAGCCAGGAGACCCAAGGACCTCATTAGTTCGCAAGGACCTCTATGATCCTTCTGTCAGCATAGCGGCCGTGGACCCCGTCACGGCCGATGTCCTGCCCGGGCCCGAGCAGAGAAAAACCTCGATGTATCTTTTTTCTGCAACGGACCATATCTACGAAGGAGCACAACAAGCTTTACCACACAAACTAAGAAACCACATTCTAGTTGGTATGGCCAAATTCATAGACTAAAAAACAAAGAAATGTTTAGAGCAATAATCACATCCTCTGGGACTCACATGAGCCAAATCAGCTGAATCTGATGAAGATAGATATTCACAACTGAAGCTGTGCGCACAATCCTCCTCTGAGGGGTCTTCAAGGCTGGGCACGAGATCTGCGTGATGTCCACACACCCCGGATCTACGTGGCTGGACACGCCTCTCACTCTCATCTCAATCTCACTGTGCAGCGATAGAGTCGCTCCTCCCCAGGAGTGGGCGAGCTGCGCTGCCATCCGCCGAGAGGGTTGAACGCGACGCTGCACTCCCCCGGCGCCCCCCGCCCGCCCATGCCGCGGCCCTGCCCATTAGAGCACACAACCACTACCACGCACGCCACTTACGCCCTCGCACGCTCCCCCACTACGCCCAACAAGCCCCCCGACCGCGGACCGACGACGTCTTCACCCTCCCGCCTGCGTGCGATGATTCGCAAGAAGCAGACCGCGCAGCGCCAGGACCCCACGGAGCCCGCTCGCCTGCGGCAGACTCGCAAGACTAAGAAGAAGGGCGCCAAGCGCCGTGGATCTGCGGCCGAGCCCCTACCCAAGCGTCGCTATCGTCCCGACACGAAGGCGCTACGCGACATCCGACGCTTCCAGCGCACGACGGAGCTGCTCATCCCAAAGCTATCTTTTGAGCGGCTTGTGCGTGAGCTCGCCGCCAACTACGTCAACGGCCTACGCTTCACCGCGACGGCGGTCGAGGCGTTGCAGGAGGCGTGCGAGGCGTATCTCGTGCTGCTCTTCGAGGACTCCGTCCTGTGTGCTGACCATGCCAACCGTGTGACTGTCCAGAGGCGCGACATGCGCTTGTCCATCCGCATTCGCGGCGGGAACGGCGCTCGATGCTGATAAGTTAAAGTATTGTGCAGCTCGCCTGGGGTGCCGACAAGTATCCCTATGACAACTTAACATAGTAGCCACCGTCACCGTCCTTGGTGGCATCTGCGTCTTTCGGTCGTGTTTGTGACAGTAGCAATATATATCCATCCACAGATCATCCCTCCGTCACAATAGCCATTCTCTGTGAAATAGGTGCAGGAGGCGCACCAGACCAGCCACTGCCATGCGGAGTGACGCCCGTCGCTGCCATGCATCGCCCCACACATCGCCCCACACGACAACCGCCGTTTTTTAATTTTATATCTAATGTATAGTATTCTATACATGTGCCACCTGCCTTTCTGACCTGCTCTCGCCTTCTCCGATCTTCCCCTATCTCCTCCGTCGCGGCGGTCTGAGGGATGTCGTACGAGACCATGTTGTATGCCTACAGTCTTGCTTTTTCACTCATCTGTACGCACAAATAAGACCAGGACGAAGAAGGCGCTACACCAGTCACTGGCTGTTCAATCAATACACCCGCGCAGAACGCCAGCAGCAAAGCGGGTGCGTATCCGCGGCATGACGCTGGCATCAAAGGCAACAGGCTGCCCGTCGGCAAGCACACGAGCAGAGTGCACGACAAAAAAGCCACAGTCGTCACCATTGTCCTGCTGCGGGGAGCGGCCATCGTAGCAGACAGAGGTTCGCTTCGTCCACAGTACTAAGCCGGACCTCTGAGCCTCTCTGTTCAGCCAAAGCGACCGGCGCTCAAAGACGTTCTCCGAGTGGGAGCCCAGCGAATTAAACTGCATGATGATCCCTTCTCGCGGAAGAACAACAGCAAGGAACCAGTGGTCTGCTCCCTCGTGGATGGGAACATATACCGCACGCTGGGAGAAGACGTTGCGCCCGCGATGGTAGCTCAAGATGCAACCGTGGTCGGAGTTGTAGATGCTGCCCTCGACCATGGGGTAGAAGTACGGCGCAAGGAACAGACAGCTCGCAGCAGCTGTGCCAGCGGCGACTCGGCGATCGTGACGACTTTGAAGCATAAGCATGATCACGTACATTCCATCACTGGTAAGACAACCGCCAGGACGAAAAGCGCGCAGGTCGTAGCGCGCCACGGGCCCGATGCCGGGAGGTCGGGCGACCTCATCCCACTCCCCAACGCTCGGATCTCCGAGGGCCATCGCCGATTTGATAGCCTGTAGCTTTCCGTCGGAGGTCGCACCGCTCCATTCGTCGCGGACGGGCACCTGCAGCGCGGACGCGGCATCCACCGATGGCAACAGGCCGGAAATGGCCAGCTCAGACATGAGGTGACCAGGTACACGCTGCTTGAGACGGACGGGCTGCACGCAACGCAGCTTGACAGGCACGGACTCCACCGAGGGAACCGCCAGAGATACTCCAACACGAGACAGAGACGAAGAACAGGGATCCTTGGCGAGATATGTCTCACGCGCAGACTCCACGTCGCAAGCACCTCGTTGCAGTGCGCCCATGTGGTCAGAGTCGCAGGCATGATGCACACCTGCCTGGCCTGCGCGCCGTTCAGGATTGTACCGAGGGTGATCGCGGTCGCCATTCTTGCCAACCGACAAATCTGCGCCAGAGGCAGCGTGCATCCCACAGAGCAAGCCCTGAGCCGCAGCAACGGTCAAGCGCGGCTTCCAGACGAGCACCGTCTGGATAGAAAGCGCGTTGAGGCGCCTGTCCTCGGCCAACAGTGCACGCCCTGGACCGTACTTCCTTACCGCAGCCATAAAATCCGGCTGCACCACCATCGCTGCGACAGCATCTGCGGCCGCGACAAAATCAGGTATGTTGTGCACGACGGAGAGCGACTGGTCCGCCACGCCTAAATACACAGAGCGCTGACGGTTGGACCCTGCAGCTTGTACGGTGTCATGAAAAACGCCGGCGTCAGCGGAAACTGCGCCACCTGCTTAACCACGTTGTTCCCCCGGGCCGCACCAGGAAGCTGGACGCCACCGCGAAACTTCGGCATCATCACGGGAAACGCTCCTTGACCAGCATTCAATGGAATGCAATGTAAGCGGTCATGAGATGCCGCCACGCTTTCCACCGTAATCCATACAACTTCCGCGGGGCTGGATGGCACCATTACAATGCCCCCACCTTCGACAACGAGCTCCCGAAAGAACGTTCCCGCCTGAAACTGCACAGATGTAACCGTCGCACGAGTCCCGTTGGCGATGCCAAGCTCTGTCGCCAAGTTCTTGGTCACGAATACGGGCAGACCGCAGTACACGTCCAGGATCATTTCCATATCCGCAGAACCCTGGCTTGGCTTATCCATGATAGCGCTTTGCTCCTGGACCGATAATGGCCGCCTGAGCGGGCGTGCGACAGCAAACAGCCGGACAAGACGTCGTGGCCTTCTCCGCGCAACGGCCTCCATCAGAGTCATTGACATCTGCTTCCTGGTGACGTTCGTGTACGCGACGATGGCGGGTTTGCGCGTTAGCACTTTGTTGTCCATGCCGGCTGATACCGCTCGCGTGTTTAGCCGATCAAGGCACTTATCGGACAAGCGGCCAGAACGAGCCGCACGCACGATCTCTTGATACTCCTCGTCAGACTGCTGCCGCACATTCTGCGTCAATTCGATGACGTTGTTGAACAGGCGCCAAAGATGATAACCACGTCTCTGAGCGTGCACTCGGGACGTAGCTGAGCGTGCACTCGGGTCGTAGCTGGAGGACCGGGCCAAGCGAAGTCTTCGAGCCTTGATTCTTGATGACGCAAGCAATCGTCGCTCGACGAGGACCGACCGCCGTCGACAGGCGCTGAGACAGAGCAGCCCGATAGCCCACAAGGAGAGGGTGAGGTACGAAGAGCGACCGCGGACGGAGCGCCGCTGGATTGCCGGCGAGCAGCTGCCATGCGGGCTCTAACGATAGACCGAAGGCGCGCGTCGGACGCCGCACGGGCCGCTGCACTGTCCACAAACAGGAAAGATGCTCCAATGGGAGGCATCTGGTAGAAGTCCCCATCGAGGCAAATGTGCAAGGCCCCAAAGTCAACGTAACACTCCATCAGCAGCCGCATGCGCCCTTCCATCTCGACCAGCTGTTCAGGCAACAGCATCGACACCTCGTCGATGATGACCATGAGTGTGCCTCCAAATGCCGCGCACTGCGACGCTGAAGGCGCCGCGGGAGTCCGCCGTCCTTTGCCTGACAGTTGCGTCAGCGCGTGCAGCGTCGAGCCGCCGATAGCAGATGCAGCCAGACCGGTAAATGCGGATGTGAATACAGCTCTCGGACGGCCCCAGCTGCGACAGAGAAAGCGCAAGTCCTCGATCACGCGCGTCTTGCCGATGCCACCTTCACCTCCCAAGCAGAACTAAAGCTGGCCTGCCGCAGACAGTGGGCCGCCTGTGCCGCTGACGTTTTCAGCGTGCATGCCGATGGACCCGAGCGCAGGCGCGTCCGTATCGGCTCCTCCGAGGTCGCGAAGCATACTGCGGCCAACAGCCAGGGCAAGTATGGAAAACGCTGTCATTTTCAGCTCGTTGAGGGAGAAGATGCCCCCGACAGCTCCCATGCTCAAACCACTTGGTGCTACATCCGGAACAGGGGCTGGTACACATGCTTTCTGCGTGGGCTGCATGGTATCAAGAAGAGCCTCACGAAGAGCTTGCACCGTCACGAGTGGCATCCCCTCTGCTGGATGCTCGCCACTGACTGCAGCGTCCTCGGCGCCTTCATCAAAGGCCCCTTCGAGGTTGCCGCATCTAAGCCGTGCGCACAATTCGGCTGCCTCAGGCTCAACAGAAGCGGAATTGATACGAGGAAGCCCACAACACAGCACGTCCTCAACCTCCATGTCTGTGGCGTCAATCGTGTCGCACATATGCTGGCGTTCAGCAATCGTCCGGTGCCACCCTGCTTGAAAGTCGCATAATGCGCCTGATGTGCCAGAAGCAGTCTCAAAGATGGCGTCGGACAAGACATTGAGCGCGCCAGTGGACAAGAGTCTCTTGACCAGCGGGTCTACCGCCATTGGCGCCGCACCCGCAGCGTCCACCACGCACGCATTGACAACAGCTTCAGCCACAGTGACGAAATCAATCGCCTGCGCACCGCACTCCGAATCGCCGCATGGAGCAAGAACCTCTCCGGCCTCATGCGGGCTGTTAGGGCCCCCTTCGTCGTCTCCGTCACCGGTCCCTGTGCCGATAGCCGCTTCCTCGGCAGATCAGGATCAGCCGCGTTCTTTGCGTCGTACCAGGATTGCATGATGACCAACTGCTTGACCGGCGCGTCGTCGAGCTCCGTCCTTGCAAAAGCGGCCGCCCATAGTTCCTCGTCGCCTCGCAGATCCCACTGGTCCCTCCAAGGTGTTAAAAGCACCAATGCACTCATGCCGTAAGCATCTGCAACAGCCGCATCGTCTTGATCATCACGGTCAGGCAGGCGAGGGCCGTAGATGCGTGGTACACACGCTTGACGACGGCGTCGCACGCCGTGGGTGGAACGGAGGGGATGCTTCTCGGTGTATCGCAGCACGCGGCATGCCGAGCCGGGCTCGACTTCGTCCACTCCGACGATCGCATCCGAGTCGCACTGGTCGTCAGATGAATCAAATCCACCGCGCGTAGGAGCCGAGCTGCTCGACTTCGGGAGCTTCGACTGCTCCCATATCATTACATACTTGTACCAGTCGGTATCAGCAAGTGCCTCAGGCCGGCAGGAGTAGTCTGTAAAAAAGTCGACCGCCACAACTCGTCGTTCACGCGCTACACGATCGTCTAGTGCCGCCTCCGCTCCTTGCGAATCGGCCCCGAGGGAGACGGTAGCGCCACCGCCGCCATCCCGCAAACGCCGCCCACCCTCTCGCACTGGTTGAGTGGGCGACGGTACAAAAGGGACACTCTCAGGCGGGTCCGATGCCGCTGGGAGCCTCTTCTTGAGCAGACGCAAGACGCCGCTGATGGTCTTCCCATTGAAGCGCTCCATTGCCTGTGCAAGCATAAGACATCCAAACGTGTGCGAGGAGATGCGGCCTGGGTACCCCAGGACAATCATGCGCGCCAGCGTCGCCGGTATCTGAAGCCTCGACGACGAGTTGTAGGCCATCGACAGCACTCGACGCGTCGCCTGATCTGCCTCAGTGCCGGGCCGCCGCTCAGATGCTCCGAGCAGCCGCTTTTCAAAGTGAGCAAGGATGTCCGCCGTGCCAGGCTCCATCTCCATCTGTCCCTTGGTGGCATACTTCACAATGTAGTAAACTACAGCGCGTGCCCTCTCATTGAAAAGTAGTCTGACATCATGGTAGCACCGGCAGACCGCGTACAGCAAGGGATTGTAAGGGTTTACATATTCACACCCCAGCAAATGACGGGGCAGGAGCACGCCCTTGTCGAGCCCACCGTCGGCGAGCTTGCCAGGGAAGACATATCGACAACAGCCCATCTTGGCAGAAGCGCCCTTCTTGAAGCACGAGTCCACGTGCTCCCAGCTGCGTACCTGGACACGGCACAAGCCCGCTTGCATTTGGGCAAAACCCCCAACTTTATAGTCCCGCGCCATCGACCAAAGCGGCAAAACAGGACTGCCGCAAAACAGTGCAAGCTGCTGCGACGTCTGGTGGTCAACCGCCATTGTACCAGTCGGTGCCTTGAATGGCACGACAGCATGCGCATCGTCCCGATGGAGGACCTCCTCGCGTGTGCCCGCAAGGCTGCACGCCTGCACGTCGTCCTTCTCTTCCGAAGAACCGACCAGTCTCCAACGCGGCCTGCTGAGCGAGGATGTCGGTTGCAGTTCCGCGCGAGCGGCATCCATCGACGGTGCACACGACCACGTATGGCTCCTTTGAAAACTTACCCGCGGGGCGTTGGGACGACTCAGGCGTTTCCCGCGCGGCCATCTCACCGCCACACGTCGAACAGGTCACACGCTCACGGGGCAGAGGAAGTGAGGCGACGACGCAGCACTTGCCCCACTGCTCAAAGCTTGCCTGAAGCTCCGGGTGCGTGACCATGGCCTGCTTGACCAAGTCCACTGTCGGGGGCATCCCCCGCACCCAGACGAGGTTGTGAGCGTGAAGCGCGCCCCTGCCTTGTGTCTCAACGACTCCGAAGAATGCCTTGGTCACGCCAAACACTCCACCGCCCTCTACAGAGCGCCCTTCGGACTCATTCCACCCAAGAAGATCCCGCACGACAACGTTGAGCATCCTCCCGAAGAAGAGAGCGCAAGCAGCAGGATCCTTACTGACGACATTGAAGCGTTCGCAACGAGATGGCAGTGCTGCTAGCCTCTCATCAAAGAATATATCAGGGTCGGCAACACCCGCATAGTACATCACGGTGAGAGAGTTGACGTCGTCGGGGGTGACAGCAAAGAAAATGGAAGGAAACCCGAACGATTGGCACATAGCGTACGCCTGCTGGCGCCACGTCGACCGCTCCTCGTTGGAGCCCGGGAAGCGCGACATTGTTGCGTAAACATCCCTCAGCAGTGTAGAGCACGCGTCGTTGGAGGCTGGCATCTTCCCGTATTGTCCATGACGCTGCTTCGACCGCGCCTCCTCCTTCGCAGCAAGGTGCACCCGCAAGTCGTTCACGGACACGCCGACAATGGGCGCATGCACCTTGGGCCGCAAGAGCGCGTGAGCCGCGCCAAGAGCCATCATTGAGGCACGCCACACGACATCGTACGCCTGCAGCGAAAACAAAATATGCTGGGCAAACCGCCGCTTGGCGTCGAGCAATAGCCGCCGATAGAAAACCGCCTGCGAGATGTGCACGGCGCGCCTCTCGTCCGGCCCTCCCCGCCCGCACGGGAACAAATCGGGAAAGCTCCCTGCAACTGTTGCAGCAGCACGATCAGGGACAATAGGCCCGCCTCTCCTGACGACGATTGCGTCGTCAAACGCCTGTGTCTCACGGACAGACTCCGGTGGCGCAGCTACATTGGCCATGACGGAGGAGGACAACGCCAGAGGCAGTTGCGCGTCGCTCTCGACGAAACCCCTGTCATGAGCGTAACACTCGCCAGCTACATCAGCACGCGCGCGCAGAACGTCTTCATCGCCAGGGTCAGATGACGCGCTGTCACATACAAAGTTGCCGGGCAAAGGGCGGCCCTCGGTCTCCAACGGTAGCCTCTCGATTGCCTCCGGATGCCGCTCAACTGATGCGTAGAGTGAGTCGTGAAGCATCAAGAATGCAAGGAGGTCGTCCACGACCCTCCTGTGCACGTTGACAAGCCGCCGAGACACCACGTCAATGGAAGGCGTTCTGTGTCCGGCAAAATCTACGCGAAGAATGCCGTCGCTCGCCATGTCGCCCACGACGCGAGGTAGTCGCGTTGCGGCTGGAGCGGTGCCAGTGTCGTAAAAAAAAGCGTGACCCTTGAGAGCCCTCCGTCGGCCACCAGAGAGGACAACGATGCCCGCCTTGAAGGCGACTGAGGCGAAAAGGTTGACCTCAGCGCGGGAGAGATCGGAGAATGCGGCAGGAAGCTCACCGGTGGCGTTGGAGTTGGCCAGAGACAACTTGGGCATGTTATTACCAGGCCGACGAAGGCTACGGTGGCACACCTTGCACATCACGTACCGCGCCTCATCAGCGGCGCCCACGTCGGAACCAAACGAAAGCGCTGAAGAGAAAGCGTCCTCTTCCATCTCGTCCACCCTGGCATCAAGGCGCTCCTGCATCATACTGTCTGACACAATCTCCAACCGTGAGAGCATCATCCACGACAGTGCAGAGTCAAAGCTGCTGAGGTCGTAATGCGACACCAGACCTGCCGGCAGGTCTGCCGACGGCACAAGGCGAGCCCGCATGTTTCACAGAGGTAGCTGCCGCAGGAGCATCACTTTGCAACGCCGCACGAGGGTCAGCTGTTGACACGAAAGGCACACCAGCTCACCACCTTTCCCATAGAAGCCCAGGGACCGCCGGCAACGGGCGTACATGTCGTCCGCATCAGCTGCAGAGAGACTGGACAGGCGGCAGTCCTTGTCCATGGCCTCTGCCTCCGCCCCCTCGAGGCAGGTGGGGCCGACATGATGATGGAGAGCAGGATCCACGACGTGGCGCACGCAGCCCCGACGCTGTCCACGAGCCGACTTGGCAGCCTCACCACGCTTGTACGTCCCGTCGGCCCGTCGCTTCACGTTGCGCGACCGGTTTGCTTCTTGCTCACGTCCGCGCTCATCGGCTGTGTACGCCAAACGACGCCGGCGGTTGGCGTTGCGCCTCTTGAGAAGCTCCTCGACTCGCTGGCTTGGGGTGAGCGCCTCAGGCCGCCTGCGCATCGCATCACGCCGAGCATCGCGCCTGGCAGCAAGTTTGGCTATTATCGCAGCGGCATGGAAAGAGGCATTCATCGACACGAGCAGGGGAGAGAGAGAGCACGATTGACAGAGCACAAAGCTACACGAGACCAAATATCAGCGTCCGCGCGGGATGAAAGACAGAGCTTGGAAAAACGGGGACAACGGTACGATGCGTCAGCAACGAGAGCCTCTCGGGCCAACCACATCCTCCCACGCTAGCCCAGGCATACGAAACGGAAGCACACCACCCCACCCACCAAAGCTATTGTGAGGACCCACCCATAGCCGGGGAGCCCTCAACGTGCTCGTGGGGGTGTCAGCGGGCCCTGCCAGCCAATAGGGCGGCAGGGTACGGGGAAGAGGATGGTGGTCTTGACGGGGGTGGGTCTGGGGACGAGATGGTCGCGACGTCGGTGGTGATCGAGGGTACAAAGAGGAAATGGGGTTCTTCGTCTGTGTCTGTGGTTGCCCCTCTTCTCTCCCCCGGTGGCGCCGACATCCACGCACAATATACTCGCGTCGGGGCACCCGAGGTGCCCCAAAGCATGTGTTTCCCCGTCGCGCCGCCAGTAGGCACAGAACGGCCCAAAAACAAAGCATGTCTCTCAGAACAAAGCATGGGCGGGCGTGCGCACTAAAGGAGTGCAGCCCCAGTTTGCCCGAAACGAAGAGGGTCCCGTGGATGGCGCCCAGCGCGCCCCACCAGCCGGCTTTAAACGCCGGTCGGCCGGGAGGTCCGACCGGCTGTGAGGGCCAGCAGGGCCAAATTCAAGCAATCCCTTGGCCGGTCAGCCAGTCACCAGCCAGCAGGCCGAATTCAGTCAATCCAAAAGCCGGCGAGCCAGTCATATCACACTCAGCCGCCAGCGAGGATATGTGGTGTCCTCGGTGTCGGTTAATCATGTGACTCGTCCTTGATTGCCAGCTTTCGGCCAGCGCAGAGAATAACGTTCTGGCAGTCACAGACAGGGATGTCTTTCCGTGATTGGTCGACGATGTCACTCGTTCCTCGTTGCCGAGTTTCGACATCCACGGCCAGGTTCCGACAGTGAGTTGACGACGGTCTTCGTGCGGCCAGCTGACGTTTGCAGAATGTCAGGAGTACAGCGTGGTGTCGCCCAGGGTAGTGGGGAGTTGATCTGTCTTGGGAGGAGTGGTGCCGCTGCCATTGTGGGGAAGGGGGAGGAGGGTGGCAGGCAGCCGCGGGGACGGTGCGCAGGGGGAGGGTGGGAGGACGGTGGGGGCACTTTGTGAGGGGGTCGGGCAGGTCGCTGGGGACGGCGGGGTCGGTGTTTTGGCTGGGAGGTGAGGTGGCGGTGGCAGCGCTAGGAGGTGGAGGGGGAGGGGTCGAAGGGCTGGTAGCTTCCCTTCTTTGGAGGAGGAGGATAGGGGATGTTGGTGGCTTTCTGCTTTGGGGGCAATCTGGTGACGCATGGCGGCGGGGTTTCTGTTTGGGCGAGAGCGGCTACGGCGATGGTGGGGGGCTTGATAGCTGGATGGGGGGGCGGGGGGAGGGTCCGTCGGCGCAAAGGGAAGCGGGCTGGGTAAAGTCACTGTTTGAATTGGAGTGAAGCGGGTGGCGGGGACAACAGTGGCGGTGGTATTAGCTGCCGGCGCCGGCGCCCGCGTCAGCGCCGGCGCTTTTCTTTCCGTTGCGAGCGCAGGGGGGCAGGCGCGGTGGCTCCGCTGGGCACAAGGCATATGAGGGACGGGGCGAGTAAATTCTGGCGCAGCAGAAGAGAGAGGAAGGTGGTGTCGGGATGGTGCAGGGCGTCGTGCGGGCCGATTTTGGGGGGGGCCTTGGGAAGGTCTGCCCGATAGGCCAAACAGCATCGAGGCACTTCGTGCTCAAAGCACGAAGTGCCTTGATGCGATGTCGTGCACTTCCGCCCCTTCTCGAGGCATGACCCCCCCCCACGCCACGCACACGGGAGACGCCTTCCCCCTTGCTTCCTGGGTCCGCGCACTGTCAGCGGCTGTGGAGCACCCACTCCACCTGGGCATGCCCCCCCGCACTGCATTCCACCTGCCAAAGGTGGAACCGCCAGAGGGGAGCGGGCTGGGGGGGGTTGCCTCCCTTGGTGCGCCTGGTCCAGGATAGGGGTCCACGAGGGGAAGGGGGGCGAGAGGCCCGCTTCATCAGGAGCATGCGGGGCACCTGCCCGAGATGTCACCACGGGCACTGGACACATGAGGACCAGGCTTCTTCGTGGACCAATGAAGCGACCCCATGACATGGAACATTTACCCCAAGAATGGCCATCTCAAAAACGGTGACCCGCACACGGAAAAAGGCCATCAAAACAATGGCCTCCAGCCGTCCCATGGCTCCTCTCTAAACTCGACTACCCCTCTTCCAAGCCTTAGCATATGGGCCCCGACCGACCCCCGAGCTGGGCAAATCAATGCGAAAAGGATGGCCCCATTTCAGGGTCGACAGCAGCAAGTCCACCCAGGGTGGACCTGAAAGCGGTACACCGTCCCGGGGACCCAAGGACCTCATGAGTTTGCATGGGGCTCTGTGATCCTTCTGTCAGCATGGCGCCTGTGGACCCCGCCACGGCCGGTGTGGAGCCCGGGCCCGAGCCGAGAAAAACCTCCATGTATCTTTTTTGTGCAACGTCCCATACGTGTCTGCAATGTCACCATCTCTACTTGAAAGGCCATTGGGGAGGGCAAACCGCCTCGTTGGGGGTGCAAATGCAGATTGCACAGCCGGCACTTCTGCACAATGTGCATGGTGCTCATGATACATAGAAGCAAATAACAGAGCGGATGATACGAGAGGAAAAAAGAGCTCATCAGCATGCACCCCATGCCAGGAGTTGCCAAGCGTATTCAAAACAAGCGTATTACGCGCGTATTATTTTAGCGTACTACGCGTACGCTCTGAAAAAATCCGGATGTGCCTGGTACGCATTCGCGCTTGCCAGCCGGCAAATACGCCAAAGTATCATGCTCGAACGTACTTTGGCCAGGTACGCTATCGGGCAAATCATAGCGGCTAAGGCGTAATAAGCATCGTTTCGTTTACAGATATCAGCTGCATTAAGATCAATTGGGGAGTTCACAATACTGATTAAGTCCTTGTGAGCCTTCGTTCTGACCATTTTGCTACCAAGTACGCTCGGGGTACGCTCTTTGCTGCAATTTTGACAGTACACTTGGCAGATATCATCCGGTAGAAATACTCGAGGAAAGTACGCTCTTTCAGGCGAGTTTTAGAAAGTCGCTTGCTCGCAGTCGATGACACGCTGGTACCATGGTTGGCAAAATGCATGCATTTTTTGAGTCGCCTTCGATTAAAGCATGCTTTAATTAATACGTTTTAATTAATCGACGATTCTAAATAATGTTTTGACATTGAACTAAAGTCGTCTGGACTTGTGCGCCTCCCACAATGCGCGACCGTGAATTTGCGTGGTTGGGCGCCAATGAAGCAGTCGCCGTGCAACGCTTGAGTGCCAGTGACGTCCTCTTTGCGCGCCCTCTATTCCTCCCCCTTCCCACCGTGCCACGAGAAAAGCTTCGGGGGCCTTCCGTTTTCGAGTGTCGGGTCGGCTCACGATACCCATGAAGACTTACCATGGAGGTTGACTGTGCGGCAGGATCTTCTTCCGGCGCCGGCGTACCTAAAGCGTCGGAGGAAGCAGAAGCAGTAGACGCTACGGTGGGCGCTGCGGCAGCACGGGCGGGCGCTGCGGGAGCGGCGGTCTTGGCGGGCGCTAGAGACATTCCGGCACCCGCTGCCAGCAGCCGTACGACTGGTCGAAGGGCCAGTGAGACAAAGCTGGAGTTTCAGCTGCGGCCTGGCTGCGGAGCCGTCTGCAACCACTGCCAGAAGGAGGGCGCGCCATCGGCGGCCTCTGCCGGCGATCCCCCGCGGCGCCCCCACGACCACCACTCACCTGGTGCCGCCGGGCGATGGCCGGCAGGGTGGCCAGTGCAGTGCAATGAGCGACAGTTGTTCTGCGCGCAGCAGCGGCAGCGGTGGGTACTCCGCAGCTTCGCACTCCAGCGAAAGAGTCCTCACTTATCAAGATTTCATATACTTACTGCCGATAAGTGCTGTATGATTAATGCAACGGTCGGTTCCGGGGTTTGATTAATCTATGCTTTAATCTATGCTTTAATGAAAAAACTAAAATGCGTGCATTAAACTCGTGACAACCATGGCTGGTACGCGTTCGCTCATCTTTAAATTCACTCAATACTCGTACGCTTAACCAAACGTGGTACGCTTGACAACCCCTGGCCCATACCACTCAAGGATGTCTTAGGCGTCGTGATCGGGGCTTTATAGGCTGTTGAAGACAAACAGAAAAAACGCCAATCGATCTCTCTTAGATGGACCGGAAGTGGCAGCACTCTGGCTCTCGTTCTTGTTCTCGTCAACAGCCGATAATGCCCCGATCGCTTAATACAACCTTGAGTGGTATGGGCGGCATGCTGATGAGCTCTTCTTTCCTCTCGTATCATCCGCTCCGTTTTTTGCTTTCTGGATCATGAGCACCATGTGCTGAAGAAGTGCCGCCTGTGCAATCTGCGATTGCACCCCCAACGAGGCGGTTCGCCCTCCCCAATGGCCTTTCAAGAGGGGTCCTACAGGTCAGACTATATCACAGATCCTCAGAATTTAGCACCGTGACTCAATGCGATCTCACGGAGCGATGATCTCTGAGCGCTGGTTGGCATGGGATAGCAGATGAAATAGAGACAAGATGCTTCCTCATTGGACGACGCGATTTTCATCGCCCCAAGGCGTGGAGCGCAGGCCGTTTTGGGCACTGGGCGAGCGCTACCATTTGTTTTGTGTTGTCACGTCGTAAAAAAGTCCACGTGTCAGTGTACGAAGCCGACATGCCGTGGAATGTGTCCGTCCTTGCTGTGATTGCTGGAGGGCCCACCCGGGGGCGCCGTCTGGCTTTTTCCCGTCGCCTACTCTATACAGTATGGATACTTTAGTGTGCACCGCCGTCACGGGTGTGGCTCGCGTCCAGCCGGTCTGCGAGCGAGCCGCCGACCGACTCGGTTGCCCCCCCCCTCCCAGACCCCGCCCTGCCGCTGCTGCGATCGGCTGACGGAGGCGTGCCGGGGGGGGAAGGCCGATGGGGGGGGGGCTTGTAGCCCACCCAAACCGTCACCCAACCCCCTCGCCCTTCACACGGGGTGCCCTCGCGGTAGGGGGTCCACGCCCTCCCCTTCCCCCCTTCCCCTCGACCCCCCCCGACTCGTCGCAACGCGCAGGGACAGTCCCCAACGTAGGCACCGGCGCGTGCCCCTGGGTGGGAGGACACCCCACTCGCACGCACGCGCTCGGACGCCACCGGGTGGCACCCCCCGACGGGGACGCTGTCGACGCCCACCCCTCTGCCCGTTGACACGTTGAGCCGGGCTGCGCGCGCGCGCGCGCGCGCGCCGCCCACAGGCGGCACACGCGCACACACACGCCGCGGGCGGGACTGTAAATGGCTAAACGTATCCAACCGTGGACCGTGGCGACCGTTCAACCCTCGTCAGACATCGAAAAAGGAGGGGGCGGTCAGTAGCGGAAAACAAGACGAGGAGACCAAGGGGGGGATGGGAGCGGGGGGGTCTCTGCCTCCCCGCGCCCCCCCCCCCCCCTCCCCCCGCGCCCTCAGGCCGTTTAAGCCACGCGGCGGGTGCCCACTGTTTGCCGCCCGCCTGGCCGCACGGCAGCGGCAGGTGTCGGAGCGGCACTCGACGACGCCGCCGCGGCGCGCCAGCGCGGCGCGGAGGCGACCTGCCGCGAGCCCCCGCCCCGCTCCGCCACCACCCCGCCCCGCCAGACGCCGTTAGCCATTAGTTGGGTTGGGCGGTGCTCTGGGCCTGCTTGCGCGCGCGCGTGGGTGGTGGGGGTCGGCGTCGGTGTCATCGCTGGCCGCGCCTCTGCCGCCCCCTTCCCGCGCCAGAGCGTGCAGACGACAGCTGTGTGCACGCGGCGCAGCGTGTGGCGCGTGTGGTGTCGTCTCGCGCGCGTTGGCCGGCAATCGCCTTTCTCCCCCACCGCCTCTCCCCCCCCCCCCACCGACCCGCGCGTCCGATTCCCGGCGGCCGGGCGCACCACATGCTGGTCGACGGCGTCCGGAGCCCGCTCACTTGCTCGCCGTCGCGTCAAGCCCCCCCCCCCCCCTTTCCCCTTGCGGGCTCTCTCCGCTTCGCGTCGGCCCCGCGCGTGCGGTACCGGCGATGGGAACGATGGCAAGCCCGCCGACCCCGGTGGGCCGGAGAGCGGTGGCCGCCGCCGCCGCAGTGATGACGGCGGCGGTGGTGGCGGCGGCCGCCCCCACCACCGCCGCGGCGGTGCCCGCCGCGCTCCCCCGCCTCCCCGCGTCGGGGGGGTGGGGGGCGTGGCTCCGCCGCGCCGCTGCGCCCGACGCTGCTGCCGATGTGGTCGGCGTCGACACGGCAGCGGCACCGCCGACGCGCGGGTGGGGCCTCCACCCCACATCCCGGGTGTTTCCCTACAGCGCCCTGGCCGCCACCTACGCGGCCACCCCGGCGGTGACGGTGGACCCGACGTGCCCCAAGGCGGTCACCGTTGGCGGTGGGGGGCAGGTGGACCCCGCCACCAACGTCCTGATCCTGCCGCTGGGGAGCATCTCGGAGGGCACCGCCCAATGCCGGGGGGGCAGCATGAAGGTGGTGCGGCTGCCCACCATCCTCGACGCGGATGCCATGGCGGCGGCGGACCTGACCGCCATGTCCGCCGCCCTCGACGCGTCCGCCCCTGCGTCATCGACGGTCAAGTCGCTGAACGCGTCGACGGCCGACGCGCTGGTGGGGTGGGACGGCGTGGAGCGCATTTGCGGGTCGTCGACCTACCCGGCCAGCACGTTTTACTTTTTCCTCGTCGCCGACGAGGTGATTGAGGTCAAGGTGGGGGGCCAGGACCGGGGGACCATCCCGACCAACCAGCAGGCCATGATCATCGCGGCGGGTGGCACCCGCATCTGTACGCTTACGGCGGACAAGAAGGTGGCGCCGTCACCGGCGCCGTCGCCGGCGCCGTCGCCGGGACCATCACCCGCGCCGCCCCCGGCAGTGTCCCCGGCGCCCTCTGTGGCGCCTCCGTCGCCCACTGCGGAAGCGTCGCCGTCAGGGGAGCCCGAGCCGACGGGCGGGGAGGAGGTCACCCCGTCGCCGATGCCCACCGATCCCGCCGATCCCACCGAGTCGGACGAGCCGGGAGGGTCGCTGGAGCCATCCGGGAGCCCCCTCGCGACCCCCATTGTCGCCCCCGACGATGGCTCTGCGTGCTTCCCCGCCGCCGCGACCCTTCGCCGCCCGGGCGGGGAGGCGGTGACCATGGATGCCCTCCGCGTGGGCGATGACGTTGCCGTCGGCGGCGGCCACTCGTCGCGGGTCTACCTCTTCTCCCACGCAGACGAGGCGGTGGTGTCGTCCATGGTGGCGCTCACCACCGCGGGTGCGGGCACCCTCACCGCCTCGGCAGACCATCTGGTGTACGTGGCATCGCGGGATGGCCGCGACCGGACCGCCGTGGCAGCCGACACGGTGGCCACCGGGGACGTTCTCGTGTCGGACAGCGCGGACGCTGCTGCCGCCACGGTTGTGGCCGTCGAGCGGGTGCGTGCGGCGGGCCTGTATGCCCCGCACACCTACACGGGTGACCTGGTCGTCGATGGGTTTGTGGTCAGCAGCTACACCCGGCTGCTCCCGCCGGCGGTGGCCCATGCGGTACTGGCGCCGGTGCGGGCGGCGGCGGCGGCGGGGGTGCTGCCCGCCCGGCTTGCACAGGGGGGGCTGTGGGCGGGAGGGGAGACCCCCAGGCGGGCATTTGCCGCGGCGGTCGCGGCGGTGCGGGCAGCAGTGGCAGGCGTGGCAGTCAAGTCGGACCTCTGAGGCGGTCGGGGGCGCGTAATGGAGACAGAGGGAACTAGGGAGGAGGGGGAGGGTGTACGGGCGAAGGAGACGAGGCACCCTGTCTGGATTTACCATATGTGTCTCTTATCGCCTGCTTCCGCCTCTCTGGCCGACTGGGCTACCCTGTGAGGGAAGAGGGTGACACGCTGATATGTAGAACGTGCTTGATTGACCTTTCATTTTTCTCATACGGATCCAGGACGATACAGTACAAGCACAGCGAGTGGCCTCGCTGCTGAAGCGCCCGTCTCGTTCGTGCGTGGCCGTTGGCCACGGGCCGTTTCGCGGACACCAGCAACGGCCAGCCGACGATAACACCCGGAAAGGACGCGCGTAGATCCTCGATTTCACCCACGACGGGTGCGTTGGACGCGCCTCGCGTGCTGACGAATGAGTGCTCCGTGCAAAGAAAAAAGAAGCCGCGACAAGGAATCTGTAGGAAGCTGTCCCCGATCGGCCGACAGACCCGGTGCCGTCCGCCACCACCTTGCCGGCACGTGGCCTCGCAGCAATGCCTCTGAGACAGAATCTAATTTGCCATGTCCCGCTGACGTTTTCTTCTCACCGTAAATGGGGGCTACTCCTCAGGAAGAGCGCCCATCCAGCGGTGTGGCCTTGGTGGTCCTCGCCCCCCTCGCGCGCGCGCGCGGCGACCGACACAGCCCACGGCCGACGCCCACGGCGGTTGGCGCGGGCGCCCGCCAGCTGCTGGCCGCGGCCGCTGCTGTGCACCGTGCGCCCGCCTGACGGCGAGCCCTGCACCTGCCCGTGGGTCCCCCCCTCGCCCTCGCCCTCTGCCACTGCGGATCCCTCGCGCCGTCGCGCCGCGGCTCAGGGCTCCCTGCTTGGCTGCTGCCCCCTCTCCCCCCCCCCCCCCCCCCTTTCCCGGTGCCCCGGCAGCCGTCACGCCTCCTCAGCTCCTCTCCCCACCCGCCCCCCACCCCCCCCCCCACTCTCCCCCCTCTCCCCCCCTCCGCTCACCCCCCCTGCACCCGCCAGCGTGCCACTGCCGCGGGTGCCGCGGTGCGGCGCGGCGCGGTGCACGGGCGCCCATGAACGGCCGGCCAAATGGCGCTCCACCGCCGCCGCTTGGAGGGCCACGCGGCAGCGGCGGCGGCGGCGGCGGCGGCAGCGGCGGCGGCGGTGGTGGGGGGGTGGGCGGTGGTGGCGGCGGCAGCGGAGGTGGCAGGGATGGGGGTGGGGGCGGTGGCGGCAGCGGCGGCGGCGGTGCGGGGACGGGGGTGCCCGACGACCTCTTTGGGGGCTTCCTGCCGCCCCCCTACGGACTGCCATCTGACGGGGCGGACCGGGCGTCGTCGGCACTGCACGAGCTGGAGGCGGTCCTCGCCACGCCGGGCGGGGGGGGCGGGAACGACGCTGGTGCAGGCGCTGGCGGCGGCGGGGGGGGCGGGGTTAGGGGGGGTGCGGGCGGGGCGTCGGCGGTGGACGTGCCAGGGCTGGGCGGCCTCGGCAGCCTGGCGGGGCTGCTGGAGCTAGCGGGGGGGGGGGCGGTGCGGGGGGGTGGGCCCCCTGGTGGGGACGGCGCCGACGGCGGCGGCGGTGTCGGCGGTGGCCCCGGCGGCGGTGGCCCCGGCGGCGGCGGCCCCGGCGGCGGCAGCTCCCTGCTGCCCCCCCCCGCCGCGTTTCCTTTTGACGTGTCGGGCGCGCTGGAGCGGCAGCAGCTGAGCATGGCCGCTGCCGCCTACGCAGCGGCGGCGGCTCGCGGGTCCGTCGTGCCTGGTGGTGGTGGTGGCGGCGGCGGGGGCGGGGCGGCGGGGGCTCCTCTCCCCCCCCAGGCGCCCCCCCCCGCGGCGCCCTCTACATCGGGGGCGGCCGCGTCGCAGCAGCAGCAGCTGGCGATGCTCGCCGCCGCCCAACGGCAGCAGCGCATGACGGCCAACGAGGCGGCGCTGCGGTCTGCGCTGCTCGCCCCGTCGTCCGCATCGGCGATGCAGCATCAGCAGCAAGCCGCCGCGGTGGTGGCGGCGCAGGCAGCGGCCGCGCGTCAGCAGCAGCAGCTCGGGCAGCCACCTCTGCCGCACTCGCACGGCGGAACGTCCGTGTCGGTAGCGGCGGCAGCGGCGGCAGCGGCCGCGGCAGCGGCCACGGCGCAGCAGCAGCAGCACACTGCGGTGGCGTCGGTGCAGCAGCAGCAGCAGCAGCAGCACGCGGCGGCGGCGGCGGCGGCGGCCGCAGCCGCCGCAGCGGCCCACCACCGCCAGGTGGCGGCACAACAGCAGCAGCAGGCGCAGGCGCAGGCGGCGGCGGCAGCAGCGGCACAACAGCACATGCTGGCGGCCGCCGTCGCAGCCACGGGGAGTGGTGCTGGCGGCCGGCAGTCGTCTCTTCCTGGTGGTGGTGGCGGCGGCGGCGGCGGCGGTGGGGGCGCTCCCACTCCCCCGCCGGCCGCGTCGCCGACACGGTCGGCTGCGCGGTCGGCGGGCTCATCGGGGACCGCGGCGGCGGCGGCGGCGGCGGCGACGGCGGCTTCGCCGCCAAAGGTCGTGCCGCCCAAGCCCAAGAGCCACAAGTCCAAGGCCAAGCAGGCGGCGGCGGCCAAGGCGAAAAAGGCGGCGGCAGAGGCGGCCGCAGCCGCGGCCGCCGCGGGACTGCCCCCACCGGGGAAGGCCAAGGGGGGCAAGGGGGGCGCCAAGGGCGGCGCCAAGGGTGGGGGGGACAAGAAGAAGGGGGGCAAGGCCGCGGCGGCCCCTGCTGCATCAGCAGCGGTAGTCTCAGACCCGGGAAAGCCCGCCCCGGCGGGTTTGCCCACTGGCCACGCCCCCTCCCACCTGCGCCTTGCGCCGGCACCGCAGGCAGCGTACGGCGCGTCGGGCGGCGCGTCCAGCGGACCCGGGGGCGCCCTCCCCCCGCCACCTCCCCCACCTCGCCCGCCCGGTGCGCCTTCCCCTCCCTCTCATCCCGTTTCTAGCGCCCCTCGCGGCGGCGCGCCGCCAGGGTTGTCCACGGGGGCGGTGGGGGGGCTGGCACCCGCGGGGGTCACCCCGCTTGCGAGTGGCATGCCGTCCCCGCAGCAGCAGGCGGCGGTGGCGCAGCAGGCGGCCATCCTGCTGCAGCAGCAACAGATGCAGCAGCAGCAGATGATGCTCCAGCAGCGTCAGCATATGGCAGCGGCCGCTGCGGCGGCGGCTGCTGCGGGGTCATCACCTCCTTCGTCGGCGGCTGGGCCGCCCTATGATCCCACGGGCGGTGGCGCCGGGACGGGCGCCATACCTGGTGGCGGTGGCGGTGGCGGCAGCGGCGGCGGCGGCGGCAGCGGTGGTGGTGGCGTCGGCAGCGGTGGTGGTGGTGTGGGTATGTACACTCCCGAACAGCAACAGCTGCTGCAGGCGCAGTTGCAGCAGCACCACCTGTCACGTTTGGCCTCTTCGTCTGGTCTGAATGTGCAGCAGCTGCAGCTGCTGCGGCAACAGCACCTGCTGCAACAGCAGCAGGCCTACCAGCAGCAGGTGCTACTCGCACAACAACGTCATCAAGTTCAACAAGCTGCGGCACAGGCGGCGCAGGCGGCGCAGCTACAGCAGCTGCAAGAGGCGCGGATGCTGGCGGCGGGAGGAGGGGGGCAGGCGTCCCCGCCACTGGCTGCAGCTGCTGCGCCAGTGTCGTCGGCAGCTACAGCACCATCCCCCCCACTACAACCGCATCAACAGCAACAACAGCAGCTACAACAACAGCAGCAGCAGCAGCAACAGCAGCAACAACAACAACAACATCAACAGCAGCGGCAACCGCAACTGCAAGGGCAACAAGGACAACCACCACATGGACAACAACCATCGGCGCAGCTGCAGCAGCAGCTCACCCAGCAGGCGGCTGCTGCGCAGCAGTCGCAGCTGATGGTCAACCACCAGCGGCAACAACAGCTGCTGCAGGCACAAGCGACGCAGGCGGCACAGTTGCAGGCGCAGCAGGCACAGACAGCCGCCACAGCCGCCGCGGTGGCGGCACAGCAGCAGCAGCAGCAGCAGCAACAACAACAACAACAACGTCAGCAACAGCAAAAGCAGCAGCAGCAACAGCAGCAGCAGAAGCAGAAGCAGAAACAACTGCAGCAACGACAGCAACTACAACAACAGCAGCAAGCCGGGACAACGTCGGGGGGGGCAGTGGCGCCCCCTCCACAGCGGCCATTGGTAGGGACGCCCGCCGGAGCGTCACCTGCCGTTGCGCCGATGCGGTCCGCGGCTGCGGCGGCGGTAGCACCGACGCCGCCCCCCCCCGCCGGAGGCAGCCGCCCTCCCGCCGACGCGCGCAAGTCCGCGGGGGGTGCGGGTCCCGCCGCCGCGGGGAGCGGGCGGCCCAAACCGCCACCCGGCGGAGCGGCTAAGGCACGACCGCCCGGCAGCGGCGGCGGCGGTGGCGGCCGGCCCCCGCCTGCGGCCGGCGCGCGCCAGCCGTCGGCGGCTGCCGCGGCGGCGGCCGCGGCTGCCGCGGCGACTGCGGCAGTGGCAGCGGCGGCGGCTCGGCAGGCGGGTGGCGGCGGCGGGTCGGCGTCTGCCAAGGCGCCTGCCGGGGCGGGTGCGCCACCCGTGGCGGCAACGGGGCGGGGGGCGGCTGGCGGCGGTGCCGCCGGTGGCGGTGCGGGTGGCGGTGGTGGTGGCGGTGGTGGTGGCAGCGGCGGTGGTGGCGGACGGCTGCCGCCAGTGGGGGGGGTGGCCAAGCCCGCCGCCCCCGCGCGCGTGCGGGTGCGCAACCGGGTGGGCGCCCGCGCCCGGGCGCGGGCGGCGGCCGCTGCCGCTGCCGCCGCGGGCCTGCCCGTGAAGGGCGCCGCTGGGACAACAGCCGGGGGTGGTGGCGGCAGCGGAGGCAGCGGCAGCGGCGGAAGCCGCGGCGGTGGCGGCAGCGGGGCGGGCGGCAAGGCGTCCGCCACCACGGCTGGCGGCGGGGGCGCCGCCCCCCCCCCGACCACCACCCCCACCACCCCCGCGGTTGTGCTGTCGCCCGCAGCCGCGGCGCTGGCAGCGACGCTCGACCGGAAGCGGCGCAAGCTGGCCGACTCGCCCCTGCGGGACCAGCTGCGGGCGCTCGCGCCCGAGTCGCACCGGCCGTTTGAGTCGCGCATCGACGCGTGGCAGCGGCTGGTCGGCTACCACGTCTTCCTGCCCGTACCCCCGGCGGGGGGGGCGGAGGGCGGGGCGGACTGGGACGCCCGCCTCGCGCGCGTTGCGGGCGGCTATGGCGCGTGGCTGGCGCGCACGCAGGCGGCGTTGCCTGCAGTGCTTGCCGACTGGGACGCGGGGGGAGGGGGGGCGGCCGCCTCTGCTGCTGCCGGCGGTGGCGCCGACACCGGCGCCCCCACCGGCGCTGCCACAGGCGGCGGCGGCAGCCGCGGGGGCAGCGGTGGTGGCAGTGGCAGTGACGGCAGTGGCGGTGGCGGCGGTGGTGGCGGCGGCGGTGGCGGTGGCGGTGGTGGCGTTGCCAATGGGGGGGGCGCTGGCGCCCCTCCGGCGGGGGCGGCGGCGTCGCCGGCATCGTCGCCGCCACCCCCCCTGCCCGTGGCGTTCGCCGCCGCCACCACCGCGGACGACGCGGCGGCGGCGGCGGCGGCGGCGGCGGCGGCGGCGGCGGCGGCGGCGGGCGATGGCCCACCGTTTGTGACGGGCACGGTGCTTGGGGTGGACGAGGCGCTGCTGCTGGCGGCGCTCCAGTGGGGGGACGAGGTGGCCCATGCGGGACGGCCCGCTGCCGCCGCGGCGGGCGCGCCGACGGCGGTCATGGGGGGGGGGGGGGGGGGGGGGGGGGCACGGCAGTGACAAAGGCGGCGGCCGCTGGGTTTGGGGGGCGCGGGGGGGGGGGGTGGGTTGGTAGCGCGATGCTATTGTGTACATACAGGGCGCCCTGCGGGGGATGCTCCCGCCAGGGGCGCCTGTTTTTTTTTTTTGTGCCTGCCCCCACCCGCGGCGACTGGCCGACCCCGCCGGCCGTCGCAGCAGAGCAGCATAGGATGCAGCAGAGGTCTGTCGCGCACCGAGCCGCCCGCTTTGATGCCACGTGGCTACACGCGCACCGGTCTGTGCGACCCAGCCCCCGCCGCCGCTACAGCGCGCGCCCGTGTTGACCGCCGCCCCCGGCGCGCCCACCGCAAGCTGCGGCCAGCGGCCGCTCCTCCCCCACCCCCATTGCGTCTCCCCACCCTCGCGTCCGCCTCGCCATCTCCGCCCTCCCTCTCCCTCCCCCCCCCCCGCCTCCTTGTCGAGCCCCCCGCCGCCGGTCATGCGTACCCCCCCCCCCCCCCTCCCCCCGGGGAGACCTTCACCCCCCCCCCGCCGCCCTCCCCGCCCCCTCCCCTGGATGTGGCGCCCACCCCCCCCCCCCCGCGGATACTACGGCGGGGGCCCCCCGTGACGGTGCTGCTGCTGCCGCCGCCCACCCCGTGGGCGGCGGCGCCCACCCCCACCCTCGTCGCGGTTGGCGTCGTCCGTGACACCGCCGGTGGCGGCGGCGGCCCACACCGACCGCCCTCTGCGTGGGCGGCGGCGGCCCCGGCGGCGGTCGTTGCCGCTGTCACCGCCGCCGCCGCCGCCGCCGCTGCCGCTGCCGCCGCTGCCGCCGGCCAGAGCAGAGGGGCGGGCGACCCCGACGGCGACGACAACGGCCACCCGGACGATGGCGGGGAGGAGGTGGAGGTGCTGGAGCTGCCGTCGCCTCAACCGGCGGCGCCTGCGGCGTCGGCGTCGTCGGCATCTTGGGCGACCGCATGGGGGGGCTCGTCCGCATCAGGTGCAGCAGCAGCGGCAGGGGGGGAGGGGAATGCCCCTGGCTGTGGGCGGCAGGAGGGCGGCGGGCGCGGGGAGGCGGGGCCCCGGCTCGCCCTTACCATTGCCGGCGTGCCTGTGGCGCTCCACCCCACCGACGGCGTGGCGGTGGCGCGGATGGTGGCCGCCGCGTACGTGGCCGCGTTGGTCGACCAGGCCGCCGCCGCCGCCGCCGACGCTGCCGCCCCCCCCGCCGCCAGCGACACCACCGCCGCCGCCGCCGGCACCGCCGCGGCCGCCGACGCGGCGGCGGCAGCAGCCGCCGCCGCCCCCGCGGCAGTGGCGCCGGCGGTCGCCGCCGCGGCCGCAGCCGAGGCGGCCCTCCGCGCCGCGTCTGCCCGCCGGTCGGCGGCGGTGGCGCGGGCGGCGACGCTCGCCGACGTGGTCGTGGGCATCAAGCGGGGGTGGCTGGCGCGCCTGACCGCCGCCGCCCCGGCTGCCGCCGCCATCGCCGTCGCCGCCGCCAGCGGTGCCGCCGCCGTCGCTGACGCCACCGCTGCGCCGGGTGCGGTCGACGGGGAGGAAGAGGAGAGCCCGTGGTAGGCAGCGGGGGTGGTTGGGTGGGTCGGCGGGCAAGGCCGGTACTGTCCTCAGGAGTGCGTACAGTTCATACCGTACTGTAAACATAGATTGTAAGCGCTTTGCCCCTCGGAGATCAAAAGCCGCGGCTGACACCCGCACCGTCAGCGCGGCGCATGGGCCGAGCAGCCTTAACGGCCGCGACGCCAGGCGCGTTCAGAGTGCACGCCCCTCTTCCCCCACTTGTTTTTCTCACCCAGGCAAGCCCCCCCCCTCCCCCCTGGTTTCCCTCTGCCGCGGGGGTCGGCTTGCCCGTCTTGGCCGTGGCGGGCGGGCCCCCTCGCTCCTCCTCCTCCCCGCCCCCCGCCCCCCCCCACGCACAATCCTGCCGCTACCGCCCCTACTCGCCTCCCCCGCCCCCCCCCCTCCCTCCTTCCCTGCCTCCCTCACCCCACCCCCCTTTCCTTGCGTCTGTCTTTGCATATATGGAAACGGAAACGGTCGCCGTCCTCACCGCCACCGCCGCGGCGATTGCCGTGGCGGGCGGCGCCACCGCCGTCGCCGCTGCGCGGGGCGTCTCGCCGCCTGTGCGGGTGGCGGTCGCGGCGGCGGCGGCGGCGGCGCTCCTCCTCCCGGCCCTCCTGCCGGTAGACGTCGCCCTGACGGTGGCGCGCCGGTGTGTGGTGGCCGAGGCGGCGGTGGCCGCCGCAGTGGCAGAGGCGCAGGCGGCGGCCGCGGTGACGGCAGAGGCGGCAGCGGCGACGGGGGGGGGGACGGGGGCGGCAGAGGCCGCCGTCGGCGCCCCCACCTCCCCGCCAGTGGCGGCCGCCGCCACCGCCATCCCGTTTGCCCTGGTGACCGAGGCGGGCGGGGCCACCGCCACCGCCACCGCCACCGCCACCGCCACCGCCACTGCTACCGCATCCACCACTGCTGCTCCCGCACTTGGCGAGCCCAGCGCCGCGCCGCCGCCGCCGCTACCCGTCGCGGTCACGGCGACGCCAACACCAGCGGCGACTGCGCCCGCTGTCGTGCGGTGGTCCTCCCGCCAAGTGCCCGACGACAGCGTTGCGATTGCGTCACCCGCCGACCCCACCGCCGCAGGGGGCGACGACGGGGCGGGTGGCTCCCCTGTTGCGGCGGCGGCGGTGACGGCAGCGTCCACACCCTCCCTTCCCTCTCCCCCCTCCCCCCCAAGCCGCTGTTCCGGCCTGTGGGATTCCTCCCCCCGGCTGCAGCTAGCATCCCCCCTTCTCGCCGCCACCCGCGGGGCGTTTGCCACCGCCACGGGCGCGGCGTGGGTGGTGCTCCCGCTGGTTGCGTCGTACGAGGCGGCGGGCGGGTGGACGGCGCGGTCCCGCCTGGCCTCGGCTGTGCGCGCCAACGCGGTTCTGGCGGCGGTCGCCGCGGTAGCCGCCGCCGCCGGCGTGGCTGCGGTCGCCGTCTCGACGGGCGCCTCGGCGGGGGCGGTCGCCGCGGCCGCGTCAGCGGGCGTGACGGCCGTGTCGGTGGGGGGGGGGCTCGCCGCGCTGGGCGTCGGCGCCGTCCTCCTCCCGCGGGACCTGTGGCGGGCGGGGTCCCCGGCGGCGGCGGCGGCTGCGGCCTACTGTACCGTGGCAGCCGCGGCGGAGCGGCTTGAGGACGCCAACGGGGGGCTTGCGCGTGTGCTTGGCCGCGTCGAAGCCGCGCGCCGTCGCCGTCGGGACCGGCGCGCGGCGCGACGGGGGCCGGGGGAGAGGGAGGGGGGCAGCTCGTCGTCCCTGCCGGCCACCAGCGGTGGGGGGGGGGGGGGGGGCGACCGTGCGGCGGTGGTGGATGCCGAGGTCGAGGCGCTGCTGGCGGCGGCCGCCACCCACGCAGGGGGTGTCCTCACCCGCCTCCCCGCCGCGGCTGCTGAGAGCGCCGACGCCGACGCGGACGCGGAGGCCGAGGCGGCGGCGGTGGGTGGGCCAGACGCAGCCGTCATGGCCGCCACCGACGCGGTGCTGGTGCGGATTCGGGAGGACCTTCGCGCGGCGGGGACGGAGCGCCTCAAGGCTGCCGCAGCCTACACCGCCGCCGTCTCTCGGGCGTCGCGGCTAGAGGTGCTCGCCATTGCCCGCGGCAGTGGCAGCGGCGCGGCCGCCGCTGCCGAAGGCGGCGGCGGCGGGGACCTCCCCCTTTCCCCGCCTCCCTGGGCCGACCGCGTGGCGGCCGCGGCGGGGCCCGCGCTGGCGAGAGTCACCGCGGTCGCCGCCGCCGCCGCGTCGGTCGTACTGTTAGTCTCTGAGGTGTCCCTGTGGCCCGCCCTCCTCGGCGTCGACGCGTCACCTCTTTCGTGGGCGGTCCACCGTGGGCTGGGAGGCGGCGGTGGCGGCGGCGGCGGCTCCCGCCGGAGCACCTCCCCTGCCTCCCCCCCGCTGCCGCCATCGTCGGTCGCGTCGGCGGTGACCGCGGCGGGGGTGCTTGCGTACGGCCTGGGCGTCACCGCCTACGCGGCGCGGCGGGCGGCCGCGACGCGACCGCTCACCGAAGCGGTGGCGGGCGCCACGGGGGGCGCCTCCCTGGCCGCCACCGCCCTCTGCGCGTGCCGCTTTGTCCCCGCCCTCGCCGTCAATGCGCTCGCGGTGGTGGGCGAGAGCGGTCCCGGCGCGGCCGCGGCGGGCCGCGCGGCCGCAGCCGCGGCGGTGGCGGCAGCAGCGGCAGCCTCGAGTGGTGACGGCAGCGGCGCCTTCCCCCCCCCCGCGGCCACCACAGCGGCGGCGGCGGCAGCGGCGGCTGTGGCGCCCGTCGTGGCGGCGCTGCAGCGCACGACGCCCACCCTCGGCCGCACGGCCGTGTCGGTCCTCCTCCCTGCGGTGGTGGTGCCCGCCGCGGCGGCGGCCGCCGCCGCGCGCACCCGCCTCCCGTCTGTCGCCCACCGGCTGGCCGCCGCGGTGGCGGGGGCGGGGTCGGCGGCCGCGCTCGGCGCGCCGCTGGGGGGCGTGGGGGGAGCTGCCGCCGCCGCCGCCGCCGCGGCGGGCACCACCACCGCAGGGAGGAGGACCGACGCTGCGCGCGCGGCCGCCGCCGACGCTGTCGCCGCCGCGGGGCGGGGACACGTGGCACGGGAGCGGCGGCACGCCGCGCGGGTGGCGGCGGCGGGCGGGGGGGCGGCGGGCGGGGGGGGCGGAGCGGCGGCGGCGGCCGCCGCCGCCGCCATTGCCGCCGCTGCTTCCCGGCGGGCTGCACCGCTGCTGCCAGTCGACGGAGCGGGGCAGGCGGGCGGGTGGGGGGCGTAGGTTGGCCGCGAGGTCGCCCCCCCCCCCCCCCCCTCCTAGATATGGTATGCGTGAGCCCACCGCCCGTGGCGGGGACGCGGGTTGGGCACTTCCCGTCTGGCGCGCTCCCGCCTGCCAGCCCCAACAGCGGGGTCCGCTGATAACGGCGGCGCGCTGGGGGGGGAACTGGGCGGGATGAGGCGAACGCCACCCTCTCCCTCTTCCCTGGTCGGGTTGCGGCAGACTCTTTTCTTAATGTTTTCCTCGCAACGTCGCTCCTCTCTTCCCCACCACCCCCCCCCCACCACCATCTCCCCCCCGCCCCCGTCTTCACCCCCCCCCCCCTCCCACCCCCCACTCACCACTTGAGCACGCGGTGGGGCAGCCAGCGGTGGACCCCCCCCCCACCCCCCCGGAGCCACCCGTCCGGCCCAAGCCCCCATGCTCCCCCCGTCCCCCCCCCCACCCCCGCTGCGGCGGCCCACCAGCGGACGGGCACGAGGAGGGCGCGGCCCACCCCCACCCCCACCGCCGTCGTCCACGTGGACGCCCACACCCCCCCCACCAGCAGGTCTCCGTCAGCTGCAGCGGTGTGGGGGTTGTACAGCCCCACCCCGGCCGTCCGCCCCACCGCCGTGACGGGCAGGGGGGCGCCGGTGGGCGACCGGAGGGTGGTGCCGACGGTCAGGTCCGCGGCGGGCGTCAGCGTCCACCCCGTCACGCATGGCGTGCCGCACGTGGTGTCGTTGGCGCCGCCGCCGCCGCTGCCGTTGCCGCCTCCGCCGTCGACGCTGGTGGCCGTGTAGACAAGGTGGCCCGGCGAGAGCGTCAGCCGCCCCCCCCCCGCCGTCGAGACGGTCACCATCGTCGTCACCGCAAAGGGGTCCGCGTGGGAAAACGCCACCACCCGCGACGCACGGCCGCCGCCGGTGGCGACCCGGTCGCCCAGCCGCAGGTCCGCCATGGCCGTCGCGACGGCCGCGGGCGCGCGCGCGGTGTCGCGCCCCCCCCCCGGCGGGTACACCCACACCACCGCGTCGCCGGGGAAGCACGCGGCGTCGTCATCGTCGCCGCCGCCGCCGTCCCCGTCGGCGGCGGCGTAGACGCACGACGCGCCTCCGTCCGCGGTGGGCGCCAGCGCCACCGCCGCCACCTCCCCCGGCGGCACTGTCACCCGCGTGGTGCCATTCGCGCCCGACGCGGAGAAGGAGAGGGGCGCGGCGCGGAGCACCAGCACCACCCCGTGGGCGGCACACGCGTCCAGCGGGTCGGCGGGCGCACCCCCTTGCAGCCGCTCGCGGGGTTCCCCCACAAGCACCCCCGCCGCCCCCGCGTCGGCACCGGCGGCACCCCCACCACCCCCACCGTCCCCTCCCGATGAGGTCAACGCGAAGGCAGTGGCAAGCCAGGTGCCCCCCCCCAGGCCGTCGTACGTCGCTGCGTCGGCCGTATCGTACAGGCGCGCCGTCGCGGCAGCGGCGGCCCGCAGCGTCAGGCCGCCGGAGCACGCGCCGTCGTCATCCGAGGCCACCACAACCCCCCCATCCCCCCCCTCACCTCCACCGCCACTTCCGCCGCCGGTGCCGCTGGGGGCGGAGGGGAGCCGCAGGGACGGCGGGCACCCCGAGCCGTCCTGGCCAGGGGCAAGCACAAACGTCGGGCGGGCGAGGAGGGTGGCCGCCTGCGTTGCGGCGGTGCGGGGGGCGTCTGCGCCCTCCGCGGTGGCCGCCGTGGATGCTGCGGCACCCGCAAAGAGGACGACGACCGCCACCGCTGACGCCACCGTCGCCATGGCAGCGGTCGCACCACGCGCCAAGTGGGAACGGCAACCTTGACGCCTGCGGCTTGAGCGACGCGCAGACCCGCCGGCGGGGCGCCATTTTGTTACGGCGGCCGCCATGGCCGCGCTACACGTCGGGGCCAAGTGCAAAGCGGGGGGGGGGTGGGGGGATGGGAAGGGGACGGGAGGGGCGATCCGGGGAAAGCAAACCTGGCGAAGCGGAGGGGAGAAGAAGGGAACTGGAGGAGAAGAGGTGGATTGGGGACGGATTCAGGCTGACAAGGAAAAGGAGGGGCGGGGCAGTCCCTTGCGTCGACCGCCACGGCGATGGTGATGGTCGTCGTAGGGTTGGGGGGCAGGCTGTCAGAGGTGGCCGTTTCTGGTGGGTGTGCCCGACAGGGCGGTGTGTTGCGCAGAGGGGGGGGGGGGTGCTGCAGAGCAGAGAGGGGAGCCGTCCCACGTGGGGGGCGGGCGACGTCGGCGCGATACGTTTGTGGCACACAGTGGCAACCCCGCCTCGCGGGGGTTTCCAGGAGCGGCACGCTTAATCCGGACTGGATGAGGTTGGCGTCAGGCACAAGGGGGTCATCATCTGGACTTGTCCCAACTCTAGAGAAGTGCTTCCGATGGAGCAGACTTCAGTCTTACTCTGGAATTCATTGAGATCAGCAGTCGCCAAATCCACATCCTCCGCGTCTCGTTGCCACTTCAATTTGCTGACAGCGTTTAGTGGTTCAATCACCAGGTCGGCACTCTTTGTCCGGTCACATTACAGCGAGGTCCCCACCGTCAGCAGAACGGGCCGCCGCCGTAGTCTGCGCCTGTAGATTGACTCGGCCATCGCCATCCCCACTTGGCCGCCACCTGCGCACCCCCGGGCGCCCGCGCTTCCCTCGTGGCCGGTACGTCGCCCCCTGCCCGCGTCCATCGTCGCCCACCTCCTGCCCGCGGTGCCCGTGCTGCGTCACCGTCTGGTGGCGCCACCTCCCCCCCGCTCTTCATTCACGTTGCATTCTCTTTCCCCAACCCGCCACCACCACTGTCTGCCTGGCGGAGCGCGCGCGTCGCGCGTGGGGAGGCCACCATGGGGTTCAAGCTGCTGAGCCTGGTGCGGCCGTTCATGCCGCTGCTCCCAGAGGTGGAACAGCCGGGCAAGAAAATCATGTTCAAGGAGAAGGTGCTGTGGACAGTGACGACCCTGCTCATCTACCTGGTCTGCTGCCAGATTCCCCTGTACGGTGTCAAGAACACCAAGAGCTCCGATCCCTTTTACGCCCTCCGCGTGGTGCTCGCCGCGTCGAACCGGGGAACGCTGATGGAGCTGGGTATCTCGCCCATTATCACGGCCGGTTTGATTATGCAGCTGCTGGCGGGGACGCGCATCATTGAGGTGGACGGCTCCTCGAGGGAGGACCGGGCGCTCTTTTCGGGCGCCCAGAAGCTGGTGGGCATCCTCATTTCTCTTGGGGAGGCGTGTATTTACGTGTGGTCGGGCATGTACGGAGACCTGAAGGTGCTGGGCTGGGGTAACGCCCTCCTCATCATCACCCAGCTGTTTGTGGCGGGGATGCTGGTGCTGCTGCTGGACGAGATGCTGCAGAAGGGCTTTGGCCTGGGGAGCGGCATCTCCCTGTTTATCGCGACCAACCTGTGTGAGACTGTCATCTGGTCGGCGCTGTCGCCGATGACGGTCAACGTGGGGCGCGGCGTTGAGTTTGAAGGCGCCTTCATCTCGCTCTTTTACTTGCTCCTGACGCGGTCGGACAAGATCCGAGCTCTGCGCGAGGCCTTTTTCCGGCCCGAGCTGCCCAACGTGTCGAACGTGCTGTCCACCTTTGTCGTGTTTGCCGTGGTGATCTACTTCCAGGGCTTCCGCGTGGACCTGCCGGTCAAGAGCTCCAAGATGCGCGGGCAGCAGGGCACGTATCCCATCAAACTGTTCTACACGTCCAACATGCCCATCATCCTGCAGACCGCCCTCGTGTCCAACCTCTACTTCCTGTCGCAGATGCTGTACCGCCAGTACCCGACGAACATCCTGGTCAACCTGCTGGGCCGGTGGCGCACGTTCAGGGACTCGAGCCACATGGTGCCCGCGGGGGGCCTCGCGTACTACATCTCCCGCCCGCCGACGGTGCTGGCGCTGGTGCAGGACCCTGTGCGCGCGTTCACATACGTGGCATTTGTGCTTGCCGCCTGTGGCCTGCTCTCTAAGTACTGGATCGAGGTGTCGGGGTCGAGTGCGCGCGATGTGGCGCGGCAGCTGCGTGACCAGCAGATGACGCTCAAGGGCCACCGCGAGACGTCGCTGGTCAAGGAGCTCAATCGGTACATCCCAACGGCCGCGGCTTTTGGCGGCATGTGCGTCGGGATGCTGACCATCCTTGCCGACTTCCTGGGTGCCATTGGCTCGGGCACGGGTATTTTGCTGGCCGTCACGATCATCTACCAGTACTTCGAGATCTTCTCGAAGGAGACTGCGAACGAGAGTGGTCTCATGTTCTTTTCATAGGGTTCCCTGCCTGGGTTGTGCTTGCTCCTTTGCTCTTCTCGCACGAAGCGTGCGTGCGTGTGCCGTTGCGCGTGCCTGTGGGCCTGGAGGGGGTGCGTCTTCTCGCTCGTCCCCGTGCGCTGCAGCGGCAGTGTCCCCCCTCCCCGAGTGCTCTCTACCCTCTGGCGTGCACAGGGCCTGTGGCGGGGGATGTCATGGCCCGGGGTCTTCTCTGTTCTGTGGATACGTTTCGTATTTTCTTTTCTTGGTACCTCTCTTCTCCTTTTATTTTGAGTCTTCTGTCCTCGTCTTGTGTGTTGCCTTGATGGTGAGGAAAAAAAAAGAAAACAACTCGTCCTTGCTCCGAACGTTGCGCTCATGCGGTGCTTGCCTACACGTCATGCTTTGCGTCTGTGGGTGTCCAAGGATTGACCTCCCCCATCAGCGGGCGCTGCTACCGGAGACACCGCCACATCTGCCGCCGTCATCATGCCCCCACCCCCCTCTACGAGCCTCACGCCCACCGCGCCGGTGGTGGAAGCACCCCCCCCTTGTCTCCCCGCGCACAGTCCAACAGCCCCCACGCATAGTCGGCCCCCCCCGGGTAAGGGGACGGCGCCCACCGGCGTTTCCACTCATCATCGGCGAGGCCAATCCACGTGGCGCCCACCCCGCGCGCCGCCGCCGCCGCCTCTACCTGGATCGCGTAGGCGGCGGCAGCAGCCACCGACGGGGTGGCGGTGGTGTTGCCGCCGCCCGGGGGCGCGCGCCAAGGCGGCCCCCGCGTTGGGAAGCCCGTCTCGCTGAGCGTGACCGCCACCCCCGGGTGGGCGGCCGCCACCGCCGCGACGCGGTCGAGGACAATGCCGGACACGTCGGCGGCGAGGGGGTCGACGCCCGCATAGTAGGGGTGCTCCTGGACGCCCAGGACATCCAAGCTACGCACCAGCGCCGCGGCGGGCGTGCCCGCCGTCGCGGCCAGCCAGTGGGCGCCAATCTCCGTCACCCCCACCCGCGGGGGGGGCGGCGGCACCCGCCCCGCCGCCGTCGCCGAGGCGGCTGCCGCTGCCACCGCCGTCCGAACGCGGTGCACGGCGCCGGCGACGGTGGCGACGGGCATGCCGTGGATGCTGGTCGCCTCGTTGCCCACCCAGATGGTGCGGATGACGTCGCCGTAGCCATCGGCAAGGACGGCGGCCAGGAGGACCACCTCCCGCTCCACCGCCGCGGCGTCGGGACCCACCCACACGCCCGCGTCGACGGTCATGCCGCCCGCCCGGGCGGCGTCGTAAATGACCCGGTTGGCCCTGTCACATACCGCCGAGTAGGTGCGGACCCGGGGGGTGAGGCCCCGCAGGCGCTCCATGTCCGCCGCCACCACCTCGGGGGAGAGGCAAAAGTCGCCGCCGTCCGCCGGGCGGAAGGGCGGGCACGTGCGACCGGGGGAGCCCTGGAAGGGCGCGTAGGCAATGGAGTGGAAGTGGGTGCCGGGGGGGGGGGGACGGGGGGGGGTGGCATGGGCGGCAGGCGATGGGCGGGACGGCCCCTCGCGGACACGGACAGCCAGCAGGGAGCCGCTGACGGGCCGCGGGAGGAGGGCCACCCCAGCCGCCATTGCCACCACCACCACCACCACCATCGTCGCCGTTGCTAGCGCCTTCATGGCCGCCGGCAGGAGCGGGGACTGGCGAAACACAGGGCGTCGCGTGCAAGACGGGACCACAGAAGTGGACGCTGCAGCGCTGCAACGGCCTACACAGTACTTTCTACGGGCAAGGGGAGGAGGTAGGCAAACCGATGGGACGGCCGCCAGCCGGCCGCCCGCGGGAGGCCTTTAGGGGAGGTCCATCACGTCCGTAGCAGGCCGAGCGGCGGCCGCGGCGGCAGCAGCACGGCCAGGCGGGGGTGGTGGGCGCTCCAGCCCGCCCGTCTGCCGCGCAATGACGCGAGGTCGGATGAGATAGGGGGGGTGCGGGGAGGACGAGCCGAGCGCCGCTCGCCCAGCCACGCGGGGGAGCGTGCCCCCCGAGCAGCCCCCTGCCGCCCGCCAGTCTGCGTCGCCCGCCCTCGGGCCGGCAGCCCGCGCGGCACTCCCACAGTCGGGCACGTTGCGGCGGCGGCAGCAGCGGTCACCGCCACTGCCGCGGCCGCGGTCGGCCGGGCGGCCGGCAGATGGGGATGGGTGGCGGTGGCAGCCGCGGTGGGGTGCCGGCATGCACCGCCGAGGGGTGGCGGGCAGTTCCGGCCACACGCCGCGCCACGCCGCCGCGCCCTCCCCCAGTCCCCCCCCCGCCCCCCCCCCGCCACCTCCCACCCCCGCCTCCCCCCCACCCCCGCCTCCCCCCCTCCCCCACTCGCCACCGCGTGGCGGCCACGCCGGCCGGAGCGGCTGCGGGTCGTCATCGCCGGCGCCACCCCCCCTCTCAGCAGAGCACTGCGGAGGGGAGGAGGGATTGGGGGGGGGGGGGGGTGCGCCCGTGCACAGAGGAGGGGGAGGAGGCAGTGGCGGCGCGACAATGATCCCTCATGGGCACCCCCTCCCCCCCCGCACGGTGCGCAGCCAGCCCGTCCCGCCGCCCTCGGCAGCTACCGACGTGGCCGCACAGTGCGGGAGGGGGCCTCGAGAGGGGGAGGGCGCGCAATCCCCCTGGGCCGGCCAGCGGCAGTGGCTCCCCGGCACACCCCGTCGGCCCGCTCAAACGCGGCTGCCGCGGGACCACCACGTGCCGGTCAGACCAGCGGCTACCCAAATACGCCGCGCTCCCTAGCTAGCTGGCCTTTACGCCTCGTCCCCCCCCCGCCCCCCCTGCCCGCCCGCCGCCTCGTCAACCAGCCGCCGCCACACCCGCCCGTCGACGCGCACGCCGTCGGCGGCGGCGGCGGCGCGGCGGGCGTCCCCCCCCACGCCCGGCAGGCGGGTGCCCCCCGCGCAGAGCGCCGCCACCATGGCCGCCGTATCCGCCGCCACCTCGGCCGCCGGCCGCAGCAGCGACGGCGACACGGCCACCACCACATTGCCCCAGCCGCGGGGGGGGTGCCCACCGCGGCCCGCTGCGGTGGCCGCGTGCGGCACGCCCGCCGCGGGGGCGCCAACGGCGGGGCCCGTCAGCCACTCCACGAGCACCCCCAGCGCCGACGCCTTGTGCGCCGCGGCGGGGCCCCCAAAAGGCAGCAGCGCGGCCGCCGCGGCGGCGGTGACGGTGGGTGTGCCCGCCGCATCGAGCGCCACGTGCGCGGGGAGGGCGGTCCCCGCCGCGGCGGCTGCGCGGACGGCCCAGTAGGAGAGCGCAGAGGTGCCAATGTCCGCCACGATGACGTCGCACGGCGGGGGAGGGGGGCGGAGGGTGCCCGCTGGCGGCTCTCCGCCACCCCCGCCGCCGCCACCACCGTCGTCCCCGCCGCCGTCGACCGGCGCGGGCACCGGGATCCCATACGCGAGCGGGTTGGTGCCGAGCAGCGGCACCCGCGCGCCCGACGGCGCCACCAGCGGGGAGCTCCCCGACGCGGCCAGCCCAAACAGCCCCGCCGCCGCCACCCGCCGCGCATAGTAGCCAATCGCGCCACTCCCCGACGTCGTCCCCGTCGTGCCCACCACCCCCACCGTGCCCGTCAGCGTCGCCAGGCGGATGGCCTCGTCGGCCGCCGCGGCCATCGCCACCATCCCCGACCGGCCGGTCGCGTCGATGCGGGCTGAGATGGGGGAGGTGGCCACCGCCACCAGCGGCGGCGGCTGCGCAGCGCCGCCGCCGCCGTCGCCCCTGAGGCCGCCCACGCCAGACGAGACAAGCGTGGCCAGGCCCTGCGAGTTGCCCGACGCCTCCGCGTAGTGGAGGACCTCGGCCATGAGCACCGCGTCGGCCGGCGGGGTGCCCCGCCTCGTCAGCACCCGCGTGACGGTGGCAAGGACCTCTGCCGACGGAACCCGTACGTTCATCCCAGAGGGGGAGGGGGGTGCGGCTCTGTCCGTGGGGGGAGGGGGGGGCGGGTGCGCCGCCCCGCCGCCGCCGCCGACATTGCCGCCGCTGTCGCCACCGCTCGCCGCCCCTGTCCCCATGCTCAGCAGCCGCCGCCGCCGCCCGCTGCCGTTGGCGGGCGCACGGCTAGTTGCACGTCGGTAGCCGCGGTCCGGCCGGCGCGACGCAGCGCAATCGCGGCGCCATTCCCGCACCGCCGCCGCCGCGGCGGGCGGTGCGCCAAACGCGGCCGACACGGCCGCAACGCGACCGGCGGCGGCGGCGGCGGCGGCGGTGGCGGTGGCGGTCAATGGCATCGGCGGCGGCATGGTGTTGGTAAGAAAAGGGGGGGGGGGTTGCCGCCGGGAATGGGAACACAAGCGGCGGAGGGCGGCAACAAAAGGGCGCTGTCCCTTGCAAACCTGCCCCTACCAGATGCCGACGGCTGTCCCCCGCGGTGGTGCTACGACTCCGAGAGGGGCAATGCCCGAGCGATCATCCTCGTGCCGTCCGTCAGGGGGTACTCTGTACGGAAAGAGTGCTGTACCGTATGTACACCATGTATCGGTGTACAGTACATACATACAGTACAGTACATAAAGTACAGTACTAACATTGCAATCGGGAGTATGTACCTCACCGTGATCCGAACAATCCCATATCCTACTCTGCAACTGTCCTCCCGCGTCCACTTCTGTCCGGCTTCCGTCTCATGGCCCGTCCCCGTTCCCCGAGTGAGCTATTTTCTTTCCCTTCTTGCCTTCCATCTTTGCCCCCCCCCCCCCTCGTTCTTGCCCAATAAACCTCCTGTGTTCCCCCCGTTCCCCGCCTCCACCGCACCATGGGGTCCCCCACCCCCCCCGGCCGCGACCGGCCTGCCACAGTCATCGCACCATCCATCCTGTCGGCGGATTTCGCTGCTCTCGGCGCGGCTGCGGCGGCCATGACCGCCGCCGGCGCCGACGCGCTCCACGTCGATGCCATGGACGGTCACTTTGTGGACAACCTGACGCTCGGCCCGCCGGTGGTGGCGGCCCTCGCAGCCGCCACCTCGCTGCCGCTGGACGTCCACATGATGCTGTCCGACCCGGGGGCGTGGGTGGGGCGCTTTGCCGCCGCCGGCGCCGCGTCGCTGACCTTTCACCTTGAAACGTGCTACGCCGACGGCGGCGCCTCGTACGACGCCGCCACCCCCACCCGCGCCATGACCGACGCGGAGCTCGCCGCCGCCCGCAGCCTGTGTGCCAAGATCCGCGACGCAGGCGTCCGCGTCGGCGTGGCTCTCAGGCCGGCGACGCCCGTGCACGATGTGGCCGCGCTTGTCGCGTCGGGGGACGTGGACATGGTGCTGGTCATGAGCGTGGAGCCGGGCTTTGGCGGCCAGTCGTTTATGGCGGGGGTGCTGCCCAAGGTGGCGGCGCTCCGTGCCGCCGCCGCGGGCGGACCGGGCCTGGCCATCCAGGTAGATGGGGGGGTGTCGCCAGACACGGTGGGGGCGGTTGCCACGGCGGGCGCCAATTGTGTGGTGGCGGGCAGCGCCGTCTTTGGCGCCCCCGACCCGCCGCGCGTCATTTCGATACTGCGGGCGGCGGTCGACGACGCGGCGTCGGCGGCGGCGGCGGTCCCAGCGGCGGCTGTTCCGACAGCCGTGGCGTAGAGAAGGGACCTCGAAAGGGGCGGGGGGGGGGTGGGGGGGGCTGCGCTGGTAGAAGTGGGTAGGGCGGCAGGGGGGACACGTCATTCTGGGGAGGGCGGGGGGGGGGCGAGGTGGGTGGAGCGGCCGTGGGCGGATTGTTGCTCGCTCACCGCTCGAAGCTCGGGACGGGGCCTCCTGCCTTCTTTGCCGCGCACGCGGCGGGGCAAGATATGAAATGGAGGGAGTTGCGGCGTCGGTCGGGGGTCGCGACTGCCCGCGGTCGGCGGGCACCCCCTCGGCAGCAGGCGGCGTGGCCTGTTGTACCACTGTGGTGGGCGTGACGGTGCCGCCGTCGAGCTATCATGGGGACCTTGTACGGGCACGGGCCGGGGATGAAGGAAGGGGACGGAACTCGTGGACGGAACTCGTTCCGCCTCGCCTATTTTTTTTTGTACTTCCCTCGTATGTAATCTTCAACTGTCTCCTCGTCCGCCGGGAGCTTCGCTGTGAGAGCCCTCATCTGGGAGCCCTGGACAGTGGTACATATGTACACGTACGTACTATTGTACTGCACGTATGTATGTATTAATGTGCAGTACATACATACGTACAGTACGTACAGTACGAACAGTATGTACTGTACGAACAGAGTGTACTGTACACCGATAAGATTAGTACTGGGGCTTATGTATGGGCTACTTTGTACCGCCGACGCGGGGCCGTGCACCGACGTGGAAGCCGAGCGCGTCGCCGCGGCCGGGATCCGCCTCTTGGGGTCACGCGCCTGCCGCCTCCCCTTCCCTTGCCCCTGTCTCTTCTTCCCTTGAAGAAGGAGAGGCCTCTCCGCTGCATTGGGCCTGCCTCCTTTCTCCCCGCCCGAATCCTTTTTCCTCCTGCCCTCCCCTCCTCCCGCCACTCACTTTTCCTCCCTGGCTTGCGCTACGCCATGGCCTCCCCTACGTGCCCCCTCCTCCCGCCGCCCCGCATTGGCGTCCTGGAACTTCACGGTGACTTTGCGGAACACACGGCCATGCTTCGTGCCCGTGGGGCGGAGACGGTGCCCCTGCGGTGTGCGGCAGACCTGTCACCCACCCCTCCTCTCGACGGTCTGGTGCTGCCCGGCGGGGAGAGCAGCACCATGGCCATCCTCCTCGACGCGCTCTCCATGGCTGACCCCCTTCGAGGCCTCATTGCGGGGGGGCTCCCGGTATTTGGCACCTGCGCAGGCGCCATCCTGCTGTCGGACGAGGTGGTCGGTAAGGGGGGGGAGGCCGCGTCGGTCGCCCTGGGTGGCCTGGACGTGGCCACCCGCCGCAACGGGTACGGCACGCAGGTACACTCGTTTGAGGCAGAGACGGCGTGGCTCCCCGCCGACGTCGCCGCCGACGCCGACGCCACCACCACCGCCCCCACCGCCGCCACCGATGACGCGGGCGCAGTGGCGCCGCTGCCTACCGGCCCCCTGCGGGTGGTGCTGATCCGGGCGCCCATCTTTGAGCGCCTCGGCCCCGGGGTGGAGGAGCTCGTCTCCCACGAAGGCCGCGCCGTCATGGTCCGCGGCGGCTCGCAGCGGCAGGTGCTTGCGGCCACCTTTCACCCAGAGCTGACCGGCGACGGGCGGGTGCACGCGCTGTTTTTGGGTATGGTCGACGAGCGGCGGCGGCGGCTGGCCGCCGACGGCGGGGGCGGCAAGAAGGCGGCGGCCTGACAGCTGCGCAGCGGGAGAGCGGCCAGGCGGAAGGGACACGTCTTTTTGGGGGGGGGGTGGGGGCTGGGGGTGGAAGAGAGGGATAGTGGGGGCAGAGGGGGGTGCGGTGGGGCGAAGCGGGGAGAGGCAAGTTTCGGGAAGAGGTGGGAAGGTCAGGCAGGTAAGAGGGGGAGAGTGCCGACGGGCGTGCAGCGAGGAGTGACCCTCGTTGCTCAGCGACCACCTGCGGCCTGTAATAACGCAGTATGTATCCTTTTCCGGTTGCCATGCCTCACCTTTGGCGGCAGTGAGCTGGTCGAGTGCCGCCGTGGCCGCGACGGCCGCGCCCCGCCGCGCTGCGTAGAGTGCGGCGGTCAGCCGCACGGCCGCGGCGCCCACGCTCACGGCCGCCCTCGGCGCCCCCGGGGCGCCGAGGGCGCGGCTGGCCACGTGCTGCCCCCTTCGACCCGCCCTCCCTCCCCCTCCGTCCAAGTCACGCCCTCCCAGCCCCCGCCACCTGCAATCAACCCCCCCCGCCTTCCCTCGCCTTGGCTCACGCGTCGGCAGCTTGGACGGCGGCAGCAACAGCGGCGCGTCCCCCCCCCGCGCCCCCCCCCCCCCCCCCCCAACACCCACCGCCGATGCCACCGCCCCCACAAACAGCCCCCCCGCCGCCACCTCCTCTGCCACCGCGTCAATGCACGCGCGGACGGTGGTGGCCGACGCGGCAACGCCGCCAAATGCGCCGACCGCGGCGGCGAGCAGGTCTGCCCGCCGCGCCTCGCGCGCCGCCACCTGTGACGCCCCCGCGGCGGCAGCCGCGGCGGCTGCACCGCCGTCGGTCGCCTCGCCGCCGTCGCAACCGCTGCCACCACCGCCAGCCGCGGCAACGGCAGCGGCGGCGGTCGCGGCGGCGCGACCGACGGCGGCGGCGAGCGCCTCTGCCGTCGCCGCGGCAGCGGCGCCAGCCTCTGTCCACGCTGCCGCCTGCGCGTCGGCGCGCGCGGCGGCAGCCGCCGCCGCCGCCGCCACCGCCCGGTCGGCAACGGTGGCCGCGGCGGGCGCCGGCGCCGCGCCACTCACCGCCACCGCGGGCCAGCCGGGGGAGGTGGGACCGAGCGCGGCGACAGAGGCGGCCCAGGCGGCGCCTGCGGTTGCAAGCGCCTCCCGGATGGCGGGCGGTACGTCTGCCGACGCTGGTGGGAACGCCCGGGCGGCCGCCGCAGCGACGAGCGCGGCGAGGCGCGCCTCAGATGGCGCCGCATCTGCGGGGGGGATGAGGGTGTAGAGGGGGGGGAGCGGCTTGGGAGGGGGGGGGGGAGGGGGGGCGGGCACCCGTACCACCCGCCGCCGCCGGGGCGGCCGAGCCGCCGCAGCGGCCGCCGCCGGCTGGCTGGGGGCGGCAGCCGCCCGCGTCGCCGCCGTGGGGGTCGACCCCGCGGCCGGAGGTCCGCCGCCGGCATCCGAAGAGGCGAGTGCGGTGCGCGCCGCTGGTTGGCGTGCATGCGGCCCGCCGGGAGTGGCCGCCGCGGCCGCCGCCTCCAAAGACGCTCTGCCGCCGCTGGCTGCGCGCGGCCGGCGGCCGGCCGACCGGGATGGGGACGCCGCCGCAAGCCGCCCGCGACCGTCGGCGTCGGCCGGCGGGGAGGGAGTAGCGGCCACGCCGGCCGATCGGGTGAGTCTAGGGGACACGCGCGGAGGGGTGGTGGCCGCACCCGCTGCACCTGCTGCGCCGGCCGCTGCGAGCAAAGGCGCGGCGGCGCGGCGGGGGGACACACGCAAAGGCATCGTGCCGCCGTCGGGGTGCGCCGCGACAGCACCCGAAGCGGCCGCGGCCGGGGCAGCGTGCGGGCCAGACGCCCGGGAGAGGGGGAAGGTCGCCGCGGAAGGCGCGGCCGCACCGGCAGGTGCCGCCCCCGCGGCCGTCGACCGAGGGGTGCGCGCCGCTGAGCAGGTGCCGGTGGGTCCACCGGCCGGTACACGGGGCGTCGTCGCCGCCGCCGCCGGCGTGGCAGTGGCGGTGGACCGCGGCGTGCGGGTGGCCACCCGCGGGGGGGTGCCCGCCGCCGCCGTCGGGGCCGCTGCAGGTGCGCCGCCGGCACTCCGCCCCCGCCGGCTCGACGGTGACGCGGGCGCCCGCCCACCACCTCCGCCCACATCGACCAACGACGGGACGGCGTCCACCGTCGCCGCCGACAGAGCCGCCGCCGCCGCCCGCCGCCCCACCTTGATCGCCGACACGGCATCCGCGGCAGCGCCCGACGCTCGGCGACTGCGGCGGGGTGTCTCGCCGGTGGCCAGCCCCCCCGCGGCGGTAGACAGCGCGGTCACGCCAGCACGGCCAATGGTGGAGGGGGAGGCGCCCGCTGCGGCCGTTGCCCCAGCCGACGACAGCGTGGGCGGCAGATTGCGTCGCGCTGCACCGCCACCACCAAGACCACCCCCGTCGCCGCCGCCGTCGCCGCCGCCTCCGCCGCCGCGGCCGACGCCGCCGCCGCCTCTGGCGCGGCGGGCGCGCTTCCGAAAGTGGAATCCATCAGCGGCCGCGTCGGCGGTGGCGGCGGACGCCGCGTCCGCCGCCGGCGCAGGGGAGGAGCGGGTGGCACGGCGGGTACTCCCGCTGACAGCGGGGGGGGGGGGCGCGGCCGGCGACGCGGGTGGCGGCGCCACCGACTCGGACGCGCCCGACCGGCGGCGCTTGGTGCCCGACGGCGGGGGACGGGGCGCCGATGCCATGGCTAGGAGGTAGAGGGGGGGGGCGGTGGCGCGATCAGGAGCGGTTTGGATGAGGGCAGGGCTGTTCAGTGGGGCGGGTGGAGTGCAATGGGGTTGACGGTGGAGGAGGGGGGAGGATGATGCCAGCGGATGGAAGTTAAAAAAATAGGAGTAGGAAGAGAATGCTCACTGGGCACACGCGCGCGGGCGGGAGAAAGCGACAGGGAGACCGAGGGATGGAGGGAGTATTGGCCAAGACGGGGACCGGTCGTCGAAGAGGGCAAGAGCGCGAGCAAGGACGGTGTGCTCATGGGGTACAACGTGAGGGGAGGCGGGGCTTGAGCCCGGACCGCTCCGTGGCGGGCGCGCACGCGTGCGCGCGGGAGCGCACGGCGGGCACCCTTTTAAAATTTTGAACATATGACTTCTGTACTTGTTTTAGGGTGTTGGAGACTGTCAGTACATTGGTGGGATTTAGCACCACGCATCCTTCCCGTAAGTGCAATGAGATCGGAGATGAAAGAAGTTGTATTGGCCACTACCGAGCGTGAAGGGTGGAAGGGTGGCTGGGTGACGGCCACGCAGCCACGGAGAAAGCGGCTGACCCAGCGCTCCTCCGTCGCGGTGCGTTGCGGCACCCGCGGCACTCGCACGCCGCCGATGCCGTCCCGTTCGCGACCGTTGAGTCCTCCCCCCCCCCTATGTAGCTACCTCCGCCACTCAAACCGCCTTGCCCTCCCCCCGCCTTGCCCTCCCGACGGTCGCGAGACGCATTGGGCGCGCCACCGGGCCCCGCGGCCACGGACGCTCACCCCCGCCTCCACGGCCGCCGCCGCGTGCACCCGCACCTCCACCGCCACCGCCACCGCCACCGCCACCGCCACCGCCACCACCACCGCTATCGCCCACCCTCACTGCCCAACCACACCACAGCCAACCACCATATCCACCCCCGTCGCCCACGGCTCGCCGCTCTGACGTGGCGACCGCTCTGGCGGCGGCGGCCCGCTGACGGCGCGTTGCGAGGGGAGGGAAGGGGGGGGCGTACGCCTGTAGCCCGCCCGTGCGGGCCGAGCGCGCGCGCGCGTGCCGCCTTGGGTGCCGTTGCAACCCCCCCCCCCCCCCCCTTCTCTCCCCCTTCCCGCCGCCCAGGCCGCTGCCCTCTGCCGTTGTCGCCGCGCTCGCCGGTGACCCCGGCGGCCAGCCAGCTACGATGGCGTCGGCGACGGTGGCGGGGGCTGCTGCTGCTGCATTGGCAATGCCGCGGGCGAGGGAGCTGCCGCTTCCATTGAGTGGGTGGTGTGGGGGGGTCGGGCGGTATTCAACGGAGGATGACCATCCGGAGGGGCGATGGAGGGGGGGCGGGGGGGGCTGGGTGGGAGGTTGACACTTTAGGGTGAGGGGGGGTGAGGCACCCCCCCCCCCCCTCGGCGCTAACTAGGCAGTACCGCTCGGGGGGTGGCTGGCGGGTGCGGGCTATTCCCTCCTTGCTGTGTCGTCGCACCGTCCCGCGGCGGGCGTAGGTAGACCGTCCTGGGGCCTGGCGGTGCCCCACCGGCACTGGCGACCGCGGTTACCGCGGGGGCGCGGCGGCCGCTGCTGCGAGGCGGCGGCGCGGCTGCGGCCGCCGTGGTGTGGTTGAGCGGCCGCGACTGCGTGGCACCCTGCCGTGCAGCTGGGGCACGCGAGCACGGGGGGTGGTGGGAGGGGGGCGGGCGCAGTGAGCGTGCCTGGGCGGGGTGTTGCTCTGCAGCTGCCGCAGCGGCGGTGATGCCGCTCTTGCTCGTCGCCGCCGCCCGCCCGCCGTCGGCGGCCGGCCCCTACATGAGTGCCACAAGGATCCCGCCCCACGGCTCACATCCCCCATCCCTCGTATGCCCCGCGCCTGGCATGGCCCACACACCCGTTGCTGCCCACACCCTACCATCTGTCCGCCGCCACCACCCGGTCCCTGGGGGGGGACCTGCCCCCACGGCCAGCCGGCCTCGGTCTTGTTGCTGTACGAGGGGGAGGACTGACCGTGTCGCAGGGGGAGGCGGCGCTCGTCGGGGAGCCTGCGCCGGGCCCACACCCATCACTATGGCGAGGCCGGCGCGGTGGCGGCGCCCCGCGGGGCGGCGTCCTGGCCGACGTTGCGGGGATGGGGCGGCGTTGACGTCCGCTGCCGCTGCCGGTGCCACCCTGCTGGTGGTGGCCGTTGCGGCAACCGCGCACCTGCGGGGGGCGACGGCAAGCGTCTTGATGGGACCGTTGCGGGCAGTGGCGAGGCCGCTCGACGCGCCGGACGCGGGTGCATCACCGGCAGGGGAGCTGATGACGGGCGGGGCACCAGACGGGGGGCCCGACCGCGGTACCGTATGGTATGCTCCCCGGCTTGCCGACGTGGCGGCAAACGTGAACGTCGAGCCGTATGCCGAGCAGGGCGTCGGAGCGTATGCCGAGCAGGACGTCGAAGGGCCTGTCGAGGAGAGCGTCGATGCGTCAACCGAAGAGAGCCTAGAAGCGTCTGTAGAGGCCATTGTTGATGCCACCTTGGAGGCGATCCCCGCAGCGGCTGCCAACGACGACTATGACATGCACGCCGTCGTTGGCGAGTCGCCACCTAGTGACACGGCGGCCGCGGCCCCCGTTGGCCAGCCGTCACCCGGCGTGCACGCGTCGGCCACCCCTGAAGCACCCTCCCTGTGGGCTACCCTGGCGGCCACTTGGACGGCGCCTCCCGTGGCGGTACCGGCGCGAACGTTCGTGGCGGAGGCGACGGCTTCGGTTGGGGACAACCCAGCTGGGCTGAGCGTGTGGAAGCACGTCCAGGCAACAGCGTCGGCCACCCCAACCTTGGTGGCTGAGCAGACAGCGTCGGTGGGAAACAACCCTGCGGGGCTGAGCGTGTGGAAACATGCTGTCGAGGCCACGGCGGCAGTCTACCCGACAGCTCCCCCGACCGCCTCCCCGACGGCCGCCCCGACGGCCGAACCGACGGCCGAACCGACGGCCGCTGTGACAGTCGTCCCGACGGCCGCCCCGACGGCCGCCCCGACGGCCGCCCCGACGGCCGCTGTGACAGCCGCCCCGACGGCATCCCCGATGGCATCCCGGACTGCCTCCTTGACGGCCGCCCCCGCGGTCGCCCCGACGGCGACGGCTGAAGCTGACACGACGCCGTATGCTGCGCCTGCATCAACCCCAACGGCCACTCCTGATGCATCTCATCCATCGGTGGTGACCCCTGCCCCCGCTCCTGTCGACGCTGGTGGCAGCTATGTGCCCGTGGTGGGTGCCCCCTCCCCTCCTCCGGCTCTCAAGCCGTGGACTTCGGGGACTTTTCCCATGTGGACGGGCCGCCCGTCAGCCGGCGTGCGCTCCTTCTCCGCCCTTCCTGCGACGGGCGTGCACCCGCGGCTCTTTTTTACTCCCGAAGACCTGCCTGCGATGCGGACGGCTCTGCTGGACCGCGAGGGGGAGCTCCCTGACGGCTGGAAGATGGATGCAGTGAGTCTGCGGGGCGCCGACCCCGCGCGCCTTCTCGGCGTCACCTCGTACCTGTTTATCCGCGATGCTGTGGCGTCTGGGTACGATTACGGCGATCCACCCCTCTTCACGGGCGTGTTTGAGGATGTTTACAGGCGCCTTTCTGAGGGAGACCTGAGCGTGGACCTGTCCAAGATCAAACTCTACGGAACCAACGTGGCCGGTGCTGGCCAAGGCCGCGACGGCCTCTACGGCAAGCTGTCGGGCGCGGGCTTTGTGTCACTCCTCCGGGAGGAAGGGGGCTTCCAGCGGGGTCCGCTGGCCACTGCCCTAGCCACCACTTGCGTCCTTCACGCGCGGACCTACAAGCCGGGTGGGAAGCGGGGCTTCCAACATGACATGGCCGTGGACCTGGGTATTGCGTACGACATGCTGGCGGGCGCCATGACGACTGACCAGCGCCGCGCTTGTGTGACGCTGATGGGCACTATGATTCGTGGGCGGGAGGAGCTGGGCACGGACGGCTTCCAGAAGCGGCCTTTTGCACAAAACTACAACCACATAGGCTGGCACGCCCACATTCACGTCCTCGCACACGTGATGGAAGGCGAGAATGGGGATGGCGGCGACGAGGGCGACCTGTGGAAGACCACCCTGCCCATCGGCATCGACGTGCAGAAGAAGTTTGTCGCGCAGACCATCACGGAGGGCTCCCTCGGCCGCGAGTCGGGCGGCTACTTTTCGATGGGCTGGTACTGGGCACTTCCCGCCAACATCATCTTTGCGCGTCGGGGCTTCAACGTCTTCACCGACCCCGAGCTGGGCGACCACTTTTACCGGGGCCTCCTCTTCTTTTTCACGGCCCAGGTTCCCCTGTCGGAACCGCTGTCCTCGTGGGACGGGCGGCATCACGACGACCTACCGTCGGGTCAGCGCCCCCGCTACCAATGTCTCATGGCGTGGCTGTACGGGTCGGACGCGCTCGCGCAACACCAGTTGGCGAACTCTTGGTCGGCCGAGATCCCCACTTCCGGTGACGCATTCATGTGCGCTCTCTTTCCACCAGACAACCGCGGGCGGGGCGTTGCTGTGGCAACGGTGGCAGAGGTCAAGGACATCCCGCTCACCCTCTTTGACCGCGACAAGGGAGAGCTCACCGTACGTAGCTCGTGGGCAGACGACGCGGTGGCGCTCAACTTTGAGTCTCGCCTCGACACGTACCGTCTCGGCCACGTGCACGCGTCGCGTAACTCGTTTTATCTCTACGCCGGCGGCCGGCCGTGGGTGATCGACCAGACGCGGGCGGATGTGGAAAACCTGGGCCACTCCACCGTGCTCATTGACGGCGTCGGGCAGTCGGGAGGAGGTGACTCGGCGGGGCGCGACCTGTGGCCCTCTTTCCCGGCCGTGTGGAACGAAATGAGTGACGGTCCCGGCCTCACCGTCGCTGCCGCTGACGCCAAGTACGCCTACGCCTACTCCCTGCGGTGCGCGCCGCCTTACGAGTGTGTCAACAACACGTTTACGGCGCAGGCCTTTGGGTACGCCCCCGACCCGTACCAGCCGGCCTGGATGGCGGGCTTCCCCGTTGGTCCCAAGACCGTGTCCATTTTCAACCCCGTTGTACGCGCTTTTCGGACGGTGGCGTTTGCCAAGGGCCCTACTCCCTTTGTGCTCATCGTGGACGACATCCAGAAAGACACTGCTGAGCATACGTACGAGTGGATGGTCAACGTGCCGTTGGCTGGCACCCTCTGGCGCCACGAGGAGGAGGACGTGAATGCCGACCCCGAGTACTCATCTTACGGGGGACGGGACTTGGTTCTTCGCTACACCCCTGATGGGCAAGCTGGCACCCCGCGGCTTCTGATGCGCATCCTGCGCGCTGACGGGGAGTTGATGGACGGCGGACTGCGGGTGCGGGACCGCAAGGTGCGGATCAGGGACGCCAAGGTTGCCGCGAAGAAGGGCTTCAAGCGGGAGGAGAGCATCCGCACGGCCGGCTTTGCGGTCCGCTCCGTGACTCCCCAGTTTGTGGTGCTGGCGTGGCCATTTTTGCAGGGCCAGCCGCTTCCCGAGACACGTGTGGAGGGTGGGGGTGTGGTGACTGTTGCGGGGCGGCGCTTCCAGCTGACTCCCAACGTCGACGGCCGCACGCGGGTGGCAGAGGTTTGAGCGGAGGAGAAGTGGCGGGGCGATGCGCGCGGCGCACCAGGCGGGAGCTGCTCGTGTACTGGCCGAAGAGGGGGGGATGGGGGTCGTGGTTAACAATATGTATGCTTTTCTTCGTGCACGTTCGTTGTCGGCAAGGTCCCTGGAGGTCTGGCTCAGGCGGAAGGGCAACCAGAGGTGGGGATGGCCAAGGAGAGGAGTCGGTCCTCAAGTGGAGGTGGGCGTTGGCCGACAGTGGGCGCGTTGCGGTGGGCAAAAATTCCAAGGAGCAGGGCCTGGGACAAGGTGCAATCGAGACTCACGGCATGTTCTGTTCATTCAGCGTTCAAGAATCTCTGCAAAACACTCCCCTCTTCCCCAACAGGCCCCAGCAGCGGGCAAGAATCTCTGCAAAACACTCCCTTCTTCCCCAACAGGCCCCAGCACTCTGCTCGACCCCCCCCATGCGTACTCCCACCCCCTTCATCGGGATGTCATCGGTTGGAAGTGGGGCGCGCCCCCCTTGCGTACCCGCACCCCTCTACATCGGGACGTTCATCGGTGGGGGGTCACCCCCTGCGCACTCCCTCCCCCCTACATCGGGACGTTCATCGGCTGGAAGTGGAGAAGCTGCTGGACAATGGGCGTGTTATACATGACACTCTGGGTGATCATGCCTCCCGCGGCAAGCATTGCCAGACGCCCGTTCTTGATCTCTGAAGTCCGCAGCCGCTTGGCCTTCTCCCCGTCCATGGGGCCAGCAAACTTGGTAAAGTCGAGGCCAAACGTCCCACCCACCCGCTCCGGGTGCTTGTCGAAAAATTCGAGCATCATTGGGTAGTTGACGTTGCCAGCGTACGTAGCGAGCTCGAACAGCCCACAAAAGGCAAAAATCTGCCACAACGCCAACGCTGGCACGTCGTTGAAGGCGCCCGCCGGCAGCGGGTTGGCGTAGAGGTGGTTTGGGAGGTGCACAAACTCCTGGACGACCATACCAAGCGCGCCAAGCATCGCCACCCTCCCATTCTTAATCTCGGCCTCAATCATCCAGCGTCGGTCGATGCGGGCCACAAAGCCAAACGGGTCAAATCCCGCAAAGCCGGGAATGCTTGCGTCAAGGTTCTGGGGGTTGGGCATAAAGGGCATGGAGGGGCTCTTGCCCGACGACGACTTGGTCGGGGGGGGCGGGGAGGTGGTCATCCGGAGGGCCCGACGGGGGCCACCATCGCGCATGGTGGTGGCTACGGCGGAAGAGGCCCACGAGGTCCCGCGCAGCACGGGCAGGGCGGTCACAAACGCAAAGGCCGCCATGGTCGAGGGCGCGTGGGGAGGGAGATGGGCCGCGCGACCAGCGGGCGGTTGCGGCGAGGGTCGACGGTGGGTCGAGGGTGGCGGGGAGTTGGGGTGCGAGGGGGAGTGGAAGGCTGGCTTGGGGTGGCTGGGAGACAAGTGTGTCGTGTGAAGAGCTCGTCGGTCGGAGCTCGTGCGCGACCGACACTGCGCTTTATGCACCACCTTGTCCCCTCCTCCGGCTGCCTGGACCAGCCATGGTCAGCCACGCAGCTCAGGGCGGTGCCTCGCAGCTCCCACCGACACCCCCCCCCAGCCCGCCCCCCCTCACGACCTCTCCCCTCCCCACCGAATGATGCTCACCTGCTCCGCTCCTCCCGCCGCTCCTCCCCCTATCCATGCAAGCACCCCGCCTTCGTGCGGGCAACTCGTTACCACCGGTTGCCATCGCGCGGGGGGGCTGAGCGCCCCTCGCAGGACGGGCCGAGGCAGCTCCCCAGCCCACTTCCCCTGGCGAAAGAAGGGGGCGGGGCACCCCGCCGGGGCGCCCCGGAGTGCCCGTGCGAGCCGGCGGCCACTACTGTACACACCCCCCGCGGTGTGTCCGAGGCGCCCGGCGTCTGTCGTGCGGGCCGCTGCACGCCGGCGGGCGTGTAGATCGGGCGTGTGGATCGCCGGCGGGGGCGTTCGGGAATGGACGGGAGGGTGCCGTACACTCTCCCCTGCAGGAGCCACGCATCAGATGGCGCGAGTGTTGCTTGGCGCTGAGGCCTCCCCCGAAGCGGCGCGCGCGTGTGCAAGTCGGCCAAGGTTGGCCCACCAACGGTGGCGGATCGCGAGATCACGTGACCTGTTCAACGGCCGCGTTCCATTGAGATGCCCCCCTCGGCCACTCAAGATTCAGTTTTGTCCGTTGGGGCATGCATTCAATTGACTGCCCCGCTGGGGCTCTGCGGGCCTGTGGGGGTGGGTTCCCGGAGGCGGTTGTCGACGTCGCTCTCCGAAAGGTGCTGCGGAACCGCCCGGAGCGACGGGATCATCATGCCTTTGCAAGTAGAGCGGCGCTGCTATCGTGGCGTGCTTTGCGGGGGCGCGCCGCTGCGGCTGGTTGCCGCCTCCGCTGGATGCAATGGATGTGGGGGGGGGGGGTGTGCGCGGGTGCTCGAAGACCCCACCACCCGCCCGCGGCGCGTCGCTACCGCAGCTGCCACCCCTCTTAGCGGGTGCAGCACGCCCCGCCCCACCTGCCATCGCGGCCGCTCCCGTGGCTGCAGTGGCTGCGCAGTGATGAGCGGAGAGTGCGCCGCTGTTGCACCGTGGCGGGGGCAACTTGCGGCAGGAGTGGGGGAGATCGACGGCGCTTTCCCTAATTCTCCCCGCTCCCCCATGCACAGACTTGCGGCGCCGCCACGCGGAAAGCGGGACGTGGACAACCTATGACGCTGCCGCTGCAGGTGAGAGGGCCCGCCAACGACATCAGGCGGAACAACGCAAGCCGGTGGTCGGTGGGCTCCCTGCGGAGCGACTATAATTCATCCTCCGAGGACTGTCGCCGACTGATCCGCTTCAAGTGGTACATTTCTCACCTCCCCCTCGTCTCCCGACTCGCGCCCGTCCGATGTGCCGCGGACGGCGGACATGGACACAGGCTGGCACCTGCCCAGACGCAGGCACCTTCATGCGTATAAGCTGGCGAGCCTTTCTCGTCCCGCTCTCCTCTGTCGCGTGGAGCCGATCCGCCGCGCGGCGAGCTGCCTACCGTTTCGTGGCCTCGTCGATGCCTATATACAGTTCATACTTTTTACTTTTTGCGTCGAACGCAGAATGCTTTTCAAGTTGGATGTCTTTACGATCATGAAAGTACTCATTGACGTTACGCAATCAACTTAGCAGCTCGCGGACTCAGACACAAGACTTTCTCTAGTTTTTTCAAGACCAGGAAGACTTGAGTATTCCGTGTTCGATGATCGTGCACCGCCGCGAGCCTGCTCGAGGCCTCCTACCGACTTCGCAGTGCACCCTGGCGGCAAGGCGGCCGCCGCCGACCGGGACGGCGGCTCCAGCCCATCTGGGGGGCGCCGCGCGTCACGCCTGCCGCCGCGCCGGAGGCTCGCCGCGGCTGGCCTCTCACCCTGTCGTATCGCCACTGGCATCCTGCCGTCGTGGGTGGGCCGGTCTGCCGGCTCCCCTTTAGCTGCCGTCTGAACTCCGCTCGTCACAGGCATCTCCCTATTGCCTACCTGTCGTCGGCAGCTGCCACTGCCGCCGCCGCCGTCTGTGCTCCCCTAATTCTTACACTCTGCCCCCCCCCCGCCGCGCCGTCCCCCCCCTCCATTTCCTCTCCTTGGATGGGGGCTTCCCTCCCGCCTCCCCCACCCGGCGGCTGGCGATGGGCTGCCGCCTGGGCGGCGGCGGGCGCCCTCGTTGGCCTCTACCGGGCCGGTGCCGTCGGCGACGCCCTAACCACCATCGCGTCCGCTGCCCAGTACGTGCTGTTGATGCACACTCGCCGGCAGCGGCCGTCGCGCATCATCCTGGTGCGCCACGGGGAGTCGCTGGGCAACATCGACAAGAGCGTCTACGAGACGCTCGCCGACAGCCGGCTCCCGCTGACGGAGCGAGGAGTGGCGCAGGCGCAGGCGGCGGGGGAGCGGCTGCGTGACCTCATTGGCAACGAGACGGTCTTCTGTTTTGTGTCCCCGTATGTGCGTGCGCAACAGACGTTGAACGAGATGGTGAAAGCCGCTGGGCTGTCGCCCTCCTCCTACCGCGTGCGCAACGACCCGCGGCTGCGGGAGCAAGACTTCGGAAACCTGCAGCAGGTGGACACTATGCGAGTCCTGATGGCCACTCGGAAGGAGGTGGGCCGTTTCTTCTTCCGCTTCCCCAATGGGGAGAGTGGCGCCGACGTGTACGACCGGGTGACCTCCTTCCTCAGCAGCGTCTTTCGGGTGATGGACAAGGTGCGGTCAGCGCCGCCACACCACCGGCGGTACGACAACATCCTGATCGTCAGCCATGGCCTGACCATGCGCATCATCTGCATGCGCTTCCTCCACTGGGAGGTGGAGCAGCTGGAGGACGTGTGGAACCCAGACAATGGGGAGGTGTGGGTGCTCGAGAGACATCCGGACACGGCCCGGTACGTGCTGTCGTCGCCGGTGGTGTGTGGGCAGAATCGGGATGAGGTAATTCCGGTGTGCATGCGGTCTACACCATCTTCGGCACTAGACCCAGACGTACGGGAGCGGGATGTGTCCCCTTGAAGCTCTGGTGTAGCGTGGGATGGAAAGAGGAATGGGAGAGGAGGCAAGGGGAGATGAGGGGTTGGAGTCAGACAGGAGGTCGGGAAGTTGGATGCACGTGCATTCATCAGGGCGGGGAAGGGCTTGGTGATGTGTTAGCTGGGGAGTGCGGGGGAGGTAGGTGTTCTGGGCTGGTGCAACGCGGGGCTGGGTAGGATGTGTGAGTGGGGGGGGCGCGGGGGGTGCAGCGCAGCTGGGGGCTCGTACGTGGCGACTCGGTGAGCGCTCTGGAAAAGATCGTTACCGGGGACCACTCTGAGACGACCGCCTCTGCTCATCTACGTGGCGGACGAGGGGGCGTGCGTCAGCCCGCCGCGCCCAAGCGTGCCGCCTCTGCCCTGACTGTGGCCGTGGCCACGACAAGGAGAGCCAACACTGCAAGCCCTGGTGCCCCGCCGTCAGAGGCCGCTTCTTGCGCATCCGCCTGACGCACGGCCGACATTTCGGGAGCACCAACCGCGTGGGCACCCCCGCCCCCGCCCGGTCTCGTCGCTCACCCCAGGTCGCCGCTCCCAGCCACCCACGTTGATGGCGCAGCACGTCAGGGCAACCCATGGCCGCCTCTGTCGCCGCCCCGCCTACTCGCTTGCGCCTCTCCACAACACCACAAAATGCACTGCCCTACCGCTGCTTTCGTCGCTTCTTCGGCGAGGCCGCGACGGTCGCCGAGGGCGACGCACCGCCCCCCTCCCCACGGGTCGGCGAGCGCGTACCTGCCAGCGGGGTGCCCCCCACCGCCGCGGCCTTCGCCCGCCGCTTCTTCCCGCGCTTGGGTGTATTGGCATCGGCAGCAGACGGCGACGCGGGCAAAGGGACGGAAGCTCCCGTGGCGCACAAGGTATGCGCCACCTTGGAGGAGGTACGCACTGGCGTCTCGGCAGCCTCCGGAGAAGGGTGCGACGTCAGCGGCGTCGAGGTATCAGCCGCCACCGGGGACACCACAGCCCCTGTCTTGGCCTTCTTGGCCGATTTTTTGTGAGCTGACGCGGTGGCCCTCTGAGAAGCCAGCTTTGCAGACGACTGGGGGGTGATCGTCACGGCGGCCGCCGCGGCAGCCCCCGACGATGATGGCTTCACGGGGGCCCCCTGCGCCGCGCGAGCGGCGAGCGCCGCAGCTGCCACAGCCACCAATGCTGGTGACGGCGATGGCGCCGGCGTTGGCGCCGCTGCGCCCTCGCCCGACAGCCGCTGCTTCTTGGATGACCCCTTCGCGGGGCTCCCCGCGGGACCCCGTGCCGCAGCCAGAGCCTCCGCGGAAGCGGCAGGGTCAGCGGCAGTGGCGTTTCGGAGGCGGTGGCGGGAGCCCCCTGCCGCGGCCCCTGTCCCAGCCCTGCCACTCGCGTCGGCGGACGGGGCGTCCGGGGTGGTTACGGGTTCGGCAGCCAGCGCAGTCGCCGCCTCGGCCGCTGCCGCGGCGGCCAGCCCCGACGACAGCCGCCGCACCTCCCCCGTTGGGCGGGTGGCGGCCAGAGCCGCGGCGGCGGCGGCGGTGGACAGGGGGACGGCGCGGTGGAGTGTCCAGCGGGGCTCCATGGGCGGGGGAGAGGGGATGGGAGGAAGCTCGGCAGAGGGGAAGCGACACGCCAAAGTGAAGAACGGGGGGGCTCACGCCAGGGGTGCCCAAGTGGTTGACGGAAGGGGCGGTGGGGGGGATGGCGACTGGGCGGGCGGTCGGGGCGAGGGCGGTGGGAGTGCACGCAAAGAGAGCAGAGAGAGTGTTGACAAACGCACGGGGGCGCTGCGACCATAAAAACTCTACGCATAAGAGGGTAACGTACATATCTATGACTCGATTTCGATCACCGCCCAAGTTACCACGGTGGGTTCGTGGGATCGGCCGTTTCTGCCATGTAACATTGGTAATGAAGAAGTTCGTGAGCACTAAAGTTGGTGCATGTTCTGCCTTCTAGAGATTACTTTACTTCCGTACTTTGTCTACTTGGCTGCCAACAATGTAAAAACTTCTATAAAGCTTTGGACAATTCGCGCAATGAATAGGCTTATATTTCACACCCATTGAGTGATTGGAAGCCCGCATTTTGTGTAACTACATTCACATGTTCCACATACGTGATCACACGTCACGCCCAGGGCTGCAGGCTTCTGCTCAGAGGTGTGATTCAAATAACTTTCGTCGCAAGAGAAACGTGAAGTAAATCAAACCTTTGCTTTAAAGCAAAAAAAGCACCTCACACGAATTAAATCGCGACGCCCCGACTTCAAAGCAACAAGGTGAATTTTATTGCATCACGTGCCGTCATTTGACGCAACTGAGCAGACCACGCCGAGCAGGCAAGAAACAGACGTGGGCAGGCGGCTGGGAAAAGGCGTAAAGCAGTGCGGGCCTGCGTCAGCGCAGTTGTTGTCGTGCCACCTAAATGTGTATCGCAAGTCGCAAGACTCTTCGGCACCCCACGACATTGACCGGACACAACCACATGATGCAGGCATTGTACAGAGCAAGTGGTGACACCAAGCGGAAGATCACCTCATAGCATTTCGACCTGAGAACAAAAAGAAAGAAAAAAACAATGTAGTCGAAATACTGGGACGCTCTCAGGAAAAATACGGCTGCTTCTAGTACCCTCTTTTGGGACATCTGTAAGAACTGTGCTTTAGTTTCCCTGTGCGCACGTGGCAATTTCCGCAAAAAGGCATTGAGGCAGTGCGCCTGTCGAGAGTCTGCGCTTTCATGCTCCAGTGTAGGCATCTCGTTCGTGAAGCGCAGGTGACGCTAAGGAATCTGATTGAGGGAAGTGACTTTCGAAAAGATTGATTCTGACAAATTGAATTGATAATGGGTTAGTGTTTGACGATGATCCAATCACATGAGGGCCAGTCGTCTGGTGTCCCTGACAACGAGAAAACCTATCAAATATGAACTCAATCGAAAGATCTGAAGAGTCCGACTCCTAATGCACAGTGACAGAAGATTCGCGACTGCGCTTCGCCCGCCAAGTCGAAGAAGTGCTGCATAGCACGACGAGGGAACGGTTTACCGTGAACTGCGTACCGGCCGAACGAGGTCAAGACCCTGTATTGCTGATTTCTGAATTCTGTCCTGGTGGACCGAGACTGACTCTCTAAGACGGGCTCTCAGCCAGTTGGATGGTCACTGGGACCGAGTCCCAGACCGATATGTCCCCACAGGCTGGGATCGCCTCCAAGTTTCTTCACACCTACGGAGAAACGAGTGGTTCTTCCAAGATCTCCCGGCAAAGCGCTCCTGGCAGTAGAGAAACTCAAGCTTATGAGAAGAAATAGAGAGAAACAGTTGCGGCCCTTTCTGGCCCGGCATACCCGCACATGATTGGGTTTTCAAGCAGCTGATAGCGCAGTCCACCCAATGCGGTGGCCGTTAATGCGAGAAGTTCACTTTGTGTTTTGGTATCGGGCCACCAGGACAGAATTCAGCAAGCAGCAATATGTAGCGCTAGATCAAGCTTCGTATTGATGAGAGACTGTCAGCAGGTGCAGACCCCGTTTCAGATCTCGGTAATTTCTCGGTAACATGGCATCAGAATTCCGTTACCAGGTCTCTAGCGCGGGGACCTTCAGCAGGTAGCAAATCTCGCCGACAAGATGTCGACCTGCAGTCCAGAGTATTGCAGTGCCCCCCAGTTTGTCTCATGGGGACAACAACAAGAAGAGCCCAATGGCATGCCTCAGATGACGCACCTTTGACCAATGACTGCTCCGCGCTGCTGTACAAACAGTGCGATCTGATACTTTCTCGAGATTTTTGACAGCATCGAAGGGGGAAGACACCCAGTTGCGACCTCTCCCACTGTTGTTGGGTGGATCACGCCGAGATAAAGGGAAAGCGGTCGAGATCGCCCGAGAAAACAACAGTGTTCTGAACTACCAGCGTTCGGTAAACGATCCGCTGCGACTGCAGCCGATCATCGCCTTCTCCAGACCAGAGCGCCAAAGCACGCTAGTGGCCAGCTCTCAGCTACCAGCACGCGATTGGCTCATGATCTGTTTTGGCGCTGTTGCTGTTGTCGCCATGAGACAACACGGCAGGGAAATGCCATCGTTGACGAAGGAGTGAGTTGTCCCGTGAGAACCGATCCGTCTGCGTTCGTGGGCGGGGAGTGGTGGCGGCGTCCGAGGACGCGGAGGGCAGGCGGCGTGCGGGGGTGGGTACGGACGTGATGTGGGCTGTGTGCGGCGACGCTCAGCAACTGCGCGTCACGCACGCACTCGGATGTAAAGAGCGGGTCAGCACGAGCGGGCAGCGGGGCCGAAACGTGTGCCTCCAGCAGTCATTCCTGGACGGAACGATGGTCAATTGCGGCCCACCCGGACGGGCGTTGTACTTTTTCTTCCTGAATACACCTCGTTACGACGGGCCATGCAAGGGCTCTTGCTCTACCAGATCTTGTTACGACAGCCGTGCTGGCATATATACGTGTGATGGATATAGCGAACTCTCAAAGAGATCTGCACATACTATAAGTCTCCACTGGCAGCGGACTCGGAGAGCCCAATGTTCGGAAGTTTTTGACGTGCGTGGTACACATTATCTAGATATGTAAGTGTTAGAAACCATTGCAATAATTCCGCATAATGTTTACTAACGATGGATGATTCCTCAAAGGAACTATGACCCTGCTCGGGCTGGCGGTGTGGGTCCACATCACAGCATATCTATCAGTGTGACCCAAAACCTATACTACGTGGGTTTTTAGCTCAGGGCATGTCTATCTGTGCACCTATAATTCATATAGTTACTCCTGCCTTCCAGACGCGGGTGTGCCAGTTGATACAATATTCAATAAATGCCATGGAAAGGATGTCGGAGGGCTCGACGAGGTCGCCGCCGACAGCCAAGCCAGCCGTGGGGCGGGAGAGCATGCCCGCGCCCCTAATGAGGGTAAACAGCGTGCCCCCATACAAGATGCCAGGCATGAAAGAGAAAGAGCCAAGCAAATAGAGAGTGAAGTGAGAGATGGAAAGCTCCCGCCAGGGAGACCCGCGGGCAAAGAGTTGGGAAGGTGGGAGAGGCGCGAGGGCAAACGAACGTGCCGGCCGTCGATTGGCGGTGATCGTCCTGCCACGCTGTGCGCCTTATGCACCGTCCCGAAGTGGACAGGTGGTCAGTTGGGCCGGATGCGCAAAGTAGCCCGCCCCCCCCCGCCCAACGAGGAAGCATCCCACCCGCTAGGGAGACGCATAACGGACTCACCCTCTCAAACAAGGCACACTCTGAGCTATCCGCTGAGAAAAATGGGGCTCAGAGGATAGCTCAGAGCTATCCTGCCCCGAGGACTCCATCTGAGAAACAAGAGATGGTGACATGACCTCCCTTCGGAAATGAAGGACGACAGGTACAAGTGCGCACTAATCCCAAGCCACTCTGGCCAATCAGCCATGGATGATAAAAGCGATGCAATTATTGTTCGGCCTTGTACTATTTGTAGACCTCGTTCAATGCATTTTCAATGGGGCACAAAGACACCCCCGGGGGCCCATAGACGCCCCGGCCGGTGTGGGGAACGGACGAGTGCTCCAGCTGACGCACGCGTGCGGGATGGAATGAGTACATTTGTTCCCAACTTTCCGTGCGGAAGTGGCGCGTCCCAGCCATGCGCAACGTCCCAGATGCGGGTGGTGGCCCAATTTGACCCCTTGAGGTGCTTTAAGGATGCGCGACGTGGACGACGCGGAGGGCGGCAGTCGGTGACCGCGGTGTAGCGTAATGGAACCCAGGTTCCCGAAACCACAAACCACCAACACACACACACAGAGACCACAGTCCGAAGCCCAGGAAGGAACAGGTAAGAGCCCTTGCTGGTCCACTCGCCCGCCACGATACGAGGCGAAGGTAAACAGAACAAAAGCCCGAGGGAGAAGGAACCCAAAGCACTATTGATTTTACAAGATGGCCCCGGGGAGAACCCCGGAGCACCCCTCAAGAACCTCCCCCCCTGGCCCCTCCAGGGGCCCTGAACGAGGCCCCCAGAGGGCGCCCCCAGCGGGCCAAGTGCCAGCAAGGCACCGGCCGCTCACCGGGCCAACACACGAAAAGCAAGCGAAATCCCCCCACACACAAATGTCAATCCCCGAAAAAAACCCAGTGGGAAAAAGGGGAAAGACACGAAATCACGCAAGGAAAACAAATGCGAAAAATCAAACAAATAACCCGAAGGTCAGTATGCCCCAACCCGGCAAGTCCACCACTCCGGGTGACCAATCAGGGCACCGGGCGTGTCGCCACTGCCCGGGCCACCGATGCAGGGACCCTCGGCCAGCGCGTGATTCCACGTAACGCTGCCAGCCGGGTCCCAAGTCAGTTTCCCGGGTTCCAACGGTCCCAGGGGCTCAGAACGCCACATGGCCCCCTCACTAGGGCCGAGCGTCCCGCCGGCCGACAGGGAGACCGGGGAGAGGGACTGGAAAGGGTCCGACAGGGTTACACCAGGGTCACAGCGAACGGGACGTGGGGCCAGTGTCTGCAAACAGTGTCCCCCCCGACAAGTGTCTCGAGGCAGAGGGTCCCGGGCAGACTGACCAGGGCGGTACGGGAGAGGGCGAGGGCCACACACAGGGTAACTAGGGGGGTGTGGCGCAGCCCGCGCCGGCCGCCCGCCTGCATTCCTCCTCCCCTCGCCCTCCCCATGTGGCGCTCGGCCCCTGGGGTGGGTGAGGAGGCGTAGGGATGCGGACGGGGGCCGGCGGCACACGGGCGCAGCCTGGGTTCCGTCGGGGTGGGGGCCTAGGGATAAGAGGGCCCTCACGGGCTCCCTCGTTCCCCGCGACCGGGACCCCAACGCACCGTCTTCCCCGCTACGCTTCCCCGTGGGCTCCTCAATCGTTCCCTCTACCCGTTCCCCTTCCCAACGTTCCCACGCACCCGTTCCCCCTGGTACCCCACTTTCCCACACCGTGTCCCGTTACCCCGTCCCCATGGAGCCCGGCCGCGCCGCGACGAGCGCGTCGGCTGGCAAGGGCTCGACGGTTCCTGGCGGTCCCAGCGTACCTGTGGGTGCGGCGGCACCTGAAGCCCAATGCGGTCCCATCGGTCAAGGCGCAGCGGATCAAGGGGCTCCCGGCGGTCAAGGTGTACCTGTCGCGGGATCAGGTGGGGACTACATGGAACAAGAGGAACGTGGTGCGGGTCAAGCGTACGTCACGGTCCATGGCACGGTACCCGAGGACTTTGGTCCCGAGACGGTCACCGCTTGGCGCCGGGAAGAGGCCCGCGGTTGGGTCACCGGTACCCTGGCCCATAAGGTCCTTCGAGTCGTGGACGGGTCCTGTCCCGGGAACGCGTTCCGGAAGCAGATGACCGCGATGGTCCAAGCGCGGATCCCGGTCAAGGCCGATCGGTCCCTGTCGATAACGGTGGTCCGGCACGCGGGAGAAGTTGGGTACGTGGAGCGGTTCAAGAGCATCCGGGACGAGCTCACCAAGGGGACCCTGCCTGCGGCCCCAGGTCCCGACTACATCGTGCTCCCGTCTCCCTACTTGGACCCTACTTTCTTCAAGCCATCCCATGGGGACCTTGTGATCAGTCGGCTCCATCCGGACAAGAATAGGATCCTGGTCGGCTGGCACCAGCAAGAGTTCCCGAGTTGCCCGGCTACCCTCCGTGGGCTCCACTACCTCCGGGTACCCCACTGGTTCGGTCACGTTGAGGTTCCTTTTGGGGCCCTGGTGGAACTACCTCCGGTCCAGTGCTACTTCGGGGACCTCCTTCGTGCTTCGGACCTCTTTGCCTGGTTCGTGTTCCGGACCGAGTGGGCCACGAACTGTGCCCTTTACGACCTGGAGCGGGCCCGTGGTTCCGGTGAGATGTGTCTCCTTCCTCGTCTCCTTCGGACCTGGATCGACCGTGTCGGGGTCCCTGATATCTGCAAGGGTCCCGGTGGCGTGGACGAGGGAGCGGCGCGGGACCTCAAGGCACTCATGGTCCTTAGTGACCGGGTGGTAGGGGCCCCTGGTCTCCGTTCACGTTTGGGTCAGGCGGCTTCCAACCGCAAGGACCGTGCTTCCTACGTCCTGGTACGGTTCGAGACCCGGGACGGGACCTGGGCGGCGCTCGTGGACGAGGACCTGGCTCCCTTGGACCTTCCTTACTCGACGGACATCTTGGACGCGCGAGAGTTTGACGGGCCCAAGGACGGGAACGTGGGCCAGTCGGATGAGATTGTGCCCGGAAGTGGGTCCGGTGGTCCTGGTGCCCCTGATGCCCCTGGTGCCCGGTCGTCGGGCTCCCTTGTTCAACGTGACCCTGCGCTGGGAAGCCGTACCGTTTTCGTGGCCAACTTGCTGGCCCATGGCGAGGTATCTGATGAAGAACTTCGGGACCTTGAGGGCAACCTGGCTACCTCAACAGTTCTAGGGCTCCGTAGTTTCTTTGGCGGGTCCGCGGACGTCTTGGCCCATGCTCACGTGGGGCCCTTGCTCTCGGCTTCCCTCCATACCACAGTCAACATTGGGTCCCGTGTAGCTGAATGGACCCGGGTCCAGGCGGGTTCCACGACGCCGGACTACAAGGGCCTGTTGGCGATCGTGGACCGTAATGGTATCCGTGGGGACCTGGGGTCAGAGTTGGCTACGGCCGAGGAGGAGGCCCGTAAGAGTTGGCATGGGGTCCGTGAGGGTTCCCGGGTCCGAGGTCGGGACGATATGGACCAAGACACTGACCCTCGTGCCGAGAGCCGGGCCCGTTACCAGTGAGTCTCACAGAGGGGAGGGACCCAAGGGACCATGGATTGTTCTTGCATATGATGTTGATCCAAGGAGTCATAAAGTCTCTTTGTTTGTCAGCTCCCTTGGGACCCCTTCTTCAGTGTTGACCATAGGAACCTCCTTCCGACTTAGCCGCATAGCTGGTTCAAAGGGACCCATACCAGCCCAGACTGGAAAATGGGGAACTAAAAAAGGGGGGGGGGAAACGGGGGAGTTCATATCCAAGGAGAACGAAGTAAATCTCCATTCCAAAAAGCAATATCAATAAAACCCCTCCCGTGGGTTAGATGTCTTCCCCACCTACCCGGGTTGAACCCCTGACCTCTTTGTTGCCCCCTCCCGATGACTTATCCCTTAGTTCGTTCCATTGACGGACCATCATGCCTGCCCTTGTGCTTCCCTTTCAGGGTCAATAACGGGACCACAGATCCGCACCCGGCTCAAGGTTCAAGGGCCACACAGCATAGATAGCCTTAAAGGGTTCCAGTAGTGCCACGGCCTCTTCCTCCCGCAGTGGGGGCTCGGTACCAACACGTTCGCAGCACTGAACAACCTTAGCCCTGTCGAACTTATGGCACAGTTCCCATGTATCCTCGGACTCTGCGTACCCCAACCAGCGGACCAGGAGCCATAGGTTCCCATCACTGTCCCGGTCGTGCCCCACAAAACGTTCCCAGACAGAAGGGGTGCCTGAGTCTTCGTAGTCCATAGGTACAACCGGGTCTTGTGGCCCGTGTAAACGGGACGTGGAGTCAGTGTGTCCAGCAGGCGTGGGTGCCCGGGCCACATGGTCACTGCTTACCCTGTCGCGGATCCCCTCGACCAATACCGTGAATGTGTGCCCGTCCCGGTCCACGATACGATAGGGACCCTTGACCTTCTGGTCCAACTTCTGCCGACTGTCATCATTGGTATCAACGTAGACCCAGTCCCCGATACGTAGGGCCTCGTTGACCGGAGTGACCCGCTTGTCGTACCCTCTCTTGTACCGTTTCTGTGCCAGGTCCAGGTTCTTACGGACCGTAAAGGCCAAGTTCCTTAGATGGGCCCGTCTCGCCTCTCGGACCTGTCGCGCGGTACCAGTGAACTCCTTAAGGTACGGGGAACCAGGGAGCTTGTCCAGGGCAAAGGTACGGACTCGCTCAGGGATCACGAACTCAAACGGAGCCACACCGGTACTCTGTTGGGGCCTCGTGTTATAGGCAACCGTGAGCACGGAAACCAACTCGTCCCAATGGTCCTGGTGGTCCTCAACGTACGTGCGGAGCTGGGCCACAATGGTACGATTAAACCGTTCCACTTGTCCTTGGGTCTGGGGATGGTACGTGGTGGAGGTAACATGCTTGATCCCAAGGAGCCCGCAAACGCCACGGAAGTATGTGGACGCTACCTGGGGCCCATTGTCCGTTAGTAGGGTCTCCGGGGGACCATAAGAAGCCACTCACGTATCCAGAAAAGCCGAGGCCACCACTGCCGCGTCCTGGCTGCCAAGGGGAACCACTCGGGTCAGCTTAGTAAACCGGTCCACAGTGACAAGAAGGTACCGGTTCCTATTGACGGTCCAGGGTAAGGGGCCAAAGAGGTCAAGGCACACGTCCTTGAAGGGCTCCGTTGCAGGGAACAGTTTGAGCGGGTTGGTCCGCCGTCTCTCTTGGACCCTGCCCTTGGAACACGAGGTACAGCTGGAAACAAAGGCGTGCACATCGGCCAGCATGGACTCCCAGTAAAATACCCGCCTCATAGAGGTGTACATCTTGTTCATGCCTGGGTGCCCTGCGTGTCCCGGCTCATGTTCCAAGCTCAGGACCTCTTGTTGTAGTGCCTTGGGGACCACGATCTGGACCGCTCGGTCAAGAGGAGCCAATCGTACCAGTAACCCTTCCGGCGTCTCCCCGTACCTTGAGTTCACGTTCTGGTCCATCTCTTTCCGTAGTTCCTGGCAACGCTGGTCCTGACCTTGGGCCTCAAGGATCCTGTCGACTGTCAGAGGAGGGTACCGTGTGCCTTTCTTAAAGTTCTGCCGGGTCCAACCAGTGACAAAGTTAGCCAAGGTCAACAGCGAGGGTATCTCATCAGGTATAGGGCCCCTGTCGTATCCCGTGGTATCCAAGCGTGACATAAAGTCCGCTGCGTGATGATGTTGCCCGGGACGGGACTCAACGGTATACTGGAACTCGGCCAGCCGAAGGCGCCAGCGGGCCAAACGTCCATGGGCCCCGTCCATATGTAACATCCACTTCAGGGCCGTATGGTCCGTTCGTACCACAAAGCGTGTCCCTTCAAGGTACGGTCGTAACAGAAATAGAGCCCAAACAACAGCAAGACACTCACGTTCCGTGGTACTGTAGTTACACTCAGCCGGAGTCAGCACACGGCTCCAGTAACCCACGGGCTTGTAGGCCCCGTCCCCTTGGTCCTGTAGCAAAACGCACCCTATCTGGGTAGCGCTAGCATCCGTATCCACGATGTACTGACCCGTGCGTTTCAGAAGAGCCAGAACGGGAGTATGGGTCAGACGGTACTTGAGCTCCTCAAAAGCGTCCGTCTGGGCAGGGGTAAACGGTGGTAACGGGTCTGGGACCTTGGTACTAGTCATGGCCAATAGGGGTCGGGCTACCTTGGCGTAGTCCTTGACAAAGCGCCGGTACACATTGCACATCCCTAGGAAACTGCGAAGGTCCTTCTTGGTCCTTGGGGTCTTAGCTTCTCGGAGCCCAACCAGGTTCTTCTCGTTCACACGGAGTTGACCCTTACCAACAATGTGCCCGAGGTACTCAACTTCATCCTGGAACAAAAAGCACTTGGTAGCCTTGAGGGAAACACCGGCCCTAGCGAGTAACCCAAAGATCTCTTCCAGATGGGCCAGGTGTTCCTTATGGTCCTTGGAGAACACGATAATGTCATCCAGGTACACAAGGCACGTCTTCCACTTAACCCCAGACAGGATCATATCAATGGCCCTCTGGAACGTAGCCGGGGCGTTGGTAAGACCAAATGGGAGCCGGATGTATCTGAAGGTTCCTTCGTGACAAGTAAACGTAGTCTTGTCTTGGTCCTCAGGAGCCACAGAGATCTGCCAGTAACCACAGTTGGCGTCCAGCATGGAAAACACGGTAGCCTCTCCCAGGAAATCGATACAATCGTCCATGCGTGGTAACGGGTAGGTATCCTTGACCGTGACCTCGTTCAAGCGCCGGTAATCCACACAGAACCTAGGGGTACCATCGGCCTTCGGAACCAAAACAACCGGGAAGGACCACTCAGCCTGGGACGGTTCAATGACCCCGAGCCGGGTCTGCTTCTCCACTTGTTTCTTGATAAGGTCCCGATGATGGAGCCCGGTGCGGTACGGTTGGGACCGAATGGGTTTGGCCCCTTCCTTGAGGGTAATCCGGTGAGGGGTCACATCAATGCGTCCCAGTTGCCCGCTCCATAGGTCCTTGTAACGGTCCAAAAGTTCACGCACAGACTGGTGTAGCTCAGGCGGGATCAGTTCATACGCGACCTTGGGCATCTGGACCGGGGTTCCGTCAGGCTTCTTGTCCGTCGTGTCCGGACAGCTCAGGGACCGTGGTTCCGGCGGGTCCCTTGGGAGTCACGTCCCCCGGTGCCGACGCTTGGCTCAACGGGTTCCCTTGCTCTGGCCCCAGGGTGACAAGTGGTGCGGCCCCCTCGCTAGGGGCCGACAAGTAATCTGCAGGGACCTCGAGCACGGGACCATCGTACGGTATGGCCACGCCAATGGCAAAGATCTTTGGCAGGTTGACAGCCCGGTCCGAGATGTTCATAACATGGATCCGAAAGTCCCGTCGGGTCCGTATCGTAGCCAGTGCGTTGTGTAAACGGAGCCCCTTCTTAGCCATCTTATGGGGCCTCTCGTACAATAAACACTTCCCATTGGTACCGCACTTAACATAAACCGCTTGTAGGGACCGGGGAGCCAAAGTCACGCCCTTGGATAGGTACAGGGCTGAGGGATCTTGACGTACAGGGTTGCCCTTGACCGGAAAAGCACTCTGGGCCTTGCCCTCCCAGGTCCTCTTGGCGTAGGACAGGAACCCAAGGTTCCAAAGGACCGACTCGGTCCCAGGGTAGATGGCCTTGACATGTTTCTTTTGGAAGTCCATCCCAAGGATCAAAGGGACAAAAAGGGCCCTGACAACAAGGAACTCAAACTCCATCGGCTTTCCGTTGACAATGACCGATAGTTCCAGGACTCCCCGGGCCTTGAGCAGTTGCCCGGAAGCGTCACAAACATGGGTAGACTTAGGAGCCCTAGAAGCCAATCGTTGCCATCCACAGGGTAAGATGTCCTCGCGTACCACACTGGGTCCCGCACCTGTGTCCAAAATGGTCGTCGTTTCCATGGGGTCCTCTTGGTCCAAACGTACAAAAGCATTCAAAGCAAAGTTCCTCTTACGCAGTACAAGCAAGGTGCCCTTGAACCCATATGGCTTCTTCATTCCCATTCGACGTCGGAGCCCAGACTTGGACCGCCGTGCCAAAGAGGGTAAACAGGAACAAGGGGTGGGCAAAACAATAGGAGACTCAGAGCGAACAGGTACAATGGAGCCCTTGAAGATCTTCGAGAACCCCAGCTTAGTCGCAAACGAGCAGGTACTATCCCGACGATGGGGAGGGGACCTCTTGGGTCCGCCCCTCGTTACTCTTTTCCCGAGGGTCCCGGCTCCTGGGAACCGACGGTAACATGGCACACTTGGTCCGCCTCGTCATCTGACAAGTTGATCCCTTCACACAGAGCCTGGACCATGGCAACACGTATCTGGCGATGGAACTGACGGTCCGCGTTGGGCTTGACCTCGGTACTCTGGCTCCGGCCCCGAGTAGCCGCAAGGAACGAGTCCCGGGCCTGGATAACCGCTTTCCGTTGGGCCTCGGATAACATGGAACATTGATGGGCCATGTGGCCCGGTTCCCAGCAAAGGTAACAACGGTACGGGCGCCGGCTATCCATGGTACGTACCCCCACGAACTGGGGCGTGGATCCCTTGAGCCCAAGCACTTGGCCCGACCCGTTCTTCTCAGTTTCCTTGTCAAGGGGGCCCTTAAGGATCGTCGAGGGGCCCGTAGGATTGACTGCCATTAACGGTGACGGGTCCGGGGTTGGCTTTGGCCGAAAATCAGTAGGCCTGCGGACGGAAACAGAGGGACCAGCCTTACTTGAAGAGGACCCTTGGGCCATCTTAATGTCGTCCGTGGCTGCCTTGTACTTGCCCGCAGTAAAAGTAGCCAACTGCTGGTACGTGCGATCGGGAACATTGTAGACAAACGCGTCAGTGCGCAGGTACTCAGGGAGCCCTTGGATCAGCTGCTGTTTCATGGTGCCCTCGGTATGGATATTCCCACACAGTTCCGTTAGGCCCCGGAGACGGACCGCGAAGGCCTCGATGCCCTCGTCTGGTTCCTTAGCGGCCCGACTGAACCTGTCCTGAGCCAGGGCCAGTGCATGGAGCTCTGCGTATGTCTCTAGGAACCAGTTAACGGCCTCTGGGTAACTTGTGATCGAGGAGCCACCAGACGCGCTGGAGGAATCCGGAAGGGCCCGTGTGTACCGTAGTTCCGCGTCACCAGAAAGGAAATGTGGGATCGCATAAAGGGCCATGCCCTCGGAGACCGCGTTGTCGTTACAAGCCTTTACCAGTCTGCGGCGCCACGTGAACACTTTCAGGGCCTCCTTACCAGAGAAATTAGGGTACACAGCAAAAGAGTGCTTCATGTTACGCGCGACCCGTCCCATCTTACGAGCCTCACGTGTCCCGTAGGTAGCCTTCTTGTTCCTCAGACGGTACGTACGGTAATATAGGACCCGAGCAAAGCGATCATCTGAACACTTGATGACCTGGGGCTCGGTCCGTGGGTACTCAGGGGTCTCAAGGTCCTCCTCATTCAGGACAGAAGAAAACGTGGTTCCCGAGGAAGAGGACGTACAGGAACCGCTGGAATGGTGACGACGCCGACGACGGCGGGAACGGGAACGATTGGAACGACTGGTATCATGGGACCCACCCTGGCCAGCAGGACTCTGGCGCAGAGCCTGGGATACAGTAGCCAAAATCTCATCTCGAAACGTTTCCAGAGTAGTAAAAATGTCTTGGGACCCAGCAACAGGAGCCAAAGGTGGAACTCGGGTCCCCGTCTCGGAACCCGCATCCCGTGGTAAATTTTGACCCATAGTAGCCCGAATCCCACCCGGGGGTGCTGTCCCCCGACGCGGAATCCCTGTCTGCCCGCCTCCGCCACGGCCCAACGGACCCGAGGGACCGCCACGGCCGCGACCAGCGGGAGTAATCATAGAAACGTCCGACGGCGCACCACGGCCCCGACCTCCCGAGGGAACAGGGTCCGTCATGTTGGCCGTACGGTACTCGACCTGAACCAAACGATCTCGTTACCAGAAACAGGAACCAAGGAACCAAACGCTACCGAGAAGGACAAGGGCTGTCCCGATACGGGAGAGAAGTATAGCCCTCCCCTGCTGCTCCACCATAAATGTAGCGTAATGGAACCCAGGTTCCCGAAACCACAAACCACCAACACACACACACAGAGACCACAGTCCGAAGCCCAGGAAGGAACAGGTAAGAGCCCTTGCTGGTCCACTCGCCCGCCACGATACGAGGCGAAGGTAAACAGAACAAAAGCCCGAGGGAGAAGGAACCCAAAGCACTATTGATTTTACAAGATGGCCCCGGGGAGAACCCCGGAGCACCCCTCAAGAACCTCCCCCCCTGGCCCCTCCAGGGGCCCTGAACGAGGCCCCCAGAGGGCGCCCCCAGCGGGCCAAGTGCCAGCAAGGCACCGGCCGCTCACCGGGCCAACACACGAAAAGCAAGCGAAATCCCCCCACACACAAATGTCAATCCCCGAAAAAAACCCAGTGGGAAAAAGGGGAAAGACACGAAATCACGCAAGGAAAACAAATGCGAAAAATCAAACAAATAACCCGAAAGTCAGTATGCCCCAACCCGGCAAGTCCACCACTCCGGGTGACCAATCAGGGCACCGGGCGTGTCGCCACTGCCCGGGCCACCGATGCAGGGACCCTCGGCCAGCGCGTGATTCCACGTAACGCTGCCAGCCGGGTCCCAAGTCAGTTTCCCGGGTTCCAACGGTCCCTGGGGCTCAGAACGCCACAAGCGGCTTGGCGGTTTGAATGTTTGTATTTATGTCGAAGCTTACGCGCAACTCCAGCGTCCTGCAGCCGCACGGTTGGCGCCCTACACGGTCGGGGGCGCCATGACGCCCCCGGGGGCGCATAGACGCCCCGGCCCGTGTGGGGAACGGACGAGTGCTCCAGCTGACGCACGCGTGCGGGATGGAATGAGTACATTTGCTCCCAACTTTTCGTGCGGAAGTGGCGCGTCCCAGCCATGCGCAACGTCCCCGATGCGGGTGGTGGCCCAATTTGACCCATGGAGGTGCTTTTTGGATGCGCGACGTGGACGACGCGGAGGGCGGCAGTGGGTGACCGCGGCTTGGCGGTTTGAATGTTTGTATTTATGTACAAGATTACGCGCCACACTGGCGTCCTGCAGCCGCACAGTTAGCGCCCTAGACGGTCGGGGGCGCTATGACGCCCCCGGGGGCGCATAGACGCCCCGGCCCGTGTGGGGAACGGACGAGTGCTCGAGCTGATGCACGAGTGCGGGATGGAATGAGTACATTTGTTCCCAACTTTCCGTGCGGAAGTGGCGCGTCCCAGCCATGCGCGACGTCCCCGAGGCGGGTGGTGGCCCAATTTGACCCATGGAGGTGCTTTTGGATGCGCGACGTGGACGACGCGGAGGGCGGCAGTGGGTGACCGCGGCTTGGCGGTTTGAATGTTTGTATTAATGTCCAAGATTACGCGCCACACTGGCGTCCTGCAGCTGCGCAGTTGGCGCCCTACACGGTCGGGGGCGCCATGACGCCCTGTAGCACAATAGGTATCCGTCGCACGTCCACTCTCAGGGAACACTCACCAAGGGGGATCGGCACCAACGTCACCGGGAGGCCAAGGTTGCTGTCCTTGGAGCGCAAGCCACGGGACCAAGATGGGAGCCCAAATGGGAGGGGTTTGTTGTTCTGCCTTGGCCGACGGTGGATTCGCCGCCGGCCCCCTCGTTATAAACCCTCGGAGGCGCTACTAACTACCCTCCACCCCAAGATGCAAGTCCCGCTGGTCATACGTAACTTATAGATACCGTGACCAGTACGGACTCCCAAATTGAAAGTTCAGGGTTAGAAGTAGCCCCCCTAATATTAGGGTCACAATACGGACAACCATATTGCTACATATCCCCCCCTTAGATTCGGCCCGTCCTCGGGTCGAGTTGCATTCGGGGTTCCGAATGTAAGTGGGTCGCGTGACCGTTTACCAGTCGGGTGGGGCTTTGCGCCCTGTCGCGACAGACACCTCTTTTCGAGGTTGTCTGAGGGGGGTGCCCCCCTTTGTGTGGTACGCTCACACGATCCGTTTTCCGGACCATTAAATTCCCGATGCGGGTTTCTGTTCACGACCCCCCTTTCCGAGGGGTGGTGCAAGCGGATCCGCCACCAGGCGTCTGGTGGTAGGGGGGCCCCTCTCGTGAGACGATTGAGTGGGTGGCGGGGGTTGCCCGCGTTGCGTGGGGGCGGTTGGGGGTGACCCCCCTGGTTACCCCGTGTGGGGGGGGCGTGGCTCCGGTCCAGGTGCCTGGGTGGAGCGCCCTCGTAGCTCAGCTGGCGTGGGTCGTCCCGCGCTGCCGTCTCGCTCGTGCTGAGCTGTGCGGTTATAAGCCCGGGTGCCCGCGCTTCCCTGGCTCGTCCGCGCGAGCGTTCCTTGTACCGGGTCGAGCCGTCCTCGGCTTTTCTGCACGGGGCGCCCCTGCTACCCCGGTTTCACCATGTCGGACCCCCAGGTACCCGGGGGCGAGGACGACCTCCTGCTTGAGGAGGAGGAAGAGGTGATGGTGGACGACGTTCCCGTCTCCGCCACTGCTGCCGAGTGCTTCTTGGCGAGCTCGTCGGAGGACGAGGACGACCGGGTGACCGTTCGTGTGGCCCCGGAAGGAGCGCCGGGTGGATTGTCGTCCGTGTGCAGCGGCACGACGGCTCCGTCGGGTGGCGGGCATCCGCGTGTAGCGGCTGCCTCTACCCCTACTCCTCCGGCGGCCCGGATGGCTCCTGTCGCCGGTGCCGGCGTGGCTCTACCTCGAGACGCCGTCGCCGGCGTGTCGGATGGGCGTGGCGGCACCCCGGCCGGGACGGCGGGTCAAGACGGCGCGGGTGCCCGCCCGGTTGGTGTGTCCGCGGCGGCGGGTAACGGGTCTACCCCTGCTGCCTCCGTGGTGCCCACGTCGGGCCCGGGTGGCGGCGAAGCTCTGCCCGCGGTGCCGCGGACGCTTGGTGGTCAAGAAGTGTCTACCCCGATGGCAGTGGACTCCGGGAGCTACTCCGGGCGGGCGCCCGCCCTTCTTCTTCCTCCTCGGCCCCGTGCACCTCCGGCACCGGCCCATCTGCCGAAGGGGCATCCCCCGGCGCCCCCGATTCTTCCTGGTCCTGCCCGGGTTGCCCCGTTGGGTGGCGGCGTCGCCGTGGCGGCGGGTCAACCCGCCATGTCGATGTCCGATTTGGTGGCTCGGGTTCGAGGCTTGACTGTGCAAGAGTCAATGGAGTCCGCTGGGCGGATGCGGGTGGACTTCCACCAGCCGCGTCTCCCTGGAGAGACCTCCCGGCGCGTCAAGGTGGACCCGAGTTGGGAGCGGGAGTTGGTGCGGCTGGTCAACCAGCCGAACGCCGTCCGAGTGGAGCATCATTGGATCCTGAGCCAGCCGGAGGACCGGCATGCGCAGCTCTGCCGCACCCGGATTGGGCGGGGTGAGGTCTACCTCGACTCCGCCTTCGGGATATGCGACTTGATTGCCCCCGCGTTGCTGCGGTAGGTTGACTACCCGGCTAGTGCTCGGGGGATTGCGGCGGCGGCGGAGCCGGTAGCGTTTGGAGAGACGGTGGGTGATACCGGCCGGTATCCCGGCTTTGAGTACTTCCCGGGGGTATCCCCGTACCTGACGTTGACGGCTTTGTACCCGCCTATGGCGGGGTTGAAGTCAGCGTCGAGCTGGCGACGCAACCATGGTGTCATGGCGGATGCGTTCCGCACCGATATAACGTGTGCGTTGCAGACCGGTAACGGTCGCGCGCCGGTGTACACTGCCGTGCGCCCGCCTCTGTGGCAGGAGGGGTGGGAACCCGCCCCTGCTATCCGGTTTGACACCGGCTCCTGCCTCCGATACTTCGGGAGTGTGTTGGCCTCCCGGCCGGTCCACCCGTTGCAGGGTACCTTCACCCTTGAGGTTACCCTCGGGCAGGCTTCCTCCTTCTTGCTGTCCGTCCGCCGGCAGGGGCGCCTGTTTCATCTTCCGACGGGTGTCCGTCGGCACATCGCGCAGTTGGGCGTGGACATGATAGCAGCCAAGACCGGGTTGGCCCGGGAGTTCGAGGCCCTGCTGGCTGTTCACGATGCCGTGAACTGGACTGGGGTGTCGGCCCTTCCCCCGTACCGGGACCCGCAGGCTGGGGCTTCCCCCTTGCCTCGTCACTCGTTGCGTATCCGGCGTACTCAGCCGGGTGAGCCCCATTGCCATGGGTGGGCGTCCACCGAGGCTGTTGCTGACCTGGGTATTCCCATGGTTATCCATGACCCTCTTCAGGTCCTTGGCCCGTGGTTCGGTAACCCGATACCGGCGGCGGTTGGCCGTCGTCCCCGAGAGTGGGGCTATGCGGGTGGGGAGCGTGAGGTGTCCCGTCGTCGGGCCGAGCCCCGCCGGGTTTACGGTGGGGCCCGTTCAGTAGGGTCCTACCGGGCCTCGTATCAGGTGCCACCGGCTCCTGTAGTAGCCGTGTCGGCTCCTGTGGCTCCTCTGGCTGTGCCAGTGTCACCTCCCGCCCCTGTCATGCGTGACGGGGGTCCCCGTCTCTGGTATGAGGGTGTTGACGCCCTTGTTGTCCGCGCAATGCGGGAGGGTCTCTCTGTTAGCTGGGGGGATATCCCCCCAGGTGCTGCGCTGGTTGGGTCAGCGCGTTGCTTCGGAGGCGTACTTGACCGCCTCCAGACAGCTCTGGAGGACGTGGAGGCTGGCCGCAGCACCCGCGTTCAGCTATGCACCGAGGTAACTCGGGTGATTGACCGTCGTGAGATTGCCGACCGGTGGAGCATGGAGGTATACGCGCTTACGCGTGAGTGGCCTCCCTCGGGCAGTGGGTCTACCCACTGAGGAGTGCTATTGTTTGTGAGGGAGAGGGCCCCGGTGACCCTTATGATGGCCGGGTAGTAGTGAGTATAAACTCATCCCCCGCTGGGGCGTATGCATGATACCAATGCCTGCCATTGGGGAGTACCCCGTCTGACTTAGTCGTGGCTTGCCTCGGTTCTTTCCCGCATCCCCCAACCCATCCTGGTTGGTTAATACTCATGAAGGTCAACCTTCTTGGTCCGTCACTTGCCTCCTGGCTGAAGGCTTACCTTGGTGTAAGCCTTAGGTTACTTTGAGATTATCGGAGTTAGTCATCTCCTTCAAGTAAACTTGTAAAAGTCAGTAGCTTACTTAGGTTGCCTAAGTCCGCTCCAACTTAGTAAACCTAAGTCTTGACGAGTCCATGTGACACCCTACTTAGTAGGTATAAGCCTCACCCCCCAACAGCCGAAGTCGGTGTCGGTTGGGTTGTTACAGTAGGCGTCGTCGCCTCATGTAAGGCATGAGGAGTTGGCGGGGTATATTCGCCGCCTGTTCCCAGGTGGGTAAGTCGTATCCGACCCACATAACCTTGACGTACCAGGGTCCTGGAAGGTCCGGGTCGGTGTGTCCGACCACGCTCTCTACTTGGTATGGAATCCCATCCGGTCCCACTGGGTCATCTGACCGGTGGGTTGTGAGAGCTTCATGTAGCAACCCAGCCGGTACCGGCTGAGGCTGTTCCGGCTTCGGAGCAGGTGTCACATCGTTGAGGTTGATGCGTTGTATCTCCGTATCGGAGTGCAGGATTACAGAGTGATCATCTCTGTGTAAGATCTGGTACGGTCCCTTGACCGGTTGCATAAGCTTGTTCCCGCGGAACTTCTGGTGTCTGATATAGACCCAGTCACCTGTTACCGGGGTTGCGTTGCGTACCCGTAGCCGGGCGTCAAAGTTCTTCTTGTACCGAAGTTGTGTACGGTCAAGGGCACCCTTGAGCTTTGGAATCATCCACGATAGCTTGGCCAACCAAGCTAAGTGGATTCGTTCGGCCGGTCGGCCCTTCGGTATATCATACCGAGTGCATCTGCCCGGTGGCAGCGTCAGGTTACCGACGCCCATCGGCATGACCCATTCCAGGGGGGCAATGGTGGTACTCCGGTGGGGCCTGGCATTGTATGCCAGGGTCAATACGGACAGAAGCCTGTCCCACGTCTTCGTGTGTTCCGCCACATAGCATTGGAGCATCTTGACGATGGTGCGGTTGAACCGCTCCACCTGCCCGTTGGACTGCGGGTGGTAGTCGGATGCCCGACGGGGTTCGATACCGAACATGCCCAGGACCTTAGTGCAGAATGCTGACGTAAGGTTTGCTCCGTTATCGGAGAGGAGTTGCCTCATTACTCCGTAAGCACTGATCCAGTGGTCAACCACTGCGTTCATGATGGTGTAGGCCGTATCTTCCGGGATTGCTACTGCCCGTGACAGCTTAGTAAAGCGGTCCGTCATGACCAGGATGTACCTGTTCCCTTCTTCCGTTACCGGAAGCGGTCCGAGCATGTCGATCGCGACTTGCTCGTTGGGTCCATCCGGGGGGAAAAGTTTCATAGCGGATGCCCGCCTATGAAGACTCATGCGATTCCGTGCGCACGGGTGGCATCCCCGCACGTGGTCGATTACGTCGACGGCCATTGCTGGCCAGTAGAAGAACCTTCGCATTGCTGCGAACATGCGCGAACCCCCCGGGTGTCCGGCTGTAGGGTTCTCGTGTTCTCGTTCCATGACGGCCTGCCGTAAGGACACGGGAACCACGACCTGATGCCGTCCATCGGCAGGTGCCCGCCGATATATGAGTCCGTCCTCGTTCTCGGAGAAGATGCCGGCCGTGCCGGCCAGGAGGTTAGCACGATGGCGTTTTCAGTCATCGTCATTGGCCTGTGCCTCGCGGAAGTCCGCGAGGGTCAATGGGCACGCAAGGTGTGCCATGGTATGGTCAACCATACTTTGGGTAGCATTACCCACCATGCACACCGGTACCACCGGGATGTCTTCGTCCACCTGTCGGGTATCCCCGCTTGGGGTATCGAGTCGCGACTGAGCGTCCCCCAGATGATGGGTGGAGCCGGCCTTATATATGGTCCGGTAGTCGTGCTCGGCCATCTTCAGCCTCCACCGGGCTAGCCGACCGTGGCTGTCGGAATCCTTGTCACCAAGGTTGAGAAGCCATCGTAAAGGTTCGTGGTCGGACCTTACGATGAACCTGGAACCTTCCAGGTATGGCCGGAGCAGTTGCACTGCCCATATGACTCCGAGGCACTCGCGCTCGGTGGCACTATAGTTACGCTGAGCCGGGTTGAGTGTCCGGCTGAAGTACCCTACCGGATGTAGGTCCGGGATAGCATTATCGGTACCGATGATGGTCTCTCCCTGTAGCAGGGTGCATCCCTCTTGGGTGTCGCAGGCGTCGACGTCGATGACGAAGGTCCCGCGTCTATGCGGCAACGCAAGCACGGGTGGGGCTAGCAGAGCTTGCTTGAGCAGCTCGAATGCCTCTCCCTCGCTGGGCGAGGGAGGTTGGAGTACCTTTGGCAAGGCACTGCTCGTCAGAAACGTTAACGGTTTGGCTATACGAGCGAAGTCCTTGACGAACCGTCGGTATACGTTGCACATCCCCAGGATGCTTTTCAGCTGTGTCTGGGTGGTTGGGTACTGCGCATCCCGGAGTGCCCGGGTATTGGCTTCGAGCACTCCCAGTTTACCTGGTGTGATCTGGTGACCCAGATACTCGACTGTCTGCTGGAAGAAGGCGCACTTCTTGCGGCGCCGGGTTACCCCGGCGTTCCGCAAGAGGGTGAGTACGTCGTCGACATGTTGCACATGGTCATCCATGTTACGCGAGAAGACGGTGACGTCGTCCAGTACACCAGGCAGTTACGCCACTTGACTCCCTACAGTATGATGTCGATGGCCCGTTGGAATGTGGCGGGGGCGTTGGACAATCCGAAAGGCATCCTTAGGAACTCGTACACGCCACTGTGACAGACGAACGCCGTCTTGGGGATATCCTCTTCCGCCACTGGGATCTGCCAGTACCCGGCATTGCAGTCGATAGTGGTAAACACTGTGGCTTCCCCCAGTGAGTCGATACACTCGTCCATCCTTGGTAAAGGGTATGATTCTTTCTTGGTAACCAAGTTGAGGCGTCGATAGTCGATGCAAAACCGAGGGGTTTGATCCTTCTTCGGTACGATCACGACTGGGGCACCCCACTCCGACATCGAAGGTCGGATCACCTTAGCTTCACTCGTCCTCTTCACTTCCCCATCAACGATCTCTCGTTGCATAGGTCCCGCCCGATGCGGTTGCGACCGCGCTGGTCGAGCACCTGGTACCAGGTCTATACGGTGTTGGGTTGCCCCAATGGTACCCAGCGCCCCGCCGGTCCACATGACGTCGTGCTTTCTTAGCATCCGTCGTACCCCTTCAGCTACCGAAGGGGGAAGGTGGTCGAGGTCAGCCTCGGCCAGTGCCTTCAAGGCTTCTTGGTCCTTTGGCGGCATGTCCGCCGGAGCCGCCGATGGGTTAGGCTTCCCGTCATCGGGTTGCTGTCGCTCGGTGGTCTCGGCGACCGCCAGCACCTCAAGTGGTTCCACTTGACCTTCCTTATCAGGGGTAAGGATATCTCCTCCGTAGAGCTCGGCAATCCCGAGGATAGTTCCCTTCGGGAGGGTGACTGCCTTACGGCGATAGTTCGCCATCACCAGCAGTGATGACCCCCCTGCTGGGAGGTCTGCGATACCATTGGCCATGGTCAACCCATGGCGCTTGTAGGTTCGTAGGTTGGACTGGACTCTGCAGATGCCTGCCAGGTCACAGTTAACCGGGAGGACGGTCTCCGATAGCGGCTCAAAGCCAGTCCGCTTGGCCAGCCGGAGTGTCTTCGGTTCTACGCTTGCGTATACCTCAGCCACGTTAACGTGGCTCCCTTGTAGCGTCAGGTCCCTGACGATCGCTGTCTGTCCTCTCTTCGTCCCGTCGGCCTCTTGCAGCTCGACGGTCCTCCGGCCCGGCCGGATTGCATCAACGTGAACGTTGATGAAGGTGCACCCCAGTATGCAGGGCACAGATAGCGTCTCACATACCAGGAAGTCAACTTCCGTAGTAAGCTCCCCGATGGTGACCTGCAGCGACATTGCTGCGGTCGTACGAATGAGACGACCATTCGCATCCTTGATCGTGGGTCCCCGAGCGACTCTGACTCGCGGGAGCCACTTGTCCGGGAGGGTATCCTTCCGGATCAAGTTAGGTCCAGCCCCTGTATCCAGTACGGGGTAATACGACCGGGTCGACTGGGGGTCTACCCCCAGTGTGGCTGATACCGTGAAGTTCTCCAAGGTGAACAGTACGTGGCCTACACAGATATCCGGTGTAGCTCGGGCATCCTGAACAGGGCCCTTGTCTGGTTCCATGTGACGGGGCTTCCCGTCCTCTCCTCCCAACCTTGGAGGTTGGTCATCAATCCCCTGACGCCGTGTCGTCGGGGCCGGAAGGTGTACCCGGGGGTTGATGCGGCGTCGGCTCAACCGCGCTCTCCGTGGGGCTTTCCCCGCGGCAGTCCGGGGTAGCTTGCTCGGGTTACCCCAGCGACCCCTTGTCGTCCTTCCTCTTACTCGTTTCCCGTGCTCGGCCGGGTACTGTCCTCCGGGGCATCCGAGGGAGGGGGTGCCTCCTCGACTGCCAGTACTCCTCCTGGAGCTTGCTGCCTACCCGGTGCCGGGCCTCGGGCGGGATACCCACCCATGGATGCCTTGCGTTGCGCCGCTGCCCGTCGAGACTCCTCCGGGATGAGTGGGCATGCGGACACCCAGTGTTGGGGGTCTCCGCACAACATACATCCGGACGTGCCGACCGTCCCGGGCGTCCGCGTCGGGTTGGCTCCATAGGTCCGGTTGCCTTCCTCGGGCGCCCGAGTGCCCGCCCCTTGGTAGGCCTTGGGTCCCGGTGCCAGCCGGAACATGGACTCCCCCAACCGGTTGGCTCTACCCGCGATGTGCGGAGGTGCCTCCGTACGTACTGCCCATGTCGGCAGGGGCTGGTGGGGGTTACCCGTAACTGGGGCATACCCCGTAGTCCGCACATACGGGACGCGCCGACCCGCTCCCTCGTTGACCTGGAACTGGGTCCCAGCCGGGGCGATGTACGCTACCGTACCATGCTCATCAATCACCGGCGTCGCCGGTAGCAACAGGTGGCCCTGTTGGTCGACTAGAGGTTCATCCTCACCGGTAGGGGGATGTTCGGTCGCTACCAGTACTAGTGCGGCCTTACGTTCCACCTTCTCTTGCCTCGGTTCCGGGGTAAGGCTGGGCTTGCCTCCCTCACCCTTGGACTTCGGAGCCAAGGCGCATTCCGGGTGTAGCACCCGGTAGGCGTCTCCTAGGGACTTGCACATATGCATCAGTCGACTGAAGTTCGTCCGGGCCGTATTGGCTCCCCGTGCGGATATCCGCACGTAGTTGAGTACTCCTGCGAACAGGATGGCCCGTAGTTCCCCTTCACCGAGGAGCTTCCCCAGCTCGTAGTCGAGCTCTTGGATCCGGCGTCCGACCATCTCCTCATCCTCCCATCTCTGGGCGGTGGCATTGCGCAGGGTCCGGTAGTGGTCCTCGCACTTGTCCTCACTGAGGTAACTGCTCAGCAGCTCCTTGAGAATCCCACGGTAATCCATGGGGGTGGCCGCAACCCTCATTCCCGGCATCGGGGATGCCTGTCGGAGGATGCCTCGAACCCGCTCGTCAACAAAGAACGGGAGGATCTCCAGCGCCAGCCCCTCGTTGACGAGTGCCTTGTCTGCGGCTGCCTTAAAGCTAGTCAAGAAGCCGATGACTGCCAACGGGCGTCCGTTGGGGCCCCCGAACATAGGGACTCCCTTCATAAGGGTCTGCATAGAGCGAATCGCTCGGTGCGAGGTCGTACGCATCGATTCCGATACGGCAGTGGATCGGTCCTCCAAACGGTAACGTTCGGGAGTCAGTACCGACCTGAAGACTTCGTTGACAATCTCCGTGTCCGCGTCCTGGATATCCAGTTGCTTCGCCAGTTGATGAGTGAACTCATCGGACTCCAACCGCTTCAGTAAGCTCGCAGTAACCTGCGCTGTCATCGCTTGCATCAGTGACGCTGGAACTTCCGGCGTCGGCGCCTCGGGTACCCGAGTTGCCTGGCTTCCGTCGTCGAGGGGGTAATGGGAGACGGTACCGTCTCCTCCCATCGCCGACTCTGTTCCGGCGTAAGTGTCCGCCCGACCGTATCCGCGGAGCCCGCTCTGGGTGCTCCGAGCGTAGCGCTCCGTGTGACTCCGTTCCAACTCTGCCGACGAGTCGGATCCATACCCCATTGTGTCCGGGGGCTGTCCGGGAGTTGCTGCGCCGGGGTCGACCCCGGTGGACTCCGAAAGTAGTCCGGCCGGTTCAAACCGTACTGGTGTGGGAGGAACACGACGGGGTCCCGTCGTGTGGCGTGTTGACATCAACACTGCCATTGCGTCCTCCGTCCGCTCTTGACGAGCGTCGAGTCCGGAAAACCGGGCCTCGATGCGGGCCAATGATGCCATCAGGGAATCCCCTGGTGAAGGAGGCGGCGGAGTGAGGTCGGTCGATGACAGTTGAGGCGGGCCCCCGCCTCCTGCCGTCCGAGCCGTGCCAAGCGTCGATCCGGCACCGGAAAGCATTGGCGTCTCCATGTTGTCGATCGGGTTCCCGATCCCGGTTCCCGTAGTCACCTCCGGAGTCGGCGTCGACGCCGATCCGTCATCTTGAACGTTCCCCGTCTCTTGGGTAGACATAGTCACAATCAGTCAACCGACGTAACAATCACCACGAATAAGAGAGCGAGGGGGTAGATTGGGGAGAGTAACAGTAGATCACAGTCAAAGGTAAAAACTCAAAACAATCGATCAGGTCGCAACACCACGAGTACAAGAAAAGGACCGGATCCCTATCCGTGTGCCAGGGCCGAAGACGGCGTCACCACACGGGTGACGGAAACCCGCCCCTGCTGCTCCACCAATGTAGCACAATAGGTATCCGTCGCACGTCCACTCTCAGGGAACACTCACCAAGGGGGATCGGCACCAACGTCACCGGGAGGCCAAGGTTGCTGTCCTTGGAGCGCAAGCCACGGGACCAATATGGGAGCCCGAATGGGAGGGGTTTGTTGTTCTGCCTTGGCCGACGGTGGATTCGCCGCCTGCCCCCTCCTTATAAACCCTCGGAGACGCTACTAACTACCCTCCACCCCAAGATGAAAGTCCCGCTGGTCATACGTAACATATAGATACCGTGACCAGAACGGACTCCCAAATTGAAAGTTCAGGGTTAGACGTAGCCCCCCTAATATTAGGGTCACAATACGGACAACCATATTGCTACACGCCCCCGGGGCGCATAGACGCCTCGGCCCGTGTGGGGAACGGACGAGTGCTCCAGCTGACGCACGCGTGCGGGATGGAATGAGTACATTTGTTCCCAACTTTCCGTGCGGAAGTGGCGCGTCCCAGCCATGCGCAACGTCCCCGATGCGGGTGGTGGCCCAATTTGACCCATGGAGGTGCTTTTTGAATGCGCGACGTGGACGACGCGGAGGGCGGCAGTGGGTGACCGCGGCTTGGCGGTTTGAATGTTTGTATTTATGTCCAAGTTTACGCGCCACACTGGCGTCCTGCAGCCGCACGGTTGGCGCCCTACACGGTTGGGGGCGCCATGACGCCCCCGGGGGCGCATAGACGCCCCGGCCCGTGTGGGGAGCGGACGAGTGATCCAGCTGACGCACGCGTGCGGGATGGAATGAGTACATTTGTTCCCAACCTTCCGTGCGGAAGTGGCGCGTCCCAGCCATGCGGAACGTCCCCGAGGCGGGTGGTGGCCCAATTTGACCCCTGGAGGTGCTTTTTGGATGCGCGACGTGGACGACGCGGAGGGCGGCAGTGGGTGACCGCGGCTTGGCGGTTTGAATGTTTGTATTCATGTCCAAGTTTACGCGCCACACTGGCGTCCTGCAGCCGCACGGTCGGCGCCCTACACGGTCGGGGGCGCTATGACGCCCCCGGGGGCGCATAGACGCCCCGGCCCGTGTGGGGAGCGGACGAGTGCTCCAGCTGACGCACGCGTGCGGGATGGAATGAGTACATTTGCTCCCAACCTTCCGTGCGGAAGTGGCGCGTCCCAGCCATGCGCAACGTCCCCGATGCGGGTGGTGGCCCAATTTGACCCATGGAGGTGCTTTTTGAATGCGCGACGTGGACGACGCGGAGGGCGGCAGTGGGTGACCGCGGCTTGGCGGTTTGAATGTTTGTATTTATGTACAAGATTACGCGCCACACTGGCGTCCTGCAGCCGCACAGTTGGCGCCCTACACGGTCGGGGGCGCCATTACGCCCCCGGGGGCGCATGAGTCGATGGGCCTCGACGGGGCTCGACGGGACCTCGGTGGGATTTGAGCTGAAGCAGACGACGTGCCCGCCGCCGCGGCGGGGCGGCGGCCACACTGCGGCGGCCGCGCCGGCGGGGCCGCCGCGCCGCCGCCGCCGTGCGCAAGCGGCCCCCCCCCCCTCTCTCGACGCCTGCTCCGTCGGGACGGCCCGCGCCGCCAGCGGGCGCACGCGCGTGTGTCCCGCGGCGCGCGTGTCCTCCCCCCGGCACTCCCCACCCCCCCAGCTGTGTCGCCCTGTCCTCGATCTCTACGGGGTCGACACTGGCGGCAGAGGCCCCCGGGGCGGGGCGTGGGGGGGGGGAGGGGGGGGGTCGCTGACGGGCCACTCCGGCGCACTTTGGCCGCCGACGGGATCAGCCGCCGGCTGCCGGCCGCCTGATCCGGCCCCGCCGCCACGGGCGAGGCGCGGCGGCCGCCGCCGCCGCCGCCGCCGCCACCGGTGGCGTCAGCGGCCGGCCGGCCGCTGCCGCTGCTGCCGCCGACGCCGCCGCCGCCGCGTCCGCCGCCCCATTCAGCCGCGCCCCGCCCGCCGCCGCTGCTGGCCGCGCGGTTGACGAGCGCCGCCCCCCCCCCTCCTGCCCCGTTTGACGGGCAGGAAGGAGGTGGGGGGGGGAGAGCTGGGGGGAAGGGGGTCCCGGAGAGGTACAGCGGGTCGGAGGTGCCTTGACCCAGACAGGTCAGGCCGTTCGGGCGGGCATCTGAGCCGGCAGTCCTCCAATACAGATAATGGCAGGGTAGGATCCTTGCCCGAGGGTAGGATCTTCCCGATGCGAGGGGTAGCTGCGATTTCTATTGGTGTTTTCGACCACCCTTACAGCCGTCCGAGACGTCCTCCAGGCCCACAAGACTAGTTAAGTATTGCAACTAGGCAGTGCTGGCAATGTTATTCTCCTGTTCACAGGGTACGTGCACAGCGGGCTACTTCCAGTTCCCAGGTACCTACAGACCTTCACACTAGCCAGACCACGTGTGGTCCAAACGTGTCGGTGTCCACGTGTTCTGCCACGTGTGATGAGCCATCGCTCCCCATCCCTGCAGGCTGCGCTGCTCCCGCTGCTGCCGCCAGCGGACCCGCCCCTCCCCGGCGGCTCTCCGCCGTCCCCCGGCGGGCCGAGCCCCCCTCGCCGCCGCTGCAGCTGCTAGCTGGCCGCCGCTTACCGGAGGCTTATGCCGCCAGCTGGCCGCCGCTGTCCCTGCACTCCTGTCGCCGCCGGGGGCAGGCTGACGCCCCGGCGCTGTCGCCGCTGCCGTTCGCTGGTCGCCTCCTCGCCGCTGCCACTGCAGCCGCCAGCGCTTTTCGGCCGCGGTGACGCTGCCACGGCCGCCTGGTTGCCACCCCCCGGGCCGACCGACGCCGCTCCTGCGGCTGCTGCTGCCACCGGCTGGTCGCCATGCCTCCCGCCGTCGCCGACTGGCTGCTCTCGCAGCCGCTGCCACCGGCCGGCCGCTGACCCCCCGCCTTTGCCGGCTGGCGGCCACGCCTGCCGCCACCGGCTGGCAGCTGCCGTCGTCGCCGCCGGCTGCCTCTCGCCCACCTGCTGGGGCCACCGGCGTCGCCTGCTGGCCGCCCCCGCCGCCGCTGCCGCCAGCCCGCCGCTGCCCCCCCCTGCCGCCGTCGGCTGACCGCTGCCCCGGCCGACGCCCGCTAGCAGCCCCCTTCGCCGCCGCCTGCTGGTCGCTGCCCCCCCGCCACGGCTGCCGCGGCCGCCGGCTGTCCATCGCACCCCCGCCGTGGCCACCGTCGCCGCCGCCCCCCCCGCCGCCCCCCCCGCCGCCCCATCAGCCGCCCGTTGGCTGCTCTCCCCCGGCCGCTGCCGCTACCACTGCCGCCACCGCCTGGCTACCTCCGCTTCGGCTGCCGCCGGCCGGCTGCTGCCCTTTCCGCCACCGCTGGCTGTCATCCACTATCGACGCCGCCGGCGGGCCGCAGCTCATCCGAATCTACCGTCGCCGCCGCCAGCTGGTCGCAACCGTCGCCACCGCCGGCTGGCCACGGCCGCGGCCGCCGCCGGCTGGCCGCAGCCGCCGCCACCGTCGGCTGGCGGCCGCCCTCGCCGGTGCCGGCTGGGCGACCCCCCTTCTCCCCCGGCCGCTGCCGCCGCCGCCGCTGCCGCTGCCGCCTGGCCATCTGCCCCCAGCCGAGGGTACCGCCGCTGCCGCCTGGCCGTTGCCGCCGCCGCCGCCCGCTGGCCGCTGCCCCACCGCCGTGGCCACCGGCACGGCTGGCTGGCCGCTGCCCCCGCCGCCGCAGGTTGCTCGCCGGCCCCCCCTCACCTTCGCCGCCGCCGCTGCCGCTGCCACTGTCTGCGTGCCACCCCCGCCATCGCTGCTGGTCGCTTCCTCCGCCCCGCTGCTGCGGCTGGTGTCGCTGCTGCCGCCCACTGGCCGCCACCACCGCCACCGCCTGCTGGCCGCGGTCCTACCGCCGCTCCCGCGGCTGGCCGCTGCTTCCCGGCCGCTGACACCGCCGCGGCCAGCTGGCCGCCCCCGCCGCCGCCGCCGGCTGGTCGCCGCCCCGACCCCGCTGCCGCCTCTGCCGATGCCGCTGCCTCCGTCTGCCTGCCACCACCGCCGCCGCCCGCTGGCCGCTGCCCCACCTCCGCTCCCGCCGCCGCTGCCGCCGACAGCCCATCGCCCCCCCGCGACGGCCACAGGCCCCGCCTGCCGGCCTCTGCCCCCGCCGCCGCCGGACGGCCGCTGCCCCCGCCGCCGCCGGCTGGCCGCCCCCGCCGCCGCCGTCTGGTCGCCGCCCCCCCCCCCGGTGCCGCCGCGGCCGCTGCGCTGTCGCCCGCTGGCGCCCCACCTCGCCGCCACCGGTTGGCCTCTGCCCCCCCGCCGCGGACGCCGCCGTTGCAGGCTGGCCGCCGCCGCCGTCGCTGCCGCCAGCTGGCCGCTTGCCACCCACTTGTGCCGGCCGGCCGCCACCCCCGCCAACGCCGGCTGGCCGTTGCCCCCCGGCCGCTATCGCGGCTCCTTTGGCCGCCGCTGCCGCCGGCTGGCCGCCACGCCTCTCGTCGTCACCGGTTTGTCGCCGCCTCCCCGCCGCTGTCACCGCGGCCTCCGGCTGTGCCCCGCCTCCTCCGCCGGCTGGCCGCCGCCCCCCGCCTGGCCGCTGCCCCCCGCCTGGCGCATAAAGCATCGGTTTGTGGTACTTTGCGATAGAGGGTGCTTCAGTACACCTTATAGATCTGTCTTACGTTGTTCATGATCACCAGGGGGGTCAAGCCTCGTCGGGCTGAGCCTTCAAACGGATGGCGGGAATGTGATGCCTTCGAGGCCCTCGATGAGGCACTTCTGCTCACCTCCGCACACTTCTGACTTCATAGGCGTTCTCAGCGACCCCGTGTTGATCAACCTGGATCGTTACTTCGCTTCTCGGCGACACTTGGTTTCGGTGTGTTTGGTCCTGGCCGATGTTCTGCAGTACTGCAACAAGCCATCACCACGCACACACCGACGAACCAAGATCGGGACCACCTTTTGAACAGTGTCTCAACAGACCAAAACAAGGTCCCTGACAACGCTCGTGGCGTCAGAACCATGAGTAGATGAGTAGGAGTACGTCTTTGAGGACCTCTTCAGCCGCAGTGTATGCCAGTCGATGACCAGGCCGCCAAATGCAAGAAATGACGTACTTCCAGTTCTAAACTTTGCTCTGAACTCATCAATCCTGCACACTTACATCCTATTCAGCGTCTGGTGTCGAGGATAGCGGGGCAGTGTGTCGCCGATCGGGGCCATACCTACCATTTAGCTGGTCATGAGCTGCTTTTTTCATTGACATCGTGCCTCACTGGTGTGCAATTGTAGACAACTGGGTACCGAGCCCGGCGATTCCCAGGTCTGAGTGCACACCTCTGGCACTGCCGCCGGTCACGGCATACTGGGGTGTGTGCGCAGGCCCCGCCGGCGGCTGTGTCAGAGGGACCAGCCGGTGGCTGGCGCCCGGGGGGGGGGCGGGCGGCCAGAGGCGGTGGCAGTCGACGGTGGAAGAGCTGGGGGTGAGACAATAACATAAGTCCGCGGCGGCGGCGGCACGGAGCTGCCAGCCACCCACGGCGGCAAGGGGGCGGCGGCTGGCCCGCAGCGGCGGCAGCGTGCGGCGCCAAATGCGAACACTTTGGCCAGCCGGGAGGGGGGGACAGAGGCGGCCATCAGTGGCAACACATGCGAGGAGGGGGCGGCCACCGACGGCAACAGAGGAGAAACACAGTGGGGGCAGGAGGTGCGCCCAGCCAGAAGCGGTGGCAGCTCGCAGGGAAGGCAGCCCGTGCCTGCCACACCTTGACGCTCCCAATTGCCGGGCGGCTGTTGCATGGGCCCGGCTGCGAGAGCAGCGGGGCGCTACGACGGAGGAGGCCAGGGAGCCGACAGAGGGGATGGATGCCCCCGTCGTCGCCAAGTGCCAGCCCCAGACCCACGTGGCGCGGCCGACCCCCACACGTAGTGCGTCAACAACGCTGTGGGGCTGTCAGCCGCACCGTTCCTCAGTGACCCCTAATACCCCTAATTAGTATGGGGCCTACCCCCCTAGTATCGATCCTACCCCCTTAGTATAGATCCTACCCCTTTAGTGTAGATCCTACCCTGCCATTACCGACACTCCCTCCTCGATGCTCGTGGCCTGAAATACGCTCTCTGATTGGCCATTGGACGATCTGTGTCGCTGTACGCTGGCGATCTATCTAACGATTGGCTTAAAGAGCGCGGAGTTTCTTAGAATGGCCGCATCGCTGGCACGCTGTCACCCGTTAGCCCGCCCAGAAAGATTGGAGGGTGGACCTCGACCCGTCGCAGCCGCCACCCGCCCCGTCTTCCCTCTCTCTGCTCCACCTCTCTCCATCTCCCCGTCTCCTCCACCCTCCCACCCACCCTCTATGTTCCCCCCCCACCCCCCGACTGCCCACCTCCACATTCCTCTTCTCCCCCCTTTCCGTCTTCCCCCTCCCCTCCATCTTCCTCCCTCCCCCCCTTGACGGTCCTCCTCCCCCCCTCCAACCCTCATCCGTCTCCTCCCCCCCCGTCCACCTTCCTCCCCCCCCCCCTACTCTGCCTTCCCTCCCCTCTCCACCGCCCCCCCACCCCCCTCGCCTCCGTCCTTCCCCCTGCCCACCCCTGTCTTCCTCCACCCTCTGACAGGCGGGAGGAGACGACACCGGACGACGGTCAAGATGGGGGCAGCATGCTGGCGGATGTGGTGGGCGGGAGCAGATGGTACGTGGGGGTGACGGGAGCGCTTGGTGGCCGAGGGGAGGGGGAGCAGCTGGTGAGTTTGTGGTGCATCCAGTGGGCGGTTGAGGGTGGGTGCAGCTGTCGAGTGAGCGGGGGTGGCCGCTGCCCGTGGGCACGTGGGGAGAGGCGCCGGCAGCTGTTGAGTCTGGGACGGTGGGGCCACAGAACCCTGCCTGTCGGTGGGGCGGGCTAGCGGGGAGAGGGTGCATTGGAGGATGGCTGGAGGGGTGAGTACAGCGCGCTGGGGCGAAGAGAACCGTGGACTCCGTCCACGTCCTGGAGATTTCGAGCGCCTCTTCGGGCGCTTCTTGCCTCTCGCGGCGTCTTCTTGAGGATGCGCCTCGGGGGGCTCTGTGAAAGGGGCTCTTCTTGGCGTCTTCTTGACAAGCGCTTCCAGAAGAGCCCTCCAGTCTGTGATCTCATTGGTCAGCTCTCAGGGCGTAAAGAAGTGCCCTCCCCCTAAAATCGGATGGCCAAAGAGAACACGAGGGGGCGGGCTCTTCTTGTTGGGGGGCGGGGTCTTCTTGGCGTCTTCTTGTGCCAGGACCAAGAAGACGCCAGACACGTGGGGTGCTCCCCGGCCCGGGGCTATTTCTCGCTGTCGTGGCATGCCACGGCTTCAAGAAAGAGTGCCACGTCTGGCCGATGTCTTTACATGTCGTTGGAAAGCGCCATCGTCTCCCAGGGCTCGCTTTTCGTATACCTCTGCACTCGCGTCTGACACACAGGACAGCTCCCGGTGGCCCGTGCTGAGAGGTCTCTGCATCCAGGGCCTGAAATACTTCGCGACAGAATTTTTCATATGCCGGAGAACCTCGAAAAAAAATGGGAAACTTTGAAAGCGTCTTCTTGGCGTCTTCTTGCCGGCTCTTCTGAGTGCACATTTCTTTGGAGAGCGGCTGTGCAATAGAAACATCATCTTACCGACTAGGGGGACCGGGCGACCGCACCCTGGCGAAGCCCGCCAGTGGCCGCCCAAGTCCCCCCCGGTCCCCTCACGCCGAGAGGCAGGCGAGGGTAATTTCGCTATCGCGCTCTCAGTGTGGCGGAGGCATCAAACCGCCGCCTCCACCGCGTATCGCCGTCGCTGCCGCCCCCTTGTCGTCGTCGCCGCCGCCCCCTTGTCGTCGTCGCCGCCGCCCTCTTGTCGTTGTCGCCGCCGCCCCTTTGTCGTTGTCGCCGCCGCCCCTTTGTCGTCGTCGCCGCCGTCAGCTTGTCGTCGTCGCCGCCGTCAGCTTGTCGTCGTCGCCGCCGTCCCCTTTCTCGTCGTCGCCGCCGTCCCCTTGTCGTCGTCGCGGCCGCCCCCTTGTCGTCGTCGCCGCCGCCCCGCTGTCGTCTCCGCCGCCGCCCCGCTGTCGTTGCCGCCGCTGCTTCCCTGTCGTCACCGCCACCACCTTCCTTTCGTTGCCGTCACCGCCCCCCTGCCGTCGCCGGCGCAAGGGATCTTTGGCGTGCTGCAGACCTGGCGTACGGGTCTCTGGCGAGTCCGTGCCAACGAGTCCTGCGTGTTCCGTGCGGGAAGGGCGTCACTAGGCGCCACCGCGTTTGGCTGTCGCCGGTGCTGCCGGCCACCCTCTCGTTTGGCTGTTGCCACTGCTGCCAGCCACCCCCGCGGCTGGCTGTCGCCGTCTCTGTCTGCCGCCGTCGCTTCCGGCCGCCGCTGCGGCCGCCGCCGTGGTTGACTGTCGCTGCCGCTGCCGGCGGCCCCTGCTGCCGGCCGCCGCTTTCCGCTGCAGCCATCGCAGGCAGCTTGCGCCGCCGCTTCCTGCCGCCATCGCCGCCAACGCCGCCATCGCAGCCATCCCCGCCGGCTGCGGCTGCCGTTGATGGTCGCCGTCACCCCTGGCTTTCACCACAGCCTCCTTTACTGCCCGCGGCCGCGAGTGCTGACGGCCGCTCGAGAGGCTTCACCGCGATTCGGGGCTGACGATGGGGGCGACGGCTGTTTGCCATCAGCCGGCTTTTGTCGGTCCCATGAGCTGGATGGCCCAACGGTTTAAGTCGTCGCCTCGCGGTCGCAGCTGGACGTCCGCTTCACCCTATCGCGCGGCCGTCTGTGTCAAGCTGCTCCACCGATCGTTGTTGCGGATGAGTACGTAGCCTCCTCAAGACAATGAGTTGCCTGGGGTACGACTCTTGGAAGAGTGGAAATCTGCTCGTGCTGTCTTGAAGGACATTGAACAAGAAAGCGCTGTGCTCAAGCTACGGATCAAGCGGCTTCCGCGCTCCCGACGGGGCGGACCGAGGACCGAGGCGGAGGAAGCAGCGGCGGTTGTGACAAGGACCCAGCGAGACAGCCTCAAGGGGGAGTTGGCACGCATGGACGTCAAGCGCCGTTTTATGGCCAGCGATGCTGCGGCTCTGTATCGGCTTCTTGATGCACGTCGAGATGTTGGCCCTTTGCCAGCACATGCCGCGGCGGAGGTGTCTGCGGGGGTCGAGCACCGGACGCTGAAGGCGGCCGCGGGCGCCGTCCCGCACACAAGTGCGTTGTCTCCGTCCCTCCCTCGAGAGAATGATGACGGTTGGCTGCCGCAGGAGGTCGCCTTTTTTTCCGTGGATGGACCCGTGTCTGCAGATGTGCCGTATGACCCAAGTGTGTGGAGTAGCCTGTGCGACGACGGCTTGCAGTCCCCTGCGGACCTGTGGCGGGAGGAGCGGCTGTACAAGTTCGCGACGGTGCGTCTACCTGCGTGGGTGTCGTCCGAATCGAGGAACTACGCAAAGTCCAAGGTAACCGCTGACGTGCTGTACAAGACCTCAGATGGCGCGGACGTCATCGACTGGGTTGACCTGCCGTACACGTGCGAGCCCGAGCTGTTGGTGACGCCTTCCAGCGGCAATCCTGGGTTCAACGGCGAGGTCAAGGCTCCGACGAACACGATGCTGCGCGAAGGCGTGGTGTACGCACTGCTTGCCCTCCGTAGCGCGTACATGAACTCCCCCCCTGGCTTCCACCGATTCCATTCCGTCATCCCCACCGGCTACGCGCTGCTTGCGTTCCCGCACGTTGGGTACATTGTGGCGGTGGAGATGGTCGGCAAGGTGTTTGCAACTCCCCTCTCCGACACGTTTGTGCTCGGGTCGCCCCAACACGCTGCTGCTATCCGCAGCCTCCATGCGCCGCCACAAGGCAACTATGTGGACGCGTCACGGACGTCCGAGGGGTGGGACGCTCATCCTCGTGACGTTGGACGTTCCGCCATCCTCTGGACGACCGTCCCAGTTGTTCGGGCGGAGCCCGTCGACCAGTCGGACGTGGCGCAGGAGCGGTTCTACAAGATTGTGACGTGCGGGGCGTTCGATGGCGTCCTCAAGCGCCACCAAGCAGCCCACCGCTTCCGCCGGCTGCACCAAGTATACACTGTGTACAGTATGCTGTGGCGGTCCGCGCTTGCAGCGGGCGAGGGCATGCCTGGCGCTCTGTTGCCCGCGTCGCTGCGGTATGGCGACTTCAGTGTTGTGGTGGACATGCCGTTTGTGCGTGGCCGCCAGAGTACGTACAAGGAGCTGGCGCTAGCGGGCTACGTACAAGAGCAGGTTGCCGAGGCGATAGCCTGGCCTGCTCGTCGCGGGCTGCTGTACTGGGATCTCCGGGAACCCAACGTGATGGTGCATGAAGAGCATCGAAGGGCATACCTGGTCGACTACGACGACATGGTGGTGCGCAGGGGTTGGGCTCCTGCCGGGGTGGACGAGATGCTGGCCGCGTTGCGCGACGACTTGGTCTGCCGGGACGAAGGTGTTGATGCCAAGGCGAACCCCAAGATGATAGGATCGGGGATGCTTGCGTGCGTGGACGCTTTTCTGAAGGACGAGTAAGCTTAGACCAGGTGCTAGGTCGTCACCAGGTCCACAAGTGTCGAGCGACGAGAGCGAGGCAGGCGTCAGCCACAATGGCAGTCATCGTGCCGTCGCCCACCAGCCACTGGTGACCCACGGCCGCTGCCGGTGCGGCTGTCGACACGACCGCTGTACTACTGGCGGCAAGCACGTCGGTGGACGCGGTCGACGGGTTTGGGCGCCGATTGACGTCCCTTCGCGCTATCGCCGGCGGGGAACGCAGGGGCGTGGTGGCGGACCTCGTGGCGGAGGGGGCGGCAAGCGGGATGAAAGGCGCTGGGGGCGAGGGGCGTCATTGCTGTGGGCGGTGGGGTCGGGGCGCCGCGGCGGGCTCGGAATGGCGGCCCTGGTGGGGTAACGCCGGTCCTGCGTGGCGGCCGGGCCGTTTCGTTGCTGGGGCTGGGGGGCCAGGGCCGCGCCGCCGCAGACTGGCTTCCGTTGCGCTGCGGGTACAGGGGGTCCCGGCGCTGATCGGGGTGGAGAAGTGGGCCTATGGTGCTGCCCGGGGGCGCCGGGCGCCGCCGGTGGCCAGTGAGAGGGGGGTCGACTGCAGCTGCGCAGCGGGGGCGGGTGGCGCTGGCGCTGGCTCGGGGGGACGGCGGGAAGGCGCCGGCGCGTTGCGGGACGCAGGGGCAACCGCGACAGATATGAGGGGTCGGTCGCTGTTGCTTGGGGCGGGAAGGGCCGGCGGGCGGGTGCTGCCGGGGGGCGTGCGGGGTGGGGGCTGCCGCTAGGTGGCGGGGGGGGGGGTGGGGCTGCTGTTCTTCGGGGAGGGTGCGGGGCGGCTGTTGTTCCAACCAGGGAAACCACAACCATCACTAAATGTGCGCGCGCCCATTGAGAGGTCCATTGGACGTCTAATGACATATTGAGCTTCCAATGGGCAAATGGTGGGGCCCGTAATGGAGCCATTATGAGGTCATTGAGATGTGGGTTTAATGACCTTTCAAAGGGGTGGGCCCAATGATCCGTCTGGGTTGGGGTGCGCCACAGCGCTCTGAGAGCGACCCGCCCCGGTAAGATAATTCGAAAGGAGAGACCCCGTGTCCAGCCGATCAGAGTGAGTGCCCAGTAACACGGAATGCGCCTCGCGTGAGGCACCTGAGGCATGACCGCTCGCCTAAGCGCACGCAAAATAGCGATCGAGCGCCTGCTCACCGCCTAGGGCGGCGACCCCGAGGCTCAGCGTGTCATCGAACAGTACACCAATTTGGTTGATACCCCCGTGCGCACTGTGTAGGCGTCGTTGCCTGTCTTTCGACGGTGGACTCTCGTTTTGCCGATCCTCGATTCAGCTCTGTTCAGGACGATCCAGGCTGATGTGGGCGGCCCTGGGCTTCGAACGTCTGTCAGTTCGCGTGATGCGTCCGCGTTAGGCTTAAACGTTGACTCTTGAAGCGACGTTTGCTGACAACACTGTTGCTTTAGGCTCAGTCTATCGCCACCGCGGCCAAGTACCTCCCCCATGACCCGCTCCTCTGCAATGCGGCCGGGCTCTGCTAGACCGCGCTAACCCTCACCTTCCCACCACTCTTCCGGCGCCTCGCCTCCCTCTCTCCCACGGCTCTGCCGCTGCGGCTCTGCCGCTGCGGCTCTGCCGCCGCGGCGGCAGCACACCTCCTGAGTGGGTACCACGATGGCAGTGAGGGCGGGCAGTGGCGGCCGTAGCGTGGGGTGACCCCTTTCTCGGCGGCACCGTCGCGCACGCCCGACCGCGGGGGGGCGGGGCAGGAGGGCGCGGGCCGACGGGCACTCCTCGCCCGACGTCCTCCGACTGTGCTGTGCCGCCGTCGTCCCACCACCCCGGCGTCGTTGGGTGTGGGCCGCCGCGGCATGACATGGACGCTGTCGAGGCACCGCCGCTGCACACGCTCGATCGCGGGGAGGGGGGGGGGGCGTCGGCCAACGGGCACTCCTCACCCCTGCGGCCGCTGCGGAGGCCTCCCGACTGTGCAGTGCCGCCGTCGACTAAGCGGTGACGCCGTGGTCCCACCAACCCGGCGGCGGTGAGCGCGGGCAGCTGCAGTCCTGGCGTGGCGTGACCGCTTTCGTGGCGGCACCTCCGCACACGTCCAATCGCGGGGGGGGGGGGGGGGTGAGCGCTGGTCATCTCCGCTGCGGCGCCTCTGCTGCCGCGGCTCCACCGAGGCAGCTGCGGTCCTCCCCTGAGCGGGTGCCACTCTCGTCTAACCGCCCCTGCGGCGGCGAGCGCGGGCCGCGGGGAGCGCGAGAGGCGGCAGCCGCTGCCGGGCTTGACGGTTTCGTTCTCCATACGCCCGCTCGCGGAGGCGGGGAGGCGAGGGCCGACGAGCACATCTCCGCGACCGCTGCTGTCATCTTCCTGCTGTTTTGTGCCGCTGTCGCGTCACAGCTCCAGCGCGCGTGCGCGGGCCGCGACGGCCGCGGCCTGTCATGGTCGCTTGGGCACTGTTGCGGTGGCGCCTCCGTGCACGCCCGAGCGGTGGTGCCACAGCGGCGCATTTTCGCGCGCCTGCCCGCGGTAGCAGGGGGCACTGCCTATTTCTGCCATGGCGGCCCTCTCTCTCCTCGGCGGGTGCGGACATCACCGCCGTCTCTCCCGTGCCCCAGCAGCGGCGAGGACGTGCAGCGGCAACGGCAGCGGCAGCGTGGGGGGCATCACTGACGGGGGGGACGGACTAGCAGGTACCCCCCCTTGCGGTCTTTCATTTACCGGCGCGGTGAGCTTAAACACTACTTGCGCATCGGGGGTGGCGCCCGGTGCCGACGCCCTCGCCTGTTTTATCGTTGGTTCGTGCGTATGGGGAGCGTGCTGCGACAGAAGCTGGGACCAGCGCCGCTGGCTCCTGTCACTATTTTGGGGGTCTGCGGGAGACCCGGCAGCCTGTCTGAGTTGCAGTCGCTGTCACAGCGCAGCGGCAGGGGATAAGCGATGGCTTGAGGGTGCCGCCGTGCACGGTGCCGCGGCTGTGGACCATCATACGATGCACGGCCATGGAGGAGCAGTGAGAAGTAGGGAACCCACGGGTGCAATGTGCTGATCTTAATGGTTGGGCGTGTTGGTTGAGGAAGCAGGCAAGGTGTGTGGGGGGGGATGGGAATGTTCGCAGGTTGACCTCAGCCACTGAAAAAAAAAAAAGAATCCATAGGTCTTGTACACGTGGGAGAAACACAGCTTCGTATCTCGCGGGCGCAACGGAAAAGGCGCTCGAAACCGCATTTCGTACGTTACGTATCGTATCACGTTGCTTTTACGTAGATGTCTGACGACCCCACCCGCACACCCCTCATGAAAAGGCAGGTGCCCAGCACGGAGTGCCTCACATAGCCCCACCACACATACCGTCTCACATGTCCGCTATCGAGTTTGATGTCCATGAGTGGAAGGGGTTCACGAAGAACCGGCGGCGGCGCCACTCATCCGTCGACGTGGGCGTGTCCGGCCTGGCGAACATGCCGTAGCGCTCGGTAAGAGGAACAAAGTCCGGCTCTACCTGCTCTAGGCGGAGCACATCGTTCACGTCTACGACAGCCAGAGAGGGCACAGCCGCGCTGCCCGCCATCTTCCACCTCAAGCGAGTAAAGCCAAACCGAGTGCGCACACAGGCCCCGTCTGCGGTCGCCTCCTCCAACTGTTGCACCACCAAAACCCGTGTGGCCTGATCACCGATACCGTAGATTGCATAAAGCACACGCCCGAAGCACACCTTCTTTGGTGCCGATGGGTCCCGGTAGCGGATGAAGTCGTACCACGACATACCGTGATTCGACTCCGTGCAGTGCGCGCGCTGCTTAGCGAGCAGCCCCCCCCATTCCAAGGTCGGCGTGAACGCCATGCTGTGGCGCACAACGAGTTCTTCCTCGTCCGCCACCCCAAGAACGGCCCCAAGTTCGGAGCTCACCCCGTGCTTTGATGAGCCCGTGAGGTCGCGCACACGCGCCCGCCGGCCATAAAGGCGCTGCCTTTTGACAGGCGGCCTGCGGGTGTCCGCCTCGTCTGCGCTGCTGTCCTCGTCTCCGTTAGGAGGTAGGTGCAGCGCGCCGCCAGTCCATTCCATCGGCGGCGCATCGATCTCAGCCTCGGTTGCCATCTTCGGGACGCTCCCTTCACCGCGGGCCAGCTTTTCCTGGCGGTCCGCCTCTACCTGCTCCTTGGCAGCCTCGTCCAGGACGTGGGAAAGCGTCTCACAGGCGCGTAGCATCTGTAGCGTGTAGTCATCAACTTTCTTGTTTGTCCGTGCGTACATACGCTTGCACTTCTTGTGCAGGCCCTCGTTGACACTGGTGTCCCCGTCCGTCAAGTTGCCATGGTCCACCAGCGACGCAAAGAGGTGGTTGGCCAAGCGGTGAAATTTGCTCGTATTCATCGTTCCCAGCAGCGCCGCCACGTACTTGGTGACAAACGTGCGCGCCTCATCTGCCAAGTCCTTGGCTTCCTTCCCTGTCATGGTGCCGCCCGGAGAGATATTGTCCCCGCAAATGCGTCCGGTCAGAGCAGCCGCCCGACAAACCACCTCCAGGACAGCGTCCGAGACGGGCATGCCAGGAAACGCCTTCTCGTACATGGCCCCCGCAGCGTTGAATAATACAGGCTCATGCTGTTCGCAGTCGACCTCGTCGCCGCTGCAGTCGCTCGCACCCGCTAGATAAGCAGCCAGGCTATCTGCACCTGCTGGCGAAACACTGCGGGCCCGCTTCTTCGCCGTCTTTTTCCGGCGCTTGGGTGGGGTACCGTAAGGTGACTGGCGACGAGCCGAGTCAAAGGGGGCAACCGAGGCGTCGTGTCGCCTCGCAAATAGACCCGCCACCATGGACGGCCAGTAGGCCACTGCGTATCGCCAGTCATTTCCTGTCAGCGTTGTTTGAGAAAACCCAGGCGGCACCAGGCAGCTGAATAAGAGAAAAGAGTTCGACAGGGCAGGCAAGAGCAGAGCAGGCAAGAGCAGAGCCATCGACTCGTGGTCAGCTGCCGAGTTGGACGCTTCTGGGCAAGGGCACCAGCAGACCCACAGCTACGCCACAACAGGTGCAAATCGAGGCCTCAGGTGAAGCAAACGTACCCAGGTGGATACTTGGACGCTTTGCACAGACGGCCGAGGAAAAGCACACGCTCATTCACCGCAATGAGCGAGTTGGCCACAGAGCCGTAACGGGCCTGCCCACCTTCGCAGAGAACCGCAAGCAGCTGCGGGATCTTCGCGCCCAGATCCTTGAGCATTCCAAGCTTAACAACCTGAGCACGAAGCAAACAGCCGATCAGAAAAGGAGCCCTGTTCTCAGACGACAAGAAAAAGTCAGTATCGTCCGCACGAGGAGTGCGTGACGTCGACAACAAAAAAACAGAGCCGTCATCAGACGAAATCAACCCACAAAGACGCACAAAAACGCACATGTAGGCTATCGAAACTGATTATCTTGTAGAGGGCCATAGTACCTGTGCCCAGGCCGTGCACCGCTCCCAAAATCGGGACGAAGGGCGTAGCCGAGTGCATTGCCCCAATCTGCTTGATACGGCCCGTGCCTGTGTGCTGGTCAAACAGCAGGGCAGCCTCGAGCTGCACTGCCAACGTTTGCGCCACCGAGCGAGAGCACTCATCCACCTGAGCCGCGCCAAGGTCCTCCTTCACGGCCATACAGTGGCTGCACATGCGGTAGCACCGGCCAAGCATGAGTCCCAGGACATGCCGTTCCTCAGGCAGGTCCGCCACGTACAAACATATCCGCGGGAACACTGTCCAAATCCCGTGCTCCTTCAAAGTGACCTTTTCACCATCGCGGCTTGCTGTGATGAACCGGTCCAGAAGAACCGCCAGGCAGCGCTGCTGCAGCTGGTTGCGGGTGACCCGCAGCTTGTCGTCCTCAATTCGGGTGTGGGCGTGGCGTGGCTTAAGATGTGGGAGGTAGCCGACAGTGACCCACTGCGAGACGCCGCTGATCACGTTTGGAAAACGTGCCCGAACAGGGTACATGTTGTGGGCTGCAGTCGGAAGGATGAGGAGGAGGACGAGGAGGAGGGAATTGAGCAGAAAAGCACATTCCAAGGACATTCAAAGACAGCGACAACGAAAATACATACGGAGTGTAAGGAGCGGTGCGCGGCATGGATACCAGTGTCCACTAACGACAAACTCACAGAAGCTCCGAGGTGCGGCGGGAGTGGACAGGCTTACCTCCTGACCAAGACACCAGTGCGGCGTCAGAGAAGAGCTGCACCGCCATCACAACCGGGGCGACAGATGCTGCACGGGGCATCATGGCGGTGCTGCTGATGCCCGCCGCCCAACAACCACCTGGGCGCCGCCCGCGGCGCCACCTAGGCCCCACCTGGGCGCCACCTTGGTCCGCCCACGTTCAGCTTTGGCCTGCTTTCGGCCCCGCTGTTGCCGCCGCACTGGTTTGCGTCCAGCGCGCTTGCCACCTGTTTATAGGGGGCCCTCCTCCCATCGTCGCCCGGCGGGAACCACTCTCAGCTTGACGCTCCTCTGCAACGTCCTCCACCATTTCACGGCCCTCTCTCCATTTGGCCGTTTCTTCTGCGTTCTCTGCGGCCGCCCTCCCTCCTCTCCGTCCCCTTCCCTATTGCTCCCCCCTGGCCTGCTTGGTCTTCGGGCTTTCCCCCTTGGCGCCCCACCCTTGCCACCCCTTCTGCGCCCGCTCCCCTACGATCCCAAGCGCGAGCTCCTGCTCGCTGCGGCTGAATCGCCTTCCTCGGCCAGCTCGCCCTCGCTCGTCTCCGTTGGGCGCTTTCGCTTCTTTGACGCGCCTCGACTTGCTTCCCGCAGCCACGATGGACGCTAGCCACTCTTTGCTGGGGACGGCCGTGGACGCCTCTGCTTTCTCGCTCCCTGCTGCTGCGCAGTGCATGGACACGCAGCCTGTCGAGGGTGACATTGCACGGGATGGAGCCGCTCTCGCTGACCGGCGGTCCCTGGCGCCGCGTTCATTCGGCGCTGGTGCTGTCGGTGATGGGCTTGGTCGCACTCTGGCCATCACTGACGACACTGTGGCGGAGATGCGTCTGCTTCGCGAGCGTATGACTCGCAACCACTTACGCACCGTCCTGGCGGTGAGCTATCTACGCTCCGTGCACCGCGGCAAGCCGGGATTTGACATTGACCAAGTCGTCAAGTTTCTGACGAGCACGGCGCTGTCAGGGCGCAAGGCGGCTGCGACGGCCGAGCGTGTGCATCAGGGAATGGTGCTGGTTCAAGGGCGGTTGGCGTCCGAAGCGAAACGTAGCAAGGAGGTAGCTTTCTGCGTGGCGCCCTTCGAGATGGGCTCGTCGGGTGGCAACGCCGCGGCGGCTGTCAGTGCGCCTCGTGTTGGGACGGGCTCGGCGGGCCTGGCTCAGGGGGAGACAGGCGGTGATTGCTAATGGAGGGCATGGTTATCGCAACATCGTCTGTACCGTCGTTGGTACTGCGCCGTTGTGTGTCAGGCTTGTGAATGACTCGTGCGGGAGGGTGCATGGGATGTCTCCTGCCAGTGGGTTTAGGCTTGATGATCAGGGGATGGGGATGCACGGGGTGGACATATAGGTGGAGTGCGGCAGTTGGGGCAGCACGGCCGCGTTTGTAGAAAGTTGATAACGGCGGCTATGGTCGACCGTTACCACTTCCCCACGGTCACGGCCTCATCGGACGCCGCATGTGGACGAGACCACACCCACGTCTCTGGGCTGGTCAAGCCTTGGAGTCCACTGCCTGTTTTTTCCTTAGGGAGCCGGACGCAATGTCCACTGCACACTTGATTGCTTTTTTGACGTCAATTCCGCTTCGACTGAAGTCATCGACTTCGCAGTCGTTTTGGAGATGCACTATTTTCGCGTTGTCAGCAGACCTACCGCCTTTAAGTGCGCAGCACCTGACGTCAACCGGTGCGCACGGAGCCCCCCCCGTGCCCGACTCGATGTGTGCCTGCGTGGCACAGCAGCATGCGGGGACCAGACGACTTGGAGAGATGCGGCCCTGGGCAAGCCATGGCACATGGTACGCACGAAAGAGACTCCCCGCAGGCGGCATGAGGTACGCCACTGCGTTTTGACGCACCCGCTGCAGCCCGTTTTACATAGCTGCGCCTGTGCGGCAGTCGCCCGTGGCACTCTTCGTCTGCTCTCTCGGGACGTCGACCTGATTATTTCCGTCTTGCCCAGCTCCATTCCTCCTTGGCCGTGCGTCTGGCCTTTTTCCTGGTGGCCCCATACCCCTCTCCTTCCCCTCACGCCCCTGCTTTTTGGCTTTTTGCACCCAGCGGTCGGTGCCTGCGCTTGCGGTGGGGCGACGTGCCCTGCCTGCCGCGTTGACAGGCGGCAGATGGGCACGCGCTGTGCTTGCCGCATGTGGGGGTACCTCTCGGCCACTCCACCGGCACGTCGGCCGCGTGCTCCCGCGACGTCGTCTTCCTCGACCACCACACCTGCAGCGTCGGCGGCCCCGCGCTCTCATCGTGCACTGTTGCCCTCGCAATGGTTCGTGGGCAGCCCAACTCAGCGACGCGCAGCGGGGCGGGCAAGCGGAAGGCCCCATCGTCGGGTGCGGAAAAAGCGACGGTGACGCCCGCCAAGAGCAGACGTGCCGTCCGTCAGTCGGCTTCGACCTCGTCCTAGACGGAGGCTGTATCCGTTGTCGCCGCCTCCCCGGCAACTGCCGGCGTTGTTGCTGGTCCGCCATCTGCGCCAGCCGGACGTACCTCTGCACCATCTCAAGCACATTCAGCCTCACATGCTGGTCCCGTCAGTGGCATACCGGCAGCGGCTGGAGCCACGGCTGCAACTGCGGCTTTTGATTGCGCTGCTGCTGCTGCGGCAGCAGCAGCACGTGCGACCACTACCCCTCCTCCACCTCCATCCGCACCGCGGCCGCCCGTAGGCGGCGGAGCCGGGTCTGCGGCATCGGCCGCGCGTTCAACGGCGATCCCTCCCGCAACTCCATCAGCCGCTCGGCCATCCATGCGAGGCGGAGCTGGAGTGGGTGCAGTGGCCAATCCCGCCGCTGCGGCGGCTGATGTGGTTGCAACTACTCAAGCTACGCCTGACGCTGGTCGGCAGCCCCGCGCTGGCGTGGAGGGCGGGGCCGTAACGGCTTCTGCCGCCGCTGGAGCGGCAGGTGCTACCACCCCCTCTTCCACAACCCCATCGGATGCTCGGCCCCCCTGCTGTGGGGTAGCGGGGGCTGTGGCGGCGGCACCTACCGCTGCCGGCCAAGAAGCTGCCAGCCTCGCGCTCAGGCTGGCAGCTCTGGAGAAGGAGTTTGTGGTCCTTCGGGCCGGCGTCCGGAGCGGTAATGAGCTGTCTAAGCTGGCCGTCGACAAGATGGAGGTGCTTGCTCTGGCGAGCGACGCCATGATGAGGATGATGTGTGCCAGCAAGGCAAGGGATGCGTCGGCTGTTGTCGTCGGAGCATCCTTGGAGCGCCCCGGGAGCTCTGCGATGGCAGTTGAGAGGCCTGGTGCCAGTGGGGACCCACCGGTGGCACTCTGGGCGCAGAACCTCAGTGTGCGCTACTACACTCTTTCCATCTCTCTCGTGGTTTTTTAGCGCCATATGTGTACATCTCGGAGGGCTCAAGGGCACATGGGGCAGCGCCTGCTTCGGTACTTGCGGAAACTAACTCAGAAGCGACTTTTTTTGGTCTGTGTGTCGTACTTTATGTGGTTATTTTCTTGCCCATCTTGTTTTTCGATGCAGGACGACCTCAACCTGAGGTATGTCCGTTTGTGGTGCACGCCAACAACCCGTGCGCAAATCTACTTGAACAGCAACGGCGTCACGAGTTTGGCGGTCGAGACGATCTTCAGTGGTCTCAACGTCACGGAGGAGGCCGCGAAGCAGGTTGTGTTCGCGAAGTTCAGGTTCCCGACGAAGAGCGACTCGGAAAAGTTTACCATCGACAACTTTGCTGGGTATGCCAAGCGGGACATTGCCACCTGGCACTTTAAGGCCAAGGGCATGCTCTTCGCCTCCTACCTGGAGGGCCTCGTGTCCCACAAGGAATACGGCCACTTTGTGCAGAGAGGGCGTCATCGTGTGCCCGTGCTGCCCCGCCATCAGGCCCGCGCTCTCCTTGAGGACAACACGTTCATCACATCGACGACAAGCTACAGCGCTCTCGTGGCTGCCATCATCGACTTCATTTCTTCCGTCCCCGAAGCCTCTTGCCTGCTGGTGGCCTGCTCTCAGACAGTGTCAGAGGCGTTCTTGCGCCTCCTCAACGCCCAGTTTTCTTGGTTCACTTTGAAGGTACGTTGCGTTCTGGCGCATGCTTTTTGGCTGGCGTGTGTGCTGTGGTGTGGGCAGACATGGTCTTGTATCAAGACCGGCACTGACGTTTTTTTTGTTGTTGTGCTTGGCTCCTACTTCTTCGACGACTGTCACCCGTGCACGTTTTACTCTTCAGATCCGAATGGAGCTCACCATTTTGGCTGGGCTTCCCAAACTATCCAGCTTGGGCACAAACGCTGACGAAGTTATGCGGAAGCTGTGGGCCATTGAGAGCCAAGAGACGGCCGTCGCGCACGACAAGAAATGCATGAAGTACGGGCGTATGGTGATCGTTGACGGCGACGACGCCGAGCGCGGTTGCGTCAGCGAGTACAAGGAGGAGGTGCTTGCGCCTTTGCGGAGGCAGATGCTGGTGTTGCCGCGCGCTAGGAAGGATGCTTCAGGCGCATCTGCTCCCAGTCGCGGCGCGACTGGCGCGCGCGCTGTGACGCCAGCGCTGCGTGCTTTCGCACCACCTGCTGGCCCTGCTCGGACGCCGCCTGCCGCTGCCGCGGCTGCACGACCAGCCTCAGCGATGGCTGCGACACCAACTGCCACCTCGGCTGATACGCAGTCTACCACTGCCACTGAGCCACCCACCGCCTCACCTGCGTTGACGCTGCGAGCTGTGCCCGCCTCTCAACCGTCCGCTGTCGCTGATGCACCGCTGGCTGCTCTCGCTGCTGCTGCTGCCGTGCTCTCTGAGGCAGTCCCCGCCGTGCCTACCCCATCAGCAACGGCTAATGTACCTGCCGCTGTTTCCAGTGCGGCAGCACCTGAGGCTCTGCCTGTCGAGTTGAACGCGCGGGCTTCTTGGGGAGGTGGCGCGGCCGTGGCTGCTGTTGAAGCAGCAGACCCCACTCCTCAAGTGCGCCATGAAGGGCAGGGCCGCATGAGCTTGTCCAGTCTGGACATGTGCGCGCTTCGCCCCTCCAACTGAGCGGTCGCTTCGGATTACTATTGCTGATGACGGGCGGCGGGGGGCAGGCGCGTGGCGGCGACAGCGCCCTCCTAGGGCATCCATGCAGCATCTTTGTTAGCGGCGGAGCCGACAAGGATGTAGCGGGGCGTGAAGAGGACGCCGAGTGGTGCCAGAGGGCATGCGGGAAGTGTCGATTTTGCGTCGGTACGGGTATGTAACGGGCAGCACTGTCTGCGTAGTGGGCAGGGCGTTTGCTGCCGGGAGTGGTGGGGAAGGAGGGAGTGTGCGGCGACTATTGGGGGGGGTGGGTGTGCACCGCTCGGAATAGCCAGGCGTGCCGGTGGGGGTCGCTGCCCACCAGGCCATGTGGCGTCGCTGTGTCCCTGCCTGCCCTGGTAAGGGTGCTGACCCCTATCAGGTGTACTGTGGGACACAGCAAAGTATGTGTTTAGTCCTGTTACTGTTCACGCGACATACACTTCTGCAGATAATCCCCAAATGCACTCAGCTAGGGTTAACAATTCTGCAGCCTGCTTAATGTGTATACAGAATCAGGCATCGATCGAGGGTGGACATACGAGTCTATCAGAGGGGCCGGTATCGGACTCATTGGGCGGTTGCGAATCAACCCCAACGGTACCATCAGAGCACCCCCCGTAATGGGACCATTGGATCCCATAAAGGCATGCCCCCTAATGGAACCGTTAGAAGGGGGCCTCAATGGAGTGGCGCAGCTTACTGATGACCTTCGTTCTTTGGCGGCCAAAGAACGAAGGCAGGTGCCAAAGAACGAAGGCAAATGAGCCAATCAGATTGAAGGAACGTGGCATCGACCGTGCCAGGTGTCCCCCCGCCACCACCCCGCTCCCCTCCCGCCACCGCGCCCCCCCCCCCCCCGCGGCCGGGCGTGGCTGCGCCCCCTCCCCCCGCCACGCTATGCCGCCGTCCCCCCGGCCGCGTCGTCCCCCCCCTCCAGCCGCGTCGTCCCCCCCCTCCAGCCGCGCCCACCGCCGCCGTCCCCGGCCGCGCCGCCCGCCCCACCGCCCTCCCCCCCCCCCGACCGCGCCGCCCGCCACCGCGGGCTTCTCCGGCCACCCTCGCCCCCGCCCCGGCCCCCGCCGCCGTCGGCAACCCTGCCATCGCTGCCGCCACCGCCGCCGTCCCCGTCCGGCCTCCGCTGCTGCCACCGGTCACTGGCCGCCGCCACCGCCGCCCCCACCCCCGCCGCCGCCGGCCGCCGCTACCGCCGGCCGCCGCCGCTGCTGGCTGCTGGTCGCCGCCGCCGCCCGCCACCCCCCTCCGTGGCCGCCGCCCGCTGGCCGCCGCCCGCCGCCCGCCGCTCGCCGCCCGCCGCTCGCCGCCGCTGCCCACCGCCACTGCCGTCCGCCGGCCGCTGTCGCGGGCGGCCGTCGCCGGCCGCCGCCGCTGCTGGCTGGTGGCCGCCGCCGCCCCCCGCCGCTCCCCCCGCGGCCGCCGGCCGGCCGCCGCCGCCGCAGGCGGCCGCCGCCGCCGCAGGCGGCCGCCGCCGGCCGCGGGCGGCCGCCACCGCTGCCGCCGCCCGTGGACCGCCGCCACTGCCGGCTGCCGGCCGCCGCCGCTGCTGGCTGCCGGCCGCCGCCGCTGCTGGCTGCCGGCCGCCGCCGCCGCCGCCCGCCGCCCCCCGCCGCGGCCGCCGCATGTTGCCCGCCGCGGCCCCCCGTCGCCCGCCGCCGCCACGGGGGTCCGCCGCCGTCCGCCGCAGCTGCTGATTTCCGGCCGCCGCCGCCGTCCTCCCCCGCCCGCCTCGGCCGCCGGCCGGTCGACGCCGCCGCGGGCGGCCGCCGCCGGCCGCGGACGGCTGCCGCCGCTGCCGCCGGCCGCCGGCCGTCGCCGCTGCCGCCTGCCGCCTGCCACCGGCGCCGGCCCCCTTCCGCCGCGGCCGCCGGCCGCCGGCCGCCGCCGTCGGCCGTCGCCGCTGCCGGCCGCCGACCGCTGCCGCGTTCGCGGGTGGCGGCCACCGGCCGCTGCCGCTGCTGGCTGCTGGCCGCCGCCGTCGCCCGCCGCCCACTGCCGCGGCCGCCGCCCGCCGCCTGCCGCCCGCCGCTGCCGGCCGCCACCGCTGCTGCCCCCCCCCTCCTCGCCGCCGCCGGCCGCCGCTGTGGTCTGCCGGCGGCTGGCGCGGGCGGCCGTCGCTGGCGGCCGCCGCTGCTGGCTGCCGACCGCCGCCACCCTCCGCCCCTTCCCGCCACGGGCGCCGGCCGGCCGCCGCTGCTGCTCTGCCGGCCGCCGCCGCTGCCGGCTGGCGGCCGCCGCCGCCGCCGCCCACCCTCCCCCGCCGCGGCTGCCGCCCGCCGCGCGCCGCCGCTGCTGCCCCCCCCCTTGCCGCCACCGGCTGCCGTCACCACCTATTGGTGTGCGCTTCGTGTCGGGTGTGCGTTTCTGGGGACTGCTGTTTATAGTTTGAGCGAGCCACGCTTGTTGGGCGCATGATGACTTTTGTTGGGTGTCCGTTTGCGAAGGATGGTGCGAGAGCACATGCGAAAACAAAGGGGGGGGGGGTTGGCAGACGAGGACGACGATGATGGCACCAAGCACCAACCGGGAGACGCAAGACTATCAGCTTGCCCAGTGATACCTGGCGAAAAGTATAATTATCAAGAATTCCAATTCACCATTGAGTACGCCTCCGACTTGACTCCCTTTTCAGGACGTGTCTGGCCAATCACGAGCGCGATTCGGCTGATGTGATAGGCTGTCCCATGATCTGAACAAGACCACCGGAGGAGTTCAATGCTGAATCCACAATCACTGGATGGACGAGTACAGTATTTGACTCGGCGAGTAACCTGGTCAGCGACTCGGGATTGCCGACGCCAACGGCTGAAGCGCCGGCGTCCGACGCCCCCCTCCTCCCCGCCCCGTCGCCCACTTCACCGTTTCTCGGCCACCCAGCAGGCCGGGTGGGTACACAAGCCTTTGTTACTTGTTCTATTCATTTTTGAGTGCGGGTCTGCAGACGTCTGCTGGAGAAGAGCCCCCAACGACCCCATGGACGGACACAGTGCATTCACCATTCCCCCTGGGTTCCGCAGCTCGGGGGCGCCCACGACTGTGAAACACCGTTCGCTATGACTTATAGATCATTCCTGACGGTCCATGCTCCGGCAGAACGCAATCGTTGTGCAGACAGCGCAAGAAAGTGCCCCCAGCCTGTTTCATTGTCATCCGTTGCCCAGTACGTGCCTGCATATAGAGTGCATGAGAGCTCCGCTGTGGGAAGAGATAGTCAGTTCTAGTTAAAAAGAGTACGCTGAATCTATTGGTGCACACGTCTGGCGTCGTGCACCCGTACAGCCGACAGGAACGGCGAGAGGCTGGGCGGGTGACGCGCAATAATCGCCCCCTCCGAGCGAGTGCGAGCGTTATGGGTCTACTCTTTCCGGTGAACGCCCAGGGCGAAGGTACCTGATGGCCATGGTGCCGTAGAAACGCACAGAAAGTACGCTGGAGTCCACACATCGGCGACTGACTGACTGCTGGTGGGGTGTTGAGCACTGTGGCGTAGCTGGATGCGCCCAGAGTGCCATTGAGAGTGCAAAAAGCTGTGGAGGTAACTGACTACACTGTCTAGATCTGACAGGTGTCGGTTTTATATGATGGGAGCACTGTTGGGCGTTGGACGGCCTGTCGAGGCTACCTGCCCAGAATGGTGACTTTGGGGGCACGGTTGACCCACTTCCCGTCGTTTGTGACACCTTCTGAGCACATGAGCGTGCTCAGCGCCATCATTTTAGTCATCTGAGAACAGTTTGAAAATCGTTTGTCTCTCATGCTAAAGCGCCTTGTAGCAGCTTGTGACGCATTGCGCGGACATGTGCATCAAGCGCGCATTCACCGCGTGCAACACGAGCCTGGGACCACTCTGCCAACTTTTCAAAAGCATGCTCATTCGAGCGCGGCGGCACCGCCCGCCAGCTGCTGCGGCAGGCACAGGAAGCTGCAGTGAGGGCGGCGGCGGCGGCGGCAGCAGTCGGCAGCTGGGGGCGGCGGCGGAAGCCGCAGGCGGCAGCCGGCGGCGGCGAGGGGGGGGGCAGCAGCGGTGGCGGACTGCGGCGGCGCGCGGCGGGCGGCAGCCGCGGCGGGGGAGGGCAGGCGGCGGCGGCGGCCGCCGGCGGCCGGCAGCGGCGGCGCGCGGCGGCGGCGGGCGGCGGGCGGCGGGCGGCAGCCGCGGCGGGGGAGGGCGGGCCGCGGCGGCGGTGGCCGTCAACCGTCAGCGGCGGCGGCCGGCAGCGGGCAGCAGTGGCGGCCGGCCGGCGGCCGCGGCCGAAGAGGGCGGGGGTCGGCGGCGGTCGGCAGCCTGCAGAGGCGGCGGCCGGCGGCGGCCGCCTGCGGCGGCGGCGGGCGGTAGGCGGCGGCGGTGGGCGCCGGCCGCGGCGGGGGCGGGACGGAGGGCGGCGGCGGGTGAATACGGTTTGGGTGGGGGAAGACCTTACGAGGAAGGGAGGAGCGGCAGGGGAGGGGGGAGGCAGTACGGGAAGAAGCGGAGCAGGGGGGCAAGGCGCGGGTGAGCAAGAGGGTAAGGAGCCCACCGAGGGAGCGACAACCCTGTTGTCCCCCGGCGCCACACTGCGTCTTCCCCCGCCTACGTGGCGAACACTCCCGGGCCGCTCGGCGCCGCCCACCCCCCCACTGTGCGACGCCGGCCCACGTGCCCGCGCACGCGCAGCGAAGTGCCCGCGCACGCGGGGCGAAGTGCCCGTGCGCGGCCCTCAGTGCCCACGCGCGGCCGCCCAGAAGCACGGGACGAACGCCCCCGATAAAAGCTGGCGGGACAACCATCCCAAAAGCTGGCGGAACAACCATTCCTGAGCACATCCTATTGGTCAATCTGCCTTCGATGTTCGGCCCCCTGCCTTCGTTGTTCCAACCCGGAACATCGAAGGCAGAAGCGGAACATCGAAGGCTGTGGTTTTCACCTCACCTGGTTGGGCCTGAACTGGGGTGTCCCTGAGCAGGGGTGTCCCTGAGCAGGGGTGTCCCTGAGCAGGGGTGTCCCTGAGCAGGGGTGTCCCTGAGCAGGGGTGTCCCTGAGCAGGGGTGTCCCTGAGCAGGGGTGTCCCTGAGCAGGGGTGTCCCTGAACTGGGGTGTCCCTGAACTGGGGTGTCCCTGAACTGGGGTGTCCCTGAACTGGGGTGTCCCTGAACTGGGGTGTCCCTGAACTGGGGTGTCCCTGAACTGGGGTGTCCCTGAACTGGGGTGTCCCTGAACTGGGGTGTCCCTGAACTGGGGTGTCCCTGAACTGGGGTGTCCCTGAACTGGGGTGTCCCTGAACTGGGGTGTCCCTGAACTGGGGTGTCCCTGAACTGGGGTGTCCCTGAACTGGGGTGTCCCTGAACTGGGGTGTCCCTGAACTGGGGTGTCCCTGAACTGGGGTGTCCCTGAACTGGGGTGTCCCTGAACTGGGGTGTCCCTGAACCCCGCCCCCCCCCCCCCCCCCCCCCCCATGTAAACAGCTCACTGCACCGCCCCGACCAGCCCAGACCCTCCCTGCAGTCCGAGAGCCTGCGACGCTGCATTCATCCCCCGCTCCCCGGGCCCATCAGGCTCCTACTGCGCCACCGGCGGGCGTTTCGCTGGGCAGCTACACTGCTGGCGACGGGCACCTTTCGGCTGGGCGTCCGCCCACAGGCGTGCGACGCGGCCTCATAGGGCGGCAGACCCGCATAGCTCGACGGGGTGCAGCTGAGCGTGCGGGACTTGGCGGGTAACGAGGACCTGCGCATCTGTCATCAGTCGGCTGGATGCCCGGCTGTGGCCGACGCAGTGGCCGACGGGTGCTCGCACTCGTTTACGCCAGGCGGGTCGGCCCTGCTGCTGCGGCTGGCGGCGTACCGGGTAGGCGCGAGGGGGCTGGTGGCGTCGCTGTTGTGGCCTGCCGCGGCGACTTACCAGGAGGCTTGGGAGGCTGACATGGCGGTGCGGCTGGACACGATGCCGCCGCCACCGCCAGTCGTGATGGCGCTGCTGGTCGACGTGGACGCCGCGCCGCTGGATGTGTATGGCGGGGAGCTGGTGGACGTCTCTGCGTTCAACGCGCCTGAATAAGGGGGCCGTGTGCAGGTGGGCGGTGGCGAGCGCCACGTCGCCGCTGGTGCGGGAGGCGTGCACGTTTGGGGCGGCCGACGAGGAGCTGGTCTTCCGCACCGCCGGCGGTCCGGCCTTCTCGGTCCACAATGACAAACAGGTGATGTGCGTCGGCGTCTCGGCGGTCCAGTCGGCGGATGTGGCCAACTGCGGCGGGCATGGGCCGCGGGTGGCGTTTGGGGATGGCCGCCTGGCTGCCCCGGCGGTGGCCAATGGCACCGGCTTTGTGGTGGCCGGCACGGTGGCGCGGGCGGCGACGCTGGCCGGCGCGGTGCGGCTGGACGTGTACACGCCGAAGCGGCTTTCCGCGTCCAAGATGGGTGCGGTGGCGGCGGCGCTGGCCGCCGCAGCGGGCGTCGCCACCGGCGTGGCAACGGCGGACGTGGGCGCCTCGGCCGCGGCGGCCGCCGCCGGCGCCGCCGTCCAAACGGTGTACATGCGGGTGGCGCCGGCGGCGGCGGCCGCCGCGCGGTCTGCCATGGTGGACGCCCTTGCGTCGGAGGCGGTCGCGCGGGCGGCACGGCTGGCGCCGGGGGGCCTCCACCTCGAGGCCCTGTCGTCGGCCCCCGGCAGCGGTGCCAGCAGCGGCGGTTCCCCCGCCGACGCGGTTGGCGGCCTGTCGACGCTGGCGGTCGGGCTGATTGCGGGTGCTGTGGTTGTCCCGCTGGTGGTGGTGGTGCTTGCCAGCGCGGCGGTGCGCGCGCAGGCCGTGTCGGTGGCGGCGGAGAGTGACCTATCCTACTCATCGCAACAGTTCTGTGTCAGATAGAGGCATTCACATGAACTCACATATTTGCACACAAGCTCACATCTTGTATTTCGTAGCCCGTCCCACCCCTTCGAGCCTTGTGAACACCACGAGCCTCAGATCCGTACATCCCCGTGTGACGGACCGCACACCACTGTCCTCAGCAGAGAGTGCGCTTTGCGTCCATATGTATTTTTTATGTGTAATACCGAGAACTCGCCACGCAGTGGTGTTACGTATGCATCATCCAAGATACCCAGCTGGCTGTCGCTTGCTCCATGGTCTCTCCACCACCAGTCACCTAAGTTTCTATGCTCTGCAGTCACAGAGAGCGTCTTTTTCGAGAACGTGCTGACAAAAACATATACTTTTGTCCCCCCCCCCTCACAGCCTGGACAAGAATGACGGGAAGGCACTTACGTAGCCCAGACCATAGCTTTGTGTCCCTGTGAGCCTCTGAGGACACGAAAGTTCCACTGCCAGCATCCCAACATGGAACCAGGGGCGGCGGGGTTTTGCTCATGTCGTACCAGTCCCCCTGAGCATGTAGCTACGAAAAAAGCGTGTACACACGAAGCGATGAGCAGTTCTCTCTAGCCCAGAGTCTTCTTTAAGAGTCCTGTACAGACTCTGGCCAAAAAACCCAGAGATTGGAGCATCTCTGCATCGTTGTGGGACAGCCGCTCATCACATGCGCTACAGAGCATGTCCGTAGAACACCAGGGCGGATGGAGTGCGGTTTTGTCGGAAGCGACTGCGCCTGAGTTGGATGGGATGAGATACTGGTGCTGTGCGTCGTCAGACTGTGGTGCACAATCTGTCATTTATGGCCCGCAGCGCCGTGTGTCATCGATTGGGATCAGAGCATGCGGTATCACGTCGACTTGAGGCGGGGGTTGCATGATCTAAACGTTTGTTGACACCAGAAAGCCCGGAAAGGTCCTGCAGACCCCTCTTCATGCCAAGACGACGAGAAGAAGGAGCCTCTGACTCGAAACGGCGTCGCAAGCACCTTCGCTCTGTGACGGAAGTAAAATTGCGTCCAATGCGATCGTGTGCTCTCCACGCCATGACCACGAGATGCTCCGATCTGTGAGTTTTCTGGCCAGAGTCCGTACAGGACTCTTAAAGAAGACTCTGGGCTAGAGAGAACTGCTCATCGCTTCGTGTGTACACGCTTTTTTCGTAGCTACATGCTCAGGGGGACTGGTACGACATGAGCAAAACCCCGCCGCCCCTGGTTCCATGTTGGGATGCTGGCAGTGGAACTTTCGTGTCCTCAGAGGCTCACAGGGACACAAAGCTATGGTCTGGGCTACGTAAGTGCCTTCCCGTCATTCTTGTCCAGGCTGTGAGGGGGGGGGGACAAAAGTATATGTTTTTGTCAGCACGTTCTCGAAAAAGACGCTCTCTGTGACTGCAGAGCATAGAAACTTAGGTGACTGGTGGTGGAGAGACCATGGAGCAAGCGACAGCCAGCTGGGTATCTTGGATGATGCATACGTAACACCACTGCGTGGCGAGTTCTCGGTATTACACATAAAAAATACATATGGACGCAAAGCGCACTCTCTGCTGAGGACAGTGGTGTGCGGTCCGTCACACGGGGATGTACGGATCTGAGGCTCGTGGTGTTCACAAGGCTCGAAGGGGTGGGACGGGCTACGAAATACAAGATGTGAGCTTGTGTGCAAATATGTGAGTTCATGTAAATGCCTCATGTCAAAGAATCAACGAGACCAAAATGAACAGAACTGAGCATAGAGAGAAGCAAAACCCCACCCCCCATCACAGATTCAACACACATATATATATGGGTAAAAAAGGCCGAGGCCGGTGCTGTGTATGTATGTATCTGTGTTTTTTGTTGTTCCTGGCGCTACCTGAGACCTCTACCCTCGTCAGCTGCGGTGGGGTTCTCCCCCTCCTCCCCCTCCCCCCCACTGCCGCCGCCGCCTCGACCCCGCCCACCGCCGCTGTCGCTTGCTGCTGCCGCCGCCGCCGCAGTCGCCGTCGCCGCCGTCGCAGGTCGTGCCACCGGCGGGCTCGCCACACCAAGACGGGGCCTGAACAGCAGCGTCGCCAGGAGGCTGTTTCCGAGGACCGCCCACACGACCACCGCCACAGCGGGCGGCGACAGCACCCCCGAGGACGCTGCCGACGGGGCGATCAAAGAGCCAAACTCCCCTCGGTTCTTCATCGCCACCGCCACCGCCACCGTTTTGGCGAGTGGTTCCTCCTCCTCCTCCCCACCGTCCGATCCGCCGGTCGGACCGTCGCTGTCAGAGCCGCCCTCGATGTCGTCGTCGGCATCGTCGAATTCCCCGTCCACGCTCTCGTCAGACGTGCCATAGGGCTCCCCGCCACTGTTCTTGTCGGGGGCGGTGCCGCCGGCCTTGTCGCCGCTGCACGGGGGAACAGCTATCCTATCGACATTTGCGTGACCGCCGCCACCAACCGCCGCTGCCGCCGCCGCTGCCTCTGCGTCCCCCTCCTCCTCCGCCAGCAACACAGTCGCGGCGTCCCCCCCCCAGGGTCCACCCCCAAGGCAAAGGTGGCGGTGGTGGAGGCGGCGGCGGGGGCACCCACCGGGCGGCACGAGCTTCGGCAGCCACGCGGCGGCCTTGCCCACAAAAGCAACCTCCCCCGGGGCGGCGCCCCGCCCCGCGCCCCCCCCCCCCCGCAGCGCCCGCACGGAAATCGCAAGCGCGACGGTGGCGGCAAAGAAGAGGCGGCCCAGCCACGTCGTTGCCGCCGCGGTGCGGGACGCCCAGGCGGCGGGGGTGCCGGCGCCCGCCGCGGCGGCCACAATTCCAACCATGTAGCCGCCGAGGAGGAAGGATGTGCCTCCTGCGGTCGCCGCCCGCGTGGTGAGCACCGCCGCCCGGAGCACCCCCGCCACCACCGCGTCGTCGCGGGTAGCGGCGGGGGTGGCCACCGCCGGCCCGCCCAGGTGCGTGGCACGGGGGGGCGGCACGGTGGCTTCGATGGCGGCGGCGGCGGCGGCGGCGGCGGCGTCGGGGCGCCGCCGACGTTGGTGGCACGCCCCTCTACCCCCCCTCTCTCCCGTTGCCGCCTCGCCCGCAGGCGCAAGGCGGCCGCCGCCACACCCTCCACCACCCCCCCCCCCGCCACCACAAGCGCTGCCGGCAGCACCAGCGGCCGCGAACGTCCCCCTGCCCACCTCCCCGCCGTCGGCAGCGGCGGCAGCGAGGACGTCCACCTCGGCCAGCAGCACCAGCGACAGCACGTCATGCACCACAGCATCCAGGTTAATGAGGGTGCCCAGCGGGGAGGCCAGCTCCCCCGCTGCGAGGAACGGTGCTCTATCGTCCTACCGATCCCCACCGACCTGCTCATCCGGGCAGATCCCTTCCTAACATTCCGGCGCCAGCCGGCGACGGTGGGCCATTACAGTCCCAATTTACACCCGCGTCTGCCAGCAGCGCCGCCGCGACGCCCAGGCTGGTGGGTGCCACCGCCGCGCCCGCGGGGACCGCCGCGAGCGGCGGCCGCCCCCAGCCGCCGGCGGCCACCGACGCCACCGCCGCGGCGGCCACCGCTAGGCTCGCCACCGCCACCGCCACCGCCTGGAGGGCGGCCGCAGGGGCGGCGGAGAGGGGCATGGCGAGGCCCGCGTCGAGGACGGTCAGCTGGATGCTGAGGAGGCCGACCAGCGACAGGGCCTCCAGGGGGCAACGCGACACGGCCACAACCGGAAACATGCACCGGCCACAAACGGAAACATGCACAGGCCACGCCCCCCACCCCCCCCAAAGTCAACAGTCCACACAGACCACCCACCCATACCCACCAACCAGTACTCAGGCTTGCAAGCTCGCCCACCCCCCCCTCCCACCGCGCTCCTCTCATCCCTCCTCACGCCGTCCACCCCACCTCCCCTCCCACTTCAGCGCTACCTCACCACATGAGCATTAGCAGCGACCCCACCGCCCAACCACCCCACCGCCTCCCCGCGGGAGGGAAGCGTCGTCGACACTGGCGCCCACGGCGCCGTCAGGGGGGCGGAGGGGAGGTGCGTCGGGCACCATTCGGCCCTGGTGCGACCTCTCGCACGCACGCGATAACGAGCCAGCCCCCACGCACACCCCCCATACCGGCCTCCCTCCTGCCGGCCAGCCTCGACGAGGCAGACGCCCGGCCGCCCGCAACGGGGGAAAAGAGTACCTCGCAAGGCGGGGACGAGGAGAGGAGGCGGTGTCGCCGGCCGCCGCGTGGGGAGGGGGCCACCGCCGACGCCGCCCCGCAAGACCGCGCGTGCCCACCGCGTCCGCAGCGGCGGCGGCCGCCCAGCCCGACGGGTAAGACAGCCGCGCAACCAGCCAACGGTACCCCCCGCCGTGGGCGGCCGGGCGGCGCGCCTTGACGTCGGCAGCGGCCACGCCGGTGGCCAACGAGGACATCGTTGGGAAGAGCAAGCCTCCGCCTTCTTGGCGCGCCGTTCAGCCCACTACCCACCTTCTCGGGGTCTTGTTCCATACCCACTCACGAAATGCAGTACGTATTGCACGGGGCATTCCCTCTACCCTCGTCCCGCCCCCCCCCCCAACCTGGCCTCCCGCGGTAGCAGCAGTTGACCGTCCGCTCAGCCCGCCCCCCCCCCGCGGCCCGCGAGCGGCGGCCGTGTGGAGCCAACGCAGCACGCCCGCGACGCTCAGGTTGAGCGGCACAATCAGGCACGTAAGCACGGACACGCCCGTGCAGGTGCCCACGTAGCTGGCCGCGTCCGCCGCCACATGCGCAGGCGTCAGAGTCACTGTCAGCCGCGTCGCGGCCCGTGTCGAGCCATCGGTGGCGTCCCCGCCCACCCCCCCCCCATCACCACGCCCGTTCCTCCCGCCGCCCCACCCCCCCCCCACTCAGACCCAATCTGAAAGACCTCCCATCCACCCCCCCAACCCCCCCTCCGGCCCCCCCTCTCCCTGGGCACTGCGGTTGAAAGTGGGTGGGGGTGGGGCTGGCGGCTGCTCGTGGCACGCGCCCCCCATCACATGATGTGAGCGTGTGCCTCCGCGCCTGCCGCGACCGCCGCGGGCGCGGGGCACAGCCGCTGAGCAGCGCGGCCCTGTTGAACGCCCAGAGGGGGGGGGGCGTTCGCTTCCCCCCACGCGCCTGCGCACGGCACTGGCTGGAGGCGGCTGTCTCCGCAAGGAGGGGAGCCGCCGTGGCGCAGCGCCTCGTGCTTGCACGGCTCACGGCCGCCACCGACACTCCCCTCGCTGAGTGGTGGCGCCTGCCAAAAAGAGCCTCCCGCCCCGTGCCGTCCAGCTGGTGAAGCCGGCAAACGCGCGCGCTGCGGGCACAGCGGCCGCGGGGGGACCCCCACAGCTCCATTCGAGAGATGTTGACTCCCTTTTGAGCGAGCCAATGACAATGGCCCATTAACATTGGACTGGCGCGGCTTTTAATTTGGCTAACGAGAGAGGGCCACGAGAGAGATAAAAGCCAACCAATCAAAACAACAACAGTAGGTCAAGGGGCAGCCCTCCGTCGGGGCCCGCCCAGGCGGCTCGCCGCCGTGCACCTTGAAAATCTCCGCCGGCCCGTGCGGCCGGCCAGCCAATCCCCGCCCGTCAGCGCGCCCCGGCCGTCCACGTGTACGCCATTACGGGGGCGGCGCGACGCTTGGGGGCAGATCGATAGGATCTTCCGGCAAGACTGCCGCCACAGCCGCCGCGGCCGCCGCCCGTGGTGACGTGGACGGGCTCGTGGCAGCCTCAGGGGGGGGGGGGCGACGGAGCCGGGGTGCGCGCGTCAGGGGGGGGGGAGGGGGGGGGGTTCGGGTGTCTCCGGGGGTGCCCGCAGCGTCTTGGGGCCCCGGCGTGGCGCCCGGCGCGGCCGATGAGGGGGGGGGGGAGGGTGGCGCGGCCATCTCGAGAGGGGTGATAGAACGATCACGGTGGGTAGTGTGTTCGGGAGGACTGGGCTTGCGTCAGGCTGGCCAGACGCCCAGACATTTAAACAGAATGAGCCAGGCCATACGGCGCGGCGGTGCCGCCCACAAGCCGCCCCTGCAGACTGCTGTGTGATCCAAACCCTCAGGTACTCTGCAGACCAGTACCTCCCAGTCTGTAAAATGGTCTCTCAGTCTGTAAGTGGTATAGAAGTGAGAGGCGTTTCCGGCTCCCAGGGCCTGTGATCTCACCAGACCTTGCATCGATGCCTTGGGGGGACCGGTTCTGACAAGGGAAGATATTTATGAGCAGCGCATATTTGCATGCTGGATCTGGCGGTCAGTGGTAGATGGCCTTGGCCGTCTCTAGTGTATTGTGCTGACGATGGATACCACGGGAGGTGGGGAAGCCTCCGAATTGGAGCGGTGTTCGCCCATCTCGCGAGGGAGCCGCGCTGCCGCCGATGGCTTAGATGCGCTTCCTAAAGGTTGGTTTTGGTGGTGGCGTTTGTAAAGAGTCGTGGAAGTGCGAGACGCCTCCACCGTGTGGAGGTGACTGTAGGCACGAATCGGAGCGTGGCAGGCGAAGCGGCCCGTGGGGAACCGCCGCCCGCACAATACATGTAAAGTGCGTACGCGGATGCATGGCAGGGTTGTGCCAGCAAGTAGTCCACTTTCGCGTCGGAGACCGACGTTTTGGACGTGCGAGCGACAGGCGGGTAGACAATGGCAGGTACTGACGGTGCCGTGTCGTGAGTTTCATGCAAAACGAACCCCTGCTCTCGTACGTGCTTGGAGACTGAACTCAAGGCAGATCTGTCTACGTTAAATGTCTGAGAGCGCGTTGCAGCGTGTTCCACCAGAGAAAGTACACATTACTTTCATTAAGTACATGGCCAAGTCGCACAGCAGTACGATGTGCATGCCTTGAACTGCCCGAAACGACACGGCTGTCCCGTGGAACCTCACTTCTGACACAATCCATGCCGTCCTGAGATGCGTGCGTGCCTCCACCCGATTTGTCGCACTACGAGCTGCGCCCGCCCGAGCCCCTCCCGCGAGATTCGCTTGCTGGACTTGTCGCAGCGAGACCAATTCGCTGGGAGTTCGAGGGCGACCGTCACCGGTAGGTGCGTCCCAGGATGTCGGGGGTGCTGCCCCGCCTCCAACAGAGCCGGCAGCCACTCATCGATTCGCGGTCAGTTGCGAAGCCCGCAGGACACGCTGAGACGGGTTTCGGAAGAGAGTTGCCCGTGTGTTCGCGAACCTACCATATACAGTTCGACCGCAGAGCTAGGAGGAACACTTTCGCTGAGGATAGAGGGCTGATGCGCATCAGGGCGATCTTCGAGAGTGCAACGTGAGGGTGACCTGGCCGTTCACAAACACAGCGTCCACTTTCGCAGGTGCCCGACCCCAAATGTGCCGCCCATTCTGGCCTTGTGCAGCTTATACACGAGCATAACGCCTTTCGTCGGGGTCTTGCCTGATCTCTCGCTGTACCGTAAAGCCCCTTCGGCTGCGACGAGTACGCTGACTGTTGTCGAGCTAACCTCTGCGCCAGCCCGCGAATGGAAGTGGGAAGGGTGGACAATGAAGGAAGCTCTGAATTGCGACTGCCGACCTGAAGGACCAGACCGAGGCTCCGGTGGGGCACCCAGCAGAGCATACCTACGTAGCAGCTCCATACGGAACAAACTCCGGAAGAGCAACCGCCGCGCAAGTAGCGCGCCCGTCACGGCCACATGGAAGGCTGCGCACCAGGTCAGGCCATTTCACGACTGCGCCTGAATTCAGGCCCATCGCATCATTCCCACTTTAACCACCCTAAGGTGAGCACGCCTCTGACAGACGTACGCAAGATACGTATGCATTTTTTTAGGCGTGCCGCTGGCGCCCGTCACCGCCACATGGAGGGCTCTTTACCCAATCAGGCGCACGACTGCGCCTGAATTCAGGCGAAGTCCTTACCCTGACGTGCCGCGCCGACGTGTGCCCCTTGCAACGCGAGGCATCGGACTGTTCTCTCGGCCGTGCTCTGACGCACAGAAACAGTGCTGGGGGAGGGCATGGCGCGAGGGGTAACAGGGCCAGGGGAGCAACAGGAGAGGGTGTCTGAACGTTTCAGCTCTGATCCGGAAAAGCTTCGTTTTCAGGCCCCCTCGCGTTTTACTGGGGGCTACGCTTCCCTGGAATGTAGTCTAGGGTACTACACGACATTCCGATGAGTTCATCTTCTCCGATGCGGTGAGACCCCCTTTTAACACGGATAACTCGCACGGCTCTTGCGGGAGCATTCGATTTGTATTTTGTCGATCCGACGTGTGCTTGTTGTGTCGTCGTACCGGCCGTTTCTGTCTCATTGGGGCGTTCCTCGGCGTGTTTTTTCAGGACAGATAAGCACGACCGTTCTCCCTCCACAGCCGACTCCCCCACCTTGCACAACGAAGCCGGCACCACAGATGGCGTCTGCAGCGGCGGGGCGGTGACAAAGGCGGCGGGCAACCACATGTGTGCCGCAGGGTGTCTGACGCAACGCTGTGGCGGCGATGAACGGGCGGAAGGTGGCAGACGGCCGCCGCTGGTGGGTGGTGTTGGCGAAGGGCGACAGAGGCGGGGGGGTAACGTCAATCCCGCACATTGTACCACCCCCGTATATGCCCAGGTAGGCATATAACAAATTGGCCGACAGTCTTCCACAGTCAGTCAGAAAGCGAGAGAGGCGCGGGCGGCTTTTCTGGAGCGCTTCATTGCCGAGCACGCACCCGGCGTCACGGTGCCGGCAGCTGTGATGATTGCCGCAGAGGTGGGTCATCATCGGGGAATGACTATATGCGAACGGGCTCTGGACGCCTTCTTGTGGCCGCCCACCACCTCGCTACTACTGGTCACCCCCCCCGCAACCCCCTTGATGGCAGCTTGACAAACCGCAGCACCGTCGAGACCGTCAATGCGACGACATACAGTGCCCACGGCGTGCCTCATGCGGTAGCAAAGGATGCGCTCAAGGCGGAGCACGTGCGGTCGGAGAGGGTAAGGCCGCGGCAGGCGGACCAGGAGGTGGTCTGGCGTGCTTTCCGGGGGGGGAGGGGGGGGGCGCTGACGGGGGTGAGAGTAGATCTCTTGCTGCTAGCCTCTCCACCGTCACCGGCATTTCTGCCAACTCCCCGCGCAACGGTGCCGCAATGCATTGTGACGGCGGCGGGGTGGCAGTGGTGGTGTCCGCTGTCGACGACAGAGCGCTGTTGAAAATCTACATTCCTGCGATGGTGTTGGATGTTGGGTGGTTGGCGGCGGGCGGACCGGTGCCATCCGTTGGCTGGCAGCGTTGGCAGCAGCGGAGGGACCGCACGGGCTACTGGGCCGTACCCTTTGTGAATCGCAGCGGCTAGCATTCTCCCACGCGCGGCATGCTCCTTGCCTGGCCCAACTGCCAAGGTCGACGGGATCGCCCCGACGGGCGCGACGCCAGCGGGCACCTGCGACATGCCACTGCCGCCTAGGGGCTGCAGCCCCCCCTGCACACCCGATGGGGGCACCGGGGTAGCGGCACCGCCGCCGCCGCAGACGCCGCGGCCTTCCGGAGCGTCCACCGCCTCCGTGACGGGTGCGTCGCCAGTCAGCAACTGAGTGCCGCTGCCCCAAAGAAGTTGCCGCCTTCTCCGTAAAGCTGACGTGGGCGCCGTAGTGGAGCCGCCGCAGCCGCCGCCACTTTCGCCGCCGCAGCCCTCCGGAGTCACCTCCACTGCTTCTGCAGGCCCGCCACTCCGGAGCGGCGGCGGGGAGCCGCTGCCCTCAATCGGCTGCCGCCCCCCCCAATTATTTGAAGGAGGAGCGAAGGACGAGAGCCCGCGCGTTTGGCTGTGGGCTCCCCGTCGCCGACTCGGTGGCCGGCGCGTTGCAAGCGGAAAAGCCCGACCGCCGCACGGGCGCTGCCGGTGTGACCTCCATTTTGGCCATGCCCACGGCCCAGGCTGTCTGCTTCGCTGGGAGGGCAAGTGGGGGAGTGGCAGCGTTAGCGTCCCCCGCGGCACTCCTGCTCGTGCCGTACCACCGCGCAACGCCGCGCGCGGGTGGCGGTAGTGGGCACCCCCAGCATCACCGCTCGAGCAGTCACCGCCGCAACCACTGCAGCTCTGGCCGCATCTGCTGCCGAGACGGTCCGCAGCGGCTTCCTACAGCTGTCGTTGCCGCCGGCGGCTGCGGCTGTCGGGCGCAGGCGGCAGCGGACAGGCAAATGAGACAGGAGAGGGGCAGCAGGTGCGGCGGCCGCTGCCGCTGCCACTGCTACGGACCTTGACGGCTGCGCACGGCTGCTGCCGGCGGGGGCCGGGGAGACCCCCCGTGCAGTGAACGATAGCGGCGCCGCCGTCCCGGTGGACGGGGAGCCCGGGGAGGCCTCGGCAGGAGCGCCCCATCCTCCTGTTGTCGACAGCCTCCGTGGCCGGCTCTGTTTTTGCTGCGCCGCCGGCGCGTTGCCGCAGCGTTGGCGCCGGGGGCGCTGTGCACGATGAAGACCGTCAGAGGGAGAAGGAAGGGGCGTCGACATGGGGGCGGTGATGAGCGACGAGGGGCGCAGGTGAGGCCTTGCCTGTTCGATGCGGCACGGCGCTTTGGCAGAACTGGCCCCACACAGGGGGGTAGTGCGCGCCATACGGGGGCGGGAGACAACTGGTCTGGCCCGTTCCTCCCTTTGCATTTGATCCCGAATTTCCCGAAGGCAAGGATACTTTGCTTGATTGTAAATCCAGGATACATTTAAGGGCTTTCTGCATTTCATCGTCTTGAATTTTCGTGCGGCCCGGTGGGCAGGTGCTGGATTGGGAGATTCTGAGTGGCGAGATTCTGAGAGGAACCTGGGGGGATAAGGGGTGGGACGGCGGGGCATGGCCTCGCTTCTCCGCCCCGACCAAGAAACTGTTGGCCCACACACCATCTTCTTGTTTACTGGTGGGGGGATTGCCCCACAACAGAGATAGAGTGTGTGCAACTTGCACTTCTTCCGGTTCCCCCGACACGGGAGGCAGCCATTGTGCACCGCCCCAACTTGGGTGCTGCGTGTGCGAGTGGCTTTTGCCACATTTGGTGGAGCAGCAGGGGACAGAGCTAAACGTTACCTCCGGGTGCACCCGGGTCTAAGGGGCCCTCTGTCTCAGAGAAACGGTGGTCTTGGACTGTGTCGTACGGATCGCTACCCAACATGGCTGGATCGGACCCCCCGTCGTCCGGAGAGTACACGGGTGACGCACGTACTTCAGTGGCTTCGACTCCTGGTGAGACACAGGTAGGTGTGCCTGGGGTCGAAGAGGTACTAGAGGTCCCTCATGCCAGCAGAACTGGGAGTACGGGCGGGCAACTGGCAACCCCGACTCAGTTTAGAGTTCATTCGGGTGACACCTCCGATGATGGTCGGCCGAAGTCTGGCCAACAGGTGGTACACTCAACGGGAACGTCCCAAGGTGAGAGGACTGTCCCTGCGGGATTCACTCGGGTTGGACCCGTCGGCCACTGCGTCGGCCACAGCCGGGCATTCAGCCGACTGATGACAGATGCGCAGGTCCTCGTTACCCGCCAAGTCCCGCACGCTCAGCTGCACCCCGTCGAGCTATGCGGGTCTGCCGCCCTATGAGGCCGCGTCGCACGCCTGTGGGCGGACGCCCAGCCGAAAGGTGCCCGTCGCCAGCAGTGAAGCTGCCCAGCGAGACGCCCGCCGGTGGCGCAGTAGGGGCCTGATGGGCCAGGGGAGCGGTGGATGAATGCAGCGTCGCAGGCTCTCGGACTGCAGGGAGGGTCTGGGCTCGTCGGGGCGGTGCAGTGAGCTGTTTACATGGGGGGGGGGGGGGGAGGGGCGGGGTTCAGGGACACCCCAGTTCAGGGACACCCCAGTTCAGGGACACCCCAGTTCAGGGACACCCCAGGTGAGGGACACCCCAGTTCAGGGACACCTCAGTTCAGGGACACCCCTGCTCAGGGACACCCCAGTTCAGGCCCAACCAGGTGAGGCGAAGACCACAGCCTTCGATGTTCCGCTTCTGCCTTCGATGTTCCGCTTCTGCCTTCGATGTTCCGGGCCGGAACAACGAAGGCAGGGGGCCGAACATCGAAGGCAGATTGACCAATAGGATGTGCTCAGGAATGGTTGTTCCGCCAGCTTTTGGGATGGTTGTCCCGCCAGCTTTTATCGGGGGCGTTCGTCCCGTGCTTCTGGGCGGCCGCGCGTGGGCACTGAGGGCCGCGCACGGGCACTTCGCCCCGCGTGCGCGGGCACTTCGCTGCGCGTGCGCGGGCACGTGGGCCGGCGTCGCACAGTGGGGGGGTGAGCGGCGCCGAGCGGCCCGGGAGTGTTCGCCACGTAGGCGGGGGAAGACGCAGTGTGGCGCCGGGGGACAACAGGGTTGTCGCTCCCTCGGTGGGCTCCTTACCCTCTTGCTCACCCGCGCCTTGCCCCCCTGCTCCGCTTCTTCCCGTACTGCCTCCCCCCTCCCCTGCCGCTCCTCCCTTCCTCGTAAGGTCTTCCCCCACCCAAACCGTATTCACCCGCCGCCGCCCTCCGTCCCGCCCCCGCCGCGGCCGGCGCCCACCGCCGCCGCCTACCGCCCGCCGCCGCCGCAGGCGGCCGCCGCCGGCCGCCGCCTCTGCAGGCTGCCGACCGCCGCCGACCCCCGCCCTCTTCGGCCGCGGCCGCCGGCCGGCCGCCACTGCTGCCCGCTGCCGGCCGCCGCCGCTGACGGCTGGCGGCCACCGCCGCCGCGGCCCGCCCTCCCCCGCCGCGGCTGCCACCCGCCGCCCGCCGCCCGCCGCCGCCGCGCGCCGCCGCTGCCGGCCGCCGGCGGCCGCCGCCGCCGACTGCCCTCCCCCGCCGCGGCTGCCGCGCGTCGCGCGCCGCCGCCGTCCGCTACCGCTGCTGCCCCCACCCTCGCCGCCGCCGGCTGCCGCCTGCGGCTTCCGCCGCCGCCCCCAGCTGCCGACTGCTGCCGCCGCTGCCGCCGCCCCCACTGCAGCTGCCTGTGCCTGCTGCAGCAGCTGGCGGGTGGTGCCGCCGCGCTCGACGCCGGCTCTGCCCGCTGCTGCCCCTGCCCGTGCCGCCGTCGCTTGCCCCCATTGCTTGCCGCCGTTGTCATTCTACCGCTGGCTGCCGCCCCGGCCGTGCTGCCGCCCTTCGCCTGCTGCCGCCACCGCCTTCGGCGGCCGACCGTGCCGCTGCCGGCTGCCTCGTGTTGCTTCCCCTGCTCTCTTTGCCGCTGCCGCTGAGAGCTGGGGGTTGTTGCCCCCGTCCCCGCGGTCACCGCCGTCAGCTACCGGCTGCTGCCGCCGCGTTTGGCTGTTGCCGTCGCTGTCCCGATCTATTGGTGTGCGCTTCGTGTCGGGTGTGCGTTTCTGGGGACTGCTGTTTATAGTTTGAGCGAGCCACGCTTGTTGGGCGCATGATGACTTTTGTTGGGTGTCCGTTTGCGAAGGATGGTGCGAGAGCACATGCGAAAACAAAGGGGGGGGGGGTTGGCAGACGAGGACGACGATGATGGCACCAAGCACCAACCGGGAGACGCAAGACTATCAGCTTGCCCAGTGATACCTGGCGAAAAGTATAATTATCAAGAATTCCAATTCACCATTGAGTACGCCTCCGACTTGACTCCCATTTCAGGACGTGTCTGGCCAATCACGAGCGCGATTCGGCTGATGTGATAGGCTGTCCCATGATCTGAACAGGACCACCGGAGGAGTTCAATGCTGAATCCACAATCACTGGATGGACGAGTACAGTATTTGACTCGGCGAGTAACCTGGTCAGCGACTCGGGATTGCCGACGCCAACGGCTGAAGCGCCGGCGTCCGACGCCCCCCTCCTCCCCGCCCCGTCGCCCGCTTCACCGTTTCTCGGCCACCCAGCAGGCCGGGTGGGTACACAAGCCTTTGTTACTTGTTCTATTCATTTTTGAGTGCGGGTCTGCAGACGTCTGCTGGAGAAGAGCCCCCAACGACCCCATGGACGGACACAGTGCATTCACCATTCCCCCTGGGTTCCGCAGCTCGGGGGCGCCCACGACTGTGAAACACCGTTCGCTATGACTTATAGATCATTCCTGACGGTCCATGCTCCGGCAGAACGCAATCGTTGTGCAGACAGCGCAAGAAAGTGCCCCCAGCCTGTTTCATTGTCATCCGTTGCCCAGTACGTGCCTGCATATAGAGTGCATGAGAGCTCCGCTGTGGGAAGAGATAGTCAGTTCTAGTTAAAAAGAGTACGCTGAATCTATTGGTGCACACGTCTGGCGTCGTGCACCCGTACAGCCGACAGGAACGGCGAGAGGCTGGGCGGGTGACGCGCAATAATCACCCCCTCCGAGCGAGTGCGAGCGTTATGGGTCTACTCTTTCCGGTGAACGCCCAGGGCGAAGGTACCTGATGGCCATGGTGCCGTAGAAACGCACAGAAAGTACGCTGGAGTCCACACACTGGCGACTGACTGACTGCTGGTGGGGTGTTGAGCACTGTGGCGTAGCTGGATGCGCCCAGAGTGCCATCGAGGGTGCAAAAAGCTGTGGAGGGAACTGACTACACTGTCTAGATCTGACAGGTGTAGTTTTTATATGATGGGAGCACTGTTGGGCGTTGGACGGCCTGTCGAGGCTACCTGCCAAGAATGGTGACTTTGGGGGCACGGTTGACCCACTTCCCGTCGTTTGTGACACCTTCTGAGCACATGAGCGTGCTCAGCGCAATCATTTTAGTCATCTGAGAACAGTTTGAAAATCGTTTGTCTCTCATGCTAAAGCGCCTTGTAGCAGCTTGTGACGCATTGCGCGGACATGTGCATCAAGCGCGCATTCACCGCGTGCAACACGAGCCTGGGACCACTCTGCCAACTTTTCAAAAGCATGCTCATTCGAGCGCGGCGGCACCGCCCGCCAGCTGCTGCGGCAGGCACAGGCAGCTGCAGCGGGGGCGGCGGCAGCGGCGGCAGCAGTCGGCAGCTGGGGGCGGCGGCGGAAGCCGCAGGCGGCAGCCGGCGGCGGCGAGGGTGGGGGCAGCAGCGGTAGCGGACGGCGGCGGCGCGCGGCGCGCGGCAGCCGCGACGGGGGAGGGCAGTCGGCGGCGGCGGCCGCCGGCGGCCGGCAGCGGCGGCGCGCGGCGGCGGCGGGCGGCGGGCGGCGGGTGGCAGCCGCGGCGGGGGAGGGCGGGCCGCGGCGGCGGTGGCCGCCAGCCGTCAGCGGCGGCGGCCGGCAGCGGGCAGCAGTGGCGGCCGGCCGGCGGCCGCGGCCGAAGAGGGCGGGGGTCGGCGGCGGTCGGCAGCCTGCAGAGGCGGCGGCCGGCGGCGGCCGCCTGCGGCGGCGGCGGGCGGTAGGCGGCGGCGGTGGGCGCCGGCCGCGGCGGGGGCGGGACGGAGGGCGGCGGCGGGTGAATACGGTTTGGGTGGGGGAAGACCTTACGAGGAAGGGAGGAGCGGCAGGGGAGGGGGGAGGCAGTACGGGAAGAAGCGGAGCAGGGGGGCAAGGCGCGGGTGAGCAAGAGGGTAAGGAGCCCACCGAGGGAGCGACAACCCTGTTGTCCCCCGGCGCCACACTGCGTCTTCCCCCGCCTACGTGGCGAACACTCCCGGGCCGCTCGGCGCCGCCCACCCCCCCACTGTGCGACGCCGGCCCACGTGCCCGCGCACGCGCAGCGAAGTGCCCGCGCACGCGGGGCGAAGTGCCCGTGCGCGGCCCTCAGTGCCCACGCGCGGCCGCCCAGAAGCACGGGACGAACGCCCCCGATAAAAGCTGGCGGGACAACCATCCCAAAAGCTGGCGGAACAACCATTCCTGAGCACATCCTATTGGTCAATCTGCCTTCGATGTTCGGCCCCCTGCCTTCGTTGTTCCGGCCCGGAACATCGAAGGCAGAAGCGGAACATCGAAGGCTGTGGTTTCCACCTCACGTTGTTCGGGAATGAGAGTGACTCTTTGCTTGTTGCTATTGCTGAGTGCCCAATTTTGGCCGACTCGAACGCGAACACGAACACAAGGGGGTACTTTGCTTTTCGTATTTAAATACACATTTCACATTAAATACAACTGAACGTGTGAATTCAAATTGGTCTGAAATTTGGACGCAAAGATGGGGTAGAGAGCGATTGACGACGACGGCGGCCTCGGAGCCGTCCATGACCGTGCTCTTCACACGTCGCGGGTGCACGCTTCCGCGACCACGCCGCGTCAATCGTTGTCCGCCGCATGTGCCCGGCCCACTGTCGTTGTTGCGATGGCTTCTGGCCCTGATGAGAGCATTCCTGCTGCCGGTTCTTCGTCCACTGGTGGGACGTTTCCTGCGCGAGGCCGCAATGTGGCCGTGCTGGCTGATCCTTTGTTTCTCCATATTGCATTATATGTTGTTTTTCGTGCTTGCCTGACGGTGTCCTGTGAAGCCACGAAACTGATGGCCGAGCACTATTGCTCTCTTTCATGCGTGTCGTTTTCGTCACGGGACCTAGTTCTATTTTTTCTCGCTGCGTGTGGTTGTGCTTGTCTTTTTTTCAGGGGACAAGCGCGAGCAGAAGTGTGGCGTTCGTCGTGTGCCAGGGCACACGTCCGCTCGCTGCCCCATTAAGGCCGATGACAATGTCCGTTGCGGCTGCAAGGATCGCACGTGCGGGAAGTGCGCTGCGCTGTGCGCCGTCTGCGACAAGGCCGGCCACAAGCCCGACAATGTCGAGGAGGTGATCACCGGGAGATGCGCTCCGCGCTGATCGTGCGCGTCTCACGACACGGACGCGATGGCAGTGCGTCCGCGAAAGGCACTTGATCGTCTTCCTCCGACCGTGCGGGCTCAGAAGGAGGCGGCGCGGGGCCACAAACGAGCTGTGGCTGCCATTCGCCCATCCGCGGGTGACCGATTTCGCTCGCACGTGGCCCAGTCAGAATTTATTGATTTGACTGGGCTCGGAGGGGCGGCTGCCTCTGCCGCTGTGCGCGTTGCTGCAGGTGTTCGGGCGGTGGTGGAGGACGCTGATTTGTCGAGACCAGCTGCCCGTGCGCTGAGGGCCTTTGCTTCAGATGTCGGCAGCCGTGCAGGGATGGCCTCAGCGCAGCCAATTCCTGGAGCTCTCGGCGACGTCGCGCTGGACAAGCGACGCGCTACTGTGGTGGAGGCCCTGGAAAAGGCCCTCGTGGAAGCCCCCGCGTATTCACCAGGGCGTCGTGCGAGCCAGCGTGCTCGCAATCGAGAGGTCGGCCTGGGGCGAGGTGGCGCCGGCGCAACGGACGTGGTGCTTCGGAGCGCCAACCGTACTTCGGACTGAAGGGAAAAGAACTCAAGCGAGCGGTGCAGCGATATGTGTCGCTGCCCGATGGTCGAGAGCAGGGATAGGTCAAATTGACATTGGCCCGGTTTTTGGGGGAGGGGAGAGTGTTCACGGGGGCGTCCGTCACTTGCAGTGAGCTCACGTGCGAATCCGTACGCGGAGAGCTCATGGAGTGCGCTGCCCATGCTGGTCTAACCGTGCCCGTAGTTCTTGCATCCCTTCGCCAGTTTATTTTTGAGATGCGTCGTGGGGAGGATGATCTTCGTCGCTTTTTGGACGATGCCCATGGGCGCCCTGGCGCCACAGAGGGGTCCCCGTCGTCGGAGCGAGAGTAAAACCCTGCCCTTCTCAATGCCTTTGTTCCTCAATGACTACGTTCATTATCTGCCCATGGGGGTCACGCCCCAGTCGCTCAGAGGGTGCCATCACCAGCTGGCACACAAACGCCTAGCAGTCCCATGGTTTGGAAAGCAGCGCTGCTCGTCCCTGTGACAACCCGCCCACCTCACGTTGCAAACGCGCGGCGCTCACCCCACCTACCACACCCGCAAGAATAGAAAAATAATGACGCTACGCTGAGCCTCTTCGAAAGGGCGAGGTGCCCAGGCCTTGATACACTGTTTTGAGGAGACAGTCCTCGTCCACGCGGACAGCAGCTCCTTCCCCCGCATACGGCGAACCCCACCCGTGCCACCCGGAGAGCCCACCACAACTGCACCAGTCGAGGCGCCCATTGAGGCAGCAAGCGCGTGCATTTTTTGTCCCTCTGGAGTCCTCCCCCACGGTCACAGAAATCGTTCGTCGCGGGCCAGAGAAAGAGCATGCTGCGGGAGTACATGCCGCCTCTTCGGACAGCGTGCCTGACCTCGGACGTCTCTCTTTTTGGTCTGTGCCGCAATACAAACACCACACCAACAGCTACATACCAGCTCCCGAAACGCCACCCACCAGGACGCTAACTGCAGACACCCACCGAGGTCGGCACACCAACAGCCAAAGAATGCTTACCACATGCACGGCAACCCGCACCCCACCAACCAAACGATCCAGCCAGACAAAGCAAAGCACCTAGCACAATCACGCACGCCGTCGCTAAGCAGGGGGGGGTTGAGCGCTGGGCCACCTCAAAGATGGTGGTTCAGCCCCCCCGCCGACATAAAACCCACCCCACCCGCTCCACACGCCCCCCACGCAGAAACCGCACCGACGACCACAAGCAGGAGGGGGCCTCACCTGCCGCCCAACCAAAACATCAACAGCTTTCCCCCCAAGCCCACCTAAAACGCGGGGGGCCAACACCGCACAGTCCCCGCAGCCGCGACCGCACCGACGGCAGCAGGCAGCAGAGGGGGCCACGGCCGGACGGTCTCCCAGCGCCCCCCCCCCCCACCTCCCCCCACGACACCCTGCCCACGTCCGCAGTCACGTCCACCTTGTGGTAGCCCTTGACGCCTTCCTTGGTGAAGATCTTGAGCAGCGACTCCGGGGGGGGGGGCAGGGCACGCAACAGACGCCCGCCGACCTGCAACGCGTCGGCGGTCGCGCACAGTCCTGGGCCATTCTCCATCTCGTACGCCGCCAGCCCCAGAGGCAGCAGGCGGCACGTTGAGCGGGGGGGGGGTGGCAGGTCGCGCAGCGGTTTCGGTGCCAGCCGCGCGCAACCGCACGAGAAGAAACGGGGACAGAAAGAGCAGCAGGGAAGCGGGAGACCCCAAACATTTTGGTCTCTGGAGGTGCTTTTCGGATGCGACACCTGGACGACGCGGAGGAAGGTAGCAGGTGACCGCGGCTTCAGCGTTCGATTTTTTTGTATTCATGACCGAGCCTACGCGCCAGACTGGCGTCCTGGAGCCGCACGAATGGCGCCCTACACGGCTGGGGGTGCCATGACGCCCCCGGAGGCGCATAGACGCCCCGGCCCGTGCGGGGAGCGGAGGAGTGCCCCAGCTGACGCACGCATGCGGGATGGAATGAGTACATTTTTCCCAACGTTGCGTGCGAAAGTGGCGCGTCCCACCCATGCGCAACGTCCCCGATGCGGGTGGTGTCCCAATTTTACCCCTGGAGGTGCTTTTTGAATGATGCGCGACCTGGACGACGCGGAGGAAGGTAGCGGGTGACCGCGGCTTCAGCGGTCGATTTTTTGTATTCATTTCCGAGCCTACGCGCCAGACTGGCGTCCTGGAGCCGCACGAATGGCGCCCTACACGGCTGGGGGTGCCATGACGCCCCCGGAGGCGCATAGACGCCCCGGCCCGTGTGGGGAGCGGAGGAGTGCCCCAGCTGACGCACGCGCGCGGGATGTAATGAGTACATTTGTTCCCAACTTTCCGTGCGGAAGTGGCGCGTCCCACCCATGCGCAACGTCCCCGATGCGGGTGGTGTCCCAATTTTACCCCTGGAGGTGCTTTTTGGATGCGCGACCTGGACGACGCGGAGGAAGGTAGCGGGTGACCGCGGCTTCAGCGGTCGATTTTTTGTATTCATTTCCGAGCCTACGCGCCAGACTGGCGTCCTGGAGCCGCACGAATGGCGCCCTACACGGCTGGGGGTGCCATGACGCCCCCGGAGGCGCATAGACGCCCCGGCCCGTGTGGGGAGCGGAGGAGTGCCCCAGCTGACGCACGCGCGCGGGATGGAATGAGTACATTTGTTCCCAACTTTCCGTGCGGAAGTGGCGCGTCCCACCCATGCGCAACGTCCCCGATGCGGGTGGTGTCCCAATTTTACCCCTTGAGGTGCTTTTTGGATGCGCGACCTGGACGACGCGGAGGGCGGCAGTGGGTGACCGCGGCCTGGCAGTTAGAATGTGTGTATTTAAGTCCGAGTCTACGCGCCACACTGGCGTCCTGGAGCCGCACGAATGGCGCCCTACACGGCCGGGGGTGCCATGACGCCCCCGGAGGCGCATAGACGCCCCGGCCCGTGCGGGGAGCGGAGGAGTGCCCCAGCTGACGCACGCATGCGGGATGGAATGAGTACATTTTTCCCAACGTTGCGTGCGAAAGTGGCGCGTCCCACCCATGCGCAACGTCCCCGATGCGGGTGGTGTCCCAATTTTACCCCTGGAGGTGCTTTTTGAATGATGCGCGACCTGGACGACGCGGAGGAAGGTAGCGGGTGACCGCGGCTTCAGCGGTCGATTTTTTGTATTCATTTCCGAGCCTACGCGCCAGACTGGCGTCCTGGAGCCGCACGAATGGCGCCCTACACGGCTGGGGGTGCCATGACGCCCCCGGAGGCGCATAGACGCCCCGGCCCGTGTGGGGAGCGGAGGAGTGCCCCAGCTGACGCACGCGCGCGGGATGGAATGAGTACATTTGTTCCCAACTTTCCGTGCGGAAGTGGCGCGTCCCACCCATGCGCAACGTCCCCGATGCGGGTGGTGTCCCAATTTTACCCCTGGAGGTGCTTTTTGAATGATGCGCGACCTGGACGACGCGGAGGAAGGTAGCGGGTGACCGCGGCTTCAGCGGTCGATTTTTTGTATTCATTTCCGAGCCTACGCGCCAGACTGGCGTCCTGGAGCCGCACGAATGGCGCCCTACACGGCTGGGGGTGCCATGACGCCCCCGGAGGCGCATAGACGCCCCGGCCCGTGTGGGGAGCGGAGGAGTGCCCCAGCTGACGCACGCGCGCGGGATGTAATGAGTACATTTGTTCCCAACTTTCCGTGCGGAAGTGGCGCGTCCCACCCATGCGCAACGTCCCCGATGCGGGTGGTGTCCCAATTTTACCCCTGGAGGTGCTTTTTGGATGCGCGACCTGGACGACGCGGAGGGCGGCAGTGGGTGACCGCGGCCTGGCAGTTAGAATGTGTGTACTTAAGTCCGAGTCTACGCGCCACACTGGCGTCCTGCAGCCGCACGAATGGCGCCCTACACGGCTGGGGGTGCCATGACGCCCCCGGAGGCGCATAGACGCCCCGGCCCGTGCGGGGAGCGGAGGAGTGCCCCAGCTGACGCACGCATGCGGGATGGAATGAGTACATTTTTCCCAACGTTGCGTGCGAAAGTGGCGCGTCCCACCCATGCGCAACGTCCCCGATGCGGGTGGTGTCCCAATTTTACCCCTGGAGGTGCTTTTTGAATGATGCGCGACCTGGACGACGCGGAGGAAGGTAGCGGGTGACCGCGGCTTCAGCGGTCGATTTTTTGTATTCATTTCCGAGCCTACGCGCCAGACTGGCGTCCTGGAGCCGCACGAATGGTGCCCTACACGGCTGGGGGTGCCATGACGCCCCCGGAGGCGCATAGACGCCCCGGCCCGTGTGGGGAGCGGAGGAGTGCCCCAGCTGACGCACGCGCGCGGGATGTAATGAGTACATTTGTTCCCAACTTTCCGTGCGGAAGTGGCGCGTCCCACCCATGCGCAACGTCCCCGATGCGGGTGGTGTCCCAATTTTACCCCTGGAGGTGCTTTTTGAATGATGCGCGACCTGGACGACGCGGAGGAAGGTAGCGGGTGACCGCGGCTTCAGCGGTCGATTTTTTGTATTCATTTCCGAGCCTACGCGCCAGACTGGCGTCCTGGAGCCGCACGAATGGCGCCCTACACGGCTGGGGGTGCCATGACGCCCCCGGAGGCGCATAGACGCCCCGGCCCGTGTGGGGAGCGGAGGAGTGCCCCAGCTGACGCACGCGCGCGGGATGTAATGAGTACATTTGTTCCCAACTTTCCGTGCGGAAGTGGCGCGTCCCACCCATGCGCAACGTCCCCGATGCGGGTGGTGTCCCAATTTTACCCCTTGAGGTGCTTTTTGGATGCGCGACCTGGACGACGCGGAGGAAGGTAGCGGGTGACCGCGGCTTCAGCGGTCGATTTTTTGTATTCATTTCCGAGCCTACGCGCCAGACTGGCGTCCTGCAGCCGCACGAATGGCGCCCTACACGGCCGGGGGTGCCATGACGCCCCCGGAGGCGCATAGACGCCCCGGCCCGTGCGGGGAGCGGAGGAGTGCCCCAGCTGACGCACGCATGCGGGATGGAATGAGTACATTTTTCCCAACGTTGCGTGCGAAAGTGGCGCGTCCCACCCATGCGCAACGTCCCCGATGCGGGTGGTGTCCCAATTTTACCCCTGGAGGTGCTTTTTGAATGATGCGCGACCTGGACGACGCGGAGGAAGGTAGCGGGTGACCGCGGCTTCAGCGGTCGATTTTTTGTATTCATTTCCGAGCCTACGCGCCAGACTGGCGTCCTGGAGCCGCACGAATGGCGCCCTACACGGCTGGGGGTGCCATGACGCCCCCGGAGGCGCATAGACGCCCCGGCCCGTGTGGGGGCGGAGGAGTGCCCCAGCTGACGCACGCGCGCGGGATGTAATGAGTACATTTGTTCCCAACTTTCCGTGCGGAAGTGGCGCGTCCCACCCATGCGCAACGTCCCCGATGCGGGTGGTGTCCCAATTTTACCCCTTGAGGTGCTTTTTGGATGCGCGACCTGGACGACGCGGAGGGCGGCAGTGGGTGACCGCGGCCTGGCAGTTAGAATCTGTGTACTTAAGTTCGAGTCTACGCGCCACACTGGCGTCCTGCAGCCGCACGAATGGCGCCCTACACGGCCGGGGGTGCCATGACGCCCCCGGAGGCGCATAGACGCCCCGGCCCGTGCGGGGAGCGGAGGAGTGCCCCAGCTGACGCACGCATGCGGGATGGAATGAGTACATTTTTCCCAACGTTGCGTGCGAAAGTGGCGCGTCCCACCCATGCGCAACGTCCCCGATGCGGGTGGTGTCCCAATTTTACCCCTGGAGGTGCTTTTTGAATGATGCGCGACCTGGACGACGCGGAGGAAGGTAGCGGGTGACCGCGGCTTCAGCGGTCGATTTTTTGTATTCATTTCCGAGCCTACGCGCCAGACTGGCGTCCTGGAGCCGCACGAATGGCGCCCTACACGGCTGGGGGTGCCATGACGCCCCCGGAGGCGCATAGACGCCCCGGCCCGTGTGGGGAGCGGAGGAGTGCCCCAGCTGACGCACGCGCGCGGGATGTAATGAGTACATTTGTTCCCAACTTTCCGTGCGGAAGTGGCGCGTCCCACCCATGCGCAACGTCCCCGATGCGGGTGGTGTCCCAATTTTACCCCTGGAGGTGCTTTTTGAATGATGCGCGACCTGGACGACGCGGAGGAAGGTAGCGGGTGACCGCGGCTTCAGCGGTCGATTTTTTGTATTCATTTCCGAGCCTACGCGCCAGACTGGCGTCCTGGAGCCGCACGAATGGCGCCCTACACGGCTGGGGGTGCCATGACGCCCCCGGAGGCGCATAGACGCCCCGGCCCGTGTGGGGAGCGGAGGAGTGCCCCAGCTGACGCACGCGCGCGGGATGGAATGAGTACATTTGTTCCCAACTTTCCGTGCGGAAGTGGCGCGTCCCACCCATGCGCAACGTCCCCGATGCGGGTGGTGTCCCAATTTTACCCCTTGAGGTGCTTTTTGGATGCGCGACCTGGACGACGCGGAGGGCGGCAGTGGGTGACCGCGGCCTGGCAGTTAGAATGTGTGTATTTAAGTCCGAGTCTACGCGCCACACTGGCGTCCTGCAGCCGCACGAATGGCGCCCTACACGGCCGGGGGTGCCATGACGCCCCCGGAGGCGCATAGACGCCCCGGCCCGTGCGGGGAGCGGAGGAGTGCCCCAGCTGACGCACGCATGCGGGATGGAATGAGTACATTTTTCCCAACGTTGCGTGCGAAAGTGGCGCGTCCCACCCATGCGCAACGTCCCCGATGCGGGTGGTGTCCCAATTTTACCCCTGGAGGTGCTTTTTGAATGATGCGCGACCTGGACGACGCGGAGGAAGGTAGCGGGTGACCGCGGCTTCAGCGGTCGATTTTTTGTATTCATTTCCGAGCCTACGCGCCAGACTGGCGTCCTGGAGCCGCACGAATGGCGCCCTACACGGCTGGGGGTGCCATGACGCCCCCGGAGGCGCATAGACGCCCCGGCCCGTGTGGGGAGCGGAGGAGTGCCCCAGCTGACGCACGCGCGCGGGATGTAATGAGTACATTTGTTCCCAACTTTCCGTGCGGAAGTGGCGCGTCCCACCCATGCGCAACGTCCCCGATGCGGGTGGTGTCCCAATTTTACCCCTGGAGGTGCTTTTTGAATGATGCGCGACCTGGACGACGCGGAGGAAGGTAGCGGGTGACCGCGGCTTCAGCGGTCGATTTTTTGTATTCATTTCCGAGCCTACGCGCCAGACTGGCGTCCTGGAGCCGCACGAATGGCGCCCTACACGGCTGGGGGTGCCATGACGCCCCCGGAGGCGCATAGACGCCCCGGCCCGTGTGGGGAGCGGAGGAGTGCCCCAGCTGACGCACGCGCGCGGGATGGAATGAGTACATTTGTTCCCAACTTTCCGTGCGGAAGTGGCGCGTCCCACCCATGCGCAACGTCCCCGATGCGGGTGGTGTCCCAATTTTACCCCTTGAGGTGCTTTTTGGATGCGCGACCTGGACGACGCGGAGGGCGGCAGTGGGTGACCGCGGCCTGGCAGTTAGAATGTGTGTATTTAAGTCCGAGTCTACGCGCCACACTGGCGTCCTGCAGCCGCACGAATGGCGCCCTACACGGCCGGGGGTGCCATGACGCCCCCGGAGGCGCATAGACGCCCCGGCCCGTGCGGGGAGCGGAGGAGTGCCCCAGCTGACGCACGCATGCGGGATGGAATGAGTACATTTTTCCCAACGTTGCGTGCGAAAGTGGCGCGTCCCACCCATGCGCAACGTCCCCGATGCGGGTGGTGTCCCAATTTTACCCCTGGAGGTGCTTTTTGAATGATGCGCGACCTGGACGACGCGGAGGAAGGTAGCGGGTGACCGCGGCTTCAGCGGTCGATTTTTTGTATTCATTTCCGAGCCTACGCGCCAGACTGGCGTCCTGGAGCCGCACGAATGGCGCCCTACACGGCTGGGGGTGCCATGACGCCCCCGGAGGCGCATAGACGCCCCGGCCCGTGTGGGGAGCGGAGGAGTGCCCCAGCTGACGCACGCGCGCGGGATGGAATGAGTACATTTGTTCCCAACTTTCCGTGCGGAAGTGGCGCGTCCCACCCATGCGCAACGTCCCCGATGCGGGTGGTGTCCCAATTTTACCCCTGGAGGTGCTTTTTGGATGCGCGACCTGGACGACGCGGAGGGCGGCAGTGGGTGACCGCGGCCTGGCAGTTAGAATGTGTGTACTTAAGTTCCGAGTCTACGCGCCACACTGGCGTCCTGCAGCCGCACGAATGGCGCCCTACACGGCCGGGGGTGCCATGACGCCCCCGGAGGCGCATAGACGCCCCGGCCCGTGCGGGGAGCGGAGGAGTGCCCCAGCTGACGCACGCATGCGGGATGGAATGAGTACATTTTTCCCAACGTTGCGTGCGAAAGTGGCGCGTCCCACCCATGCGCAACGTCCCCGATGCGGGTGGTGTCCCAATTTTACCCCTGGAGGTGCTTTTTGAATGATGCGCGACCTGGACGACGCGGAGGAAGGTAGCGGGTGACCGCGGCTTCAGCGGTCGATTTTTTGTATTCATTTCCGAGCCTACGCGCCAGACTGGCGTCCTGGAGCCGCACGAATGGCGCCCTGCACGGCTGGGGGTGCCATGACGCCCCCGGAGGCGCATAGACGCCCCGGCCCGTGTGGGGAGCGGAGGAGTGCCCCAGCTGACGCACGCGCGCGGGATGGAATGAGTACATTTGTTCCCAACTTTCCGTGCGGAAGTGGCGCGTCCCACCCATGCGCAACGTCCCCGATGCGGGTGGTGTCCCAATTTTACCCCTGGAGGTGCTTTTTGGATGCGCGACCTGGACGACGCGGAGGGGGCAGTGGGTGACCGCGGCTTCAGCGGTCGATTTTTGTATTCATTTCCGAGCCTACGCGCCAGACTGGCGTCCTGGAGCCGCACGAATGGCGCCCTACACGGCTGGGGGTGCCATGACGCCCCCGGAGGCGCATAGACGCCCCGGCCCGTGCGGGGAGCGGAGGAGTGCCCCAGCTGACGCACGCGCGCGGGATGTAATGAGTACATTTGTTCCCAACTTTCCGTGCGGAAGTGGCGCGTCCCACCCATGCGCAACGTCCCCGATGCGGGTGGTGTCCCAATTTTACCCCTTGAGGTGCTTTTTGGATGCGCGACCTGGACGACGCGGAGGGCGGCAGTGGGTGACCGCGGCCTGGCAGTTAGAATGTGTGTACTTAAGTTCGAGTCTACGCGCCACACTGGCGTCCTGCAGCCGCACGAATGGCGCCCTACACGGCCGGGGGTGCCATGACGCCCCCGGAGGCGCATAGACGCCCCGGCCCGTGCGGGGAGCGGAGGAGTGCCCCAGCTGACGCACGCATGCGGGATGGAATGAGTACATTTTTCCCAACGTTGCGTGCGAAAGTGGCGCGTCCCACCCATGCGCAACGTCCCCGATGCGGGTGGTGTCCCAATTTTACCCCTGGAGGTGCTTTTTGAATGATGCGCGACCTGGACGACGCGGAGGAAGGTAGCGGGTGACCGCGGCTTCAGCGGTCGATTTTTTGTATTCATTTCCGAGCCTACGCGCCAGACTGGCGTCCTGGAGCCGCACGAATGGCGCCCTACACGGCTGGGGGTGCCATGACGCCCCCGGAGGCGCATAGACGCCCCGGCCCGTGTGGGGAGCGGAGGAGTGCCCCAGCTGACGCACGCGCGCGGGATGGAATGAGTACATTTGTTCCCAACTTTCCGTGCGGAAGTGGCGCGTCCCACCCATGCGCAACGTCCCCGATGCGGGTGGTGTCCCAATTTTACCCCTGGAGGTGCTTTTTGAATGATGCGCGACCTGGACGACGCGGAGGAAGGTAGCGGGTGACCGCGGCTTCAGCGGTCGATTTTTTGTATTCATTTCCGAGCCTACGCGCCAGACTGGCGTCCTGGAGCCGCACGAATGGCGCCCTACACGGCTGGGGGTGCCATGACGCCCCCGGAGGCGCATAGACGCCCCGGCCCGTGTGGGGAGCGGAGGAGTGCCCCAGCTGACGCACGCGCGCGGGATGGAATGAGTACATTTGTTCCCAACTTTCCGTGCGGAAGTGGCGCGTCCCACCCATGCGCAACGTCCCCGATGCGGGTGGTGTCCCAATTTTACCCCTTGAGGTGCTTTTTGGATGCGCGACCTGGACGACGCGGAGGGCGGCAGTGGGTGACCGCGGCCTGGCAGTTAGAATGTGTGTATTTAAGTCCGAGTCTACGCGCCACACTGGCGTCCTGCAGCCGCACGAATGGCGCCCTACACGGCCGGGGGTGCCATGACGCCCCCGGAGGCGCATAGACGCCCCGGCCCGTGCGGGGAGCGGAGGAGTGCCCCAGCTGACGCACGCATGCGGGATGGAATGAGTACATTTTTCCCAACGTTGCGTGCGAAAGTGGCGCGTCCCACCCATGCGCAACGTCCCCGATGCGGGTGGTGTCCCAATTTTACCCCTGGAGGTGCTTTTTGAATGATGCGCGACCTGGACGACGCGGAGGAAGGTAGCGGGTGACCGCGGCTTCAGCGGTCGATTTTTTGTATTCATTTCCGAGCCTACGCGCCAGACTGGCGTCCTGGAGCCGCACGAATGGCGCCCTACACGGCTGGGGGTGCCATGACGCCCCCGGAGGCGCATAGACGCCCCGGCCCGTGTGGGGAGCGGAGGAGTGCCCCAGCTGACGCACGCGCGCGGGATGGAATGAGTACATTTGTTCCCAACTTTCCGTGCGGAAGTGGCGCGTCCCACCCATGCGCAACGTCCCCGATGCGGGTGGTGTCCCAATTTTACCCCTGGAGGTGCTTTTTGAATGATGCGCGACCTGGACGACGCGGAGGAAGGTAGCGGGTGACCGCGGCTTCAGCGGTCGATTTTTTGTATTCATTTCCGAGCCTACGCGCCAGACTGGCGTCCTGGAGCCGCACGAATGGCGCCCTACACGGCTGGGGGTGCCATGACGCCCCCGGAGGCGCATAGACGCCCCGGCCCGTGTGGGGAGCGGAGGAGTGCCCCAGCTGACGCACGCGCGCGGGATGGAATGAGTACATTTGTTCCCAACTTTCCGTGCGGAAGTGGCGCGTCCCACCCATGCGCAACGTCCCCGATGCGGGTGGTGTCCCAATTTTACCCCTTGAGGTGCTTTTTGGATGCGCGACCTGGACGACGCGGAGGGCGGCAGTGGGTGACCGCGGCCTGGCAGTTAGAATGTGTGTATTTAAGTCCGAGTCTACGCGCCACACTGGCGTCCTGCAGCCGCACGAATGGCGCCCTACACGGCCGGGGGTGCCATGACGCCCCCGGAGGCGCATAGACGCCCCGGCCCGTGCGGGGAGCGGAGGAGTGCCCCAGCTGACGCACGCATGCGGGATGGAATGAGTACATTTTTCCCAACGTTGCGTGCGAAAGTGGCGCGTCCCACCCATGCGCAACGTCCCCGATGCGGGTGGTGTCCCAATTTTACCCCTGGAGGTGCTTTTTGAATGATGCGCGACCTGGACGACGCGGAGGAAGGTAGCGGGTGACCGCGGCTTCAGCGGTCGATTTTTTGTATTCATTTCCGAGCCTACGCGCCAGACTGGCGTCCTGGAGCCGCACGAATGGCGCCCTACACGGCTGGGGGTGCCATGACGCCCCCGGAGGCGCATAGACGCCCCGGCCCGTGTGGGGAGCGGAGGAGTGCCCCAGCTGACGCACGCGCGCGGGATGGAATGAGTACATTTGTTCCCAACTTTCCGTGCGGAAGTGGCGCGTCCCACCCATGCGCAACGTCCCCGATGCGGGTGGTGTCCCAATTTTACCCCTGGAGGTGCTTTTTGAATGATGCGCGACCTGGACGACGCGGAGGAGGTAGCGGGTGACCGCGGCTTCAGCGGTCGATTTTTTGTATTCATTTCCGAGCCTACGCGCCAGACTGGCGTCCTGGAGCCGCACGAATGGCGCCCTACACGGCTGGGGGTGCCATGACGCCCCCGGAGGCGCATAGACGCCCCGGCCCGTGTGGGGAGCGGAGGAGTGCCCCAGCTGACGCACGCGCGCGGGATGGAATGAGTACATTTGTTCCCAACTTTCCGTGCGGAAGTGGCGCGTCCCACCCATGCGCAACGTCCCCGATGCGGGTGGTGTCCCAATTTTACCCCTGGAGGTGCTTTTTGTGATGCGCGACCTGGACGACGCGGAGGAGGTAGCGGGTGACCGCGGCTTCAGCGGTCGATTTTTTGTATTCATTTCCGAGCCTACGCGCCAGACTGGCGTCCTGCAGCCGCACGAATGGCGCCCTACACGGCCGGGGGTGCCATGACGCCCCCGGAGGCGCATAGACGCCCCGGCCCGTGCGGGGAGCGGAGGAGTGCCCCAGCTGACGCACGCATGCGGGATGGAATGAGTACATTTTTCCCAACGTTGCGTGCGAAAGTGGCGCGTCCCACCCATGCGCAACGTCCCCGATGCGGGTGGTGTCCCAATTTTACCCCTGGAGGTGCTTTTTGAATGATGCGCGACCTGGACGACGCGGAGGAAGGTAGCGGGTGACCGCGGCTTCAGCGGTCGATTTTTTGTATTCATTTCCGAGCCTACGCGCCAGACTGGCGTCCTGGAGCCGCACGAATGGCGCCCTACACGGCTGGGGGTGCCATGACGCCCCCGGAGGCGCATAGACGCCCCGGCCCGTGTGGGGAGCGGAGGAGTGCCCCAGCTGACGCACGCGCGCGGGATGTAATGAGTACATTTGTTCCCAACTTTCCGTGCGGAAGTGGCGCGTCCCACCCATGCGCAACGTCCCCGATGCGGGTGGTGTCCCAATTTTACCCCTTGAGGTGCTTTTTGGATGCGCGACCTGGACGACGCGGAGGGCGGCAGTGGGTGACCGCGGCCTGGCAGTTAGAATGTGTGTATTTAAGTCCGAGTCTACGCGCCACACTGGCGTCCTGCAGCCGCACGAATGGCGCCCTACACGGCCGGGGGTGCCATGACGCCCCCGGAGGCGCATAGACGCCCCGGCCCGTGCGGGGAGCGGAGGAGTGCCCCAGCTGACGCACGCATGCGGGATGGAATGAGTACATTTTTCCCAACGTTGCGTGCGAAAGTGGCGCGTCCCACCCATGCGCAACGTCCCCGATGCGGGTGGTGTCCCAATTTTACCCCTGGAGGTGCTTTTTGAATGATGCGCGACCTGGACGACGCGGAGGAAGGTAGCGGGTGACCGCGGCTTCAGCGGTCGATTTTTTGTATTCATTTCCGAGCCTACGCGCCAGACTGGCGTCCTGGAGCCGCACGAATGGCGCCCTACACGGCTGGGGGTGCCATGACGCCCCCGGAGGCGCATAGACGCCCCGGCCCGTGTGGGGAGCGGAGGAGTGCCCCAGCTGACGCACGCGCGCGGGATGGAATGAGTACATTTGTTCCCAACTTTCCGTGCGGAAGTGGCGCGTCCCACCCATGCGCAACGTCCCCGATGCGGGTGGTGTCCCAATTTTACCCCTGGAGGTGCTTTTTGAATGATGCGCGACCTGGACGACGCGGAGGAAGGTAGCGGGTGACCGCGGCTTCAGCGGTCGATTTTTTGTATTCATTTCCGAGCCTACGCGCCAGACTGGCGTCCTGGAGCCGCACGAATGGCGCCCTACACGGCTGGGGGTGCCATGACGCCCCCGGAGGCGCATAGACGCCCCGGCCCGTGTGGGGAGCGGAGGAGTGCCCCAGCTGACGCACGCGCGCGGGATGGAATGAGTACATTTGTTCCCAACTTTCCGTGCGGAAGTGGCGCGTCCCACCCATGCGCAACGTCCCCGATGCGGGTGGTGTCCCAATTTTACCCCTGAGGTGCTTTTTGGATGCGCGACCTGGACGACGCGGAGGGCGGCAGTGGGTGACCGCGGCCTGGCAGTTAGAATGTGTGTATTATTCCGAGTCTACGCGCCACACTGGCGTCCTGCAGCCGCACGAATGGCGCCCTACACGGCCGGGGGTGCCATGACGCCCCCGGAGGCGCATAGACGCCCCGGCCCGTGCGGGGAGCGGAGGAGTGCCCCAGCTGACGCACGCATGCGGGATGGAATGAGTACATTTTTCCCAACGTTGCGTGCGAAAGTGGCGCGTCCCACCCATGCGCAACGTCCCCGATGCGGGTGGTGTCCCAATTTTACCCCTGGAGGTGCTTTTTGAATGATGCGCGACCTGGACGACGCGGAGGAAGGTAGCGGGTGACCGCGGCTTCAGCGGTCGATTTTTTGTATTCATTTCCGAGCCTACGCGCCAGACTGGCGTCCTGGAGCCGCACGAATGGCGCCCTACACGGCTGGGGGTGCCATGACGCCCCCGGAGGCGCATAGACGCCCCGGCCCGTGTGGGGAGCGGAGGAGTGCCCCAGCTGACGCACGCGCGCGGGATGGAATGAGTACATTTGTTCCCAACTTTCCGTGCGGAAGTGGCGCGTCCCACCCATGCGCAACGTCCCCGATGCGGGTGGTGTCCCAATTTTACCCCTGGAGGTGCTTTTTGAATGATGCGCGACCTGGACGACGCGGAGGAAGGTAGCGGGTGACCGCGGCTTCAGCGGTCGATTTTTTGTATTCATTTCCGAGCCTACGCGCCAGACTGGCGTCCTGGAGCCGCACGAATGGCGCCCTACACGGCTGGGGGTGCCATGACGCCCCCGGAGGCGCATAGACGCCCCGGCCCGTGTGGGGAGCGGAGGAGTGCCCCAGCTGACGCACGCGCGCGGGATGGAATGAGTACATTTGTTCCCAACTTTCCGTGCGGAAGTGGCGCGTCCCACCCATGCGCAACGTCCCCGATGCGGGTGGTGTCCCAATTTTACCCCTTGAGGTGCTTTTTGGATGCGCGACCTGGACGACGCGGAGGGCGGCAGTGGGTGACCGCGGCCTGGCAGTTAGAATGTGTGTATTAAGTCCGAGTCTACGCGCCACACTGGCGTCCTGGAGCCGCACGAATGGCGCCCTACACGGCCGGGGGTGCCATGACGCCCCCGGAGGCGCATAGACGCCCCGGCCCGTGCGGGGAGCGGAGGAGTGCCCCAGCTGACGCACGCATGCGGGATGGAATGAGTACATTTTTCCCAACGTTGCGTGCGAAAGTGGCGCGTCCCACCCATGCGCAACGTCCCCGATGCGGGTGGTGTCCCAATTTTACCCCTGGAGGTGCTTTTTGAATGATGCGCGACCTGGACGACGCGGAGGAAGGTAGCGGGTGACCGCGGCTTCAGCGGTCGATTTTTTGTATTCATTTCCGAGCCTACGCGCCAGACTGGCGTCCTGGAGCCGCACGAATGGCGCCCTACACGGCTGGGGGTGCCATGACGCCCCCGGAGGCGCATAGACGCCCCGGCCCGTGTGGGGAGCGGAGGAGTGCCCCAGCTGACGCACGCGCGCGGGATGGAATGAGTACATTTGTTCCCAACTTTCCGTGCGGAAGTGGCGCGTCCCACCCATGCGCAACGTCCCCGATGCGGGTGGTGTCCCAATTTTACCCCTGGAGGTGCTTTTTGAATGATGCGCGACCTGGACGACGCGGAGGAAGGTAGCGGGTGACCGCGGCTTCAGCGGTCGATTTTTTGTATTCATTTCCGAGCCTACGCGCCAGACTGGCGTCCTGGAGCCGCACGAATGGCGCCCTACACGGCTGGGGGTGCCATGACGCCCCCGGAGGCGCATAGACGCCCCGGCCCGTGTGGGGAGCGGAGGAGTGCCCCAGCTGACGCACGCGCGCGGGATGAATGAGTACATTTGTTCCCAACTTTCCGTGCGGAAGTGGCGCGTCCCACCCATGCGCAACGTCCCCGATGCGGGTGGTGTCCCAATTTTACCCCTTGAGGTGCTTTTTGGATGCGCGACCTGGACGACGCGGAGGGCGGCAGTGGGTGACCGCGGCCTGGCAGTTAGAATGTGTGTATTAAGTCCGAGTCTACGCGCCACACTGGCGTCCTGCAGCCGCACGAATGGCGCCCTACACGGCCGGGGGTGCCATGACGCCCCCGGAGGCGCATAGACGCCCCGGCCCGTGCGGGGAGCGGAGGAGTGCCCCAGCTGACGCACGCATGCGGGATGGAATGAGTACATTTTTCCCAACGTTGCGTGCGAAAGTGGCGCGTCCCACCCATGCGCAACGTCCCCGATGCGGGTGGTGTCCCAATTTTACCCCTGGAGGTGCTTTTTGAATGATGCGCGACCTGGACGACGCGGAGGAAGGTAGCGGGTGACCGCGGCTTCAGCGGTCGATTTTTTGTATTCATTTCCGAGCCTACGCGCCAGACTGGCGTCCTGGAGCCGCACGAATGGCGCCCTACACGGCTGGGGGTGCCATGACGCCCCCGGAGGCGCATAGACGCCCCGGCCCGTGTGGGGAGCGGAGGAGTGCCCCAGCTGACGCACGCGCGCGGGATGGAATGAGTACATTTGTTCCCAACTTTCCGTGCGGAAGTGGCGCGTCCCACCCATGCGCAACGTCCCCGATGCGGGTGGTGTCCCAATTTTACCCCTGGAGGTGCTTTTTGAATGATGCGCGACCTGGACGACGCGGAGGAAGGTAGCGGGTGACCGCGGCTTCAGCGGTCGATTTTTTGTATTCATTTCCGAGCCTACGCGCCAGACTGGCGTCCTGGAGCCGCACGAATGGCGCCCTACACGGCTGGGGGTGCCATGACGCCCCCGGAGGCGCATAGACGCCCCGGCCCGTGTGGGGAGCGGAGGAGTGCCCCAGCTGACGCACGCGCGCGGGATGGAATGAGTACATTTGTTCCCAACTTTCCGTGCGGAAGTGGCGCGTCCCACCCATGCGCAACGTCCCCGATGCGGGTGGTGTCCCAATTTTACCCCTGGAGGTGCTTTTTGAATGATGCGCGACCTGGACGACGCGGAGGAAGGTAGCGGGTGACCGCGGCTTCAGCGGTCGATTTTTTGTATTCATTTCCGAGCCTACGCGCCAGACTGGCGTCCTGGAGCCGCACGAATGGCGCCCTACACGGCTGGGGGTGCCATGACGCCCCCGGAGGCGCATAGACGCCCCGGCCCGTGTGGGGAGCGGAGGAGTGCCCCAGCTGACGCACGCGCGCGGGATGGAATGAGTACATTTGTTCCCAACTTTCCGTGCGGAAGTGGCGCGTCCCACCCATGCGCAACGTCCCCGATGCGGGTGGTGTCCCAATTTTACCCCTGGAGGTGCTTTTTGAATGATGCTCGACCTGGACGACGCGGAGGAAGGTAGCGGGTGACCGCGGCTTCAGCGGTCGATTTTTTGTATTCATTTCCGAGCCTACGCGCCAGACTGGCGTCCTGGAGCCGCACGAATGGCGCCCTACACGGCTGGGGGTGCCATGACGCCCCCGGAGGCGCATAGACGCCCCGGCCCGTGTGGGGAGCGGAGGAGTGCCCCAGCTGACGCACGCGCGCGGGATGGAATGAGTACATTTGTTCCCAACTTTCCGTGCGGAAGTGGCGCGTCCCACCCATGCGCAACGTCCCCGATGCGGGTGGTGTCCCAATTTTACCCCTGGAGGTGCTTTTTGAATGATGCGCGACCTGGACGACGCGGAGGAAGGTAGCGGGTGACCGCGGCTTCAGCGGTCGATTTTTTGTATTCATTTCCGAGCCTACGCGCCAGACTGGCGTCCTGGAGCCGCACGAATGGCGCCCTACACGGCTGGGGGTGCCATGACGCCCCCGGAGGCGCATAGACGCCCCGGCCCGTGTGGGGAGCGGAGGAGTGCCCCAGCTGACGCACGCGCGCGGGATGGAATGAGTACATTTGTTCCCAACTTTCCGTGCGGAAGTGGCGCGTCCCACCCATGCGCAACGTCCCCGATGCGGGTGGTGTCCCAATTTTACCCCTGGAGGTGCTTTTTGAATGATGCTCGACCTGGACGACGCGGAGGAAGGTAGCGGGTGACCGCGGCTTCAGCGGTCGATTTTTTGTATTCATTTCCGAGCCTACGCGCCAGACTGGCGTCCTGGAGCCGCACGAATGGCGCCCTACACGGCTGGGGGTGCCATGACGCCCCCGGAGGCGCATAGACGCCCCGGCCCGTGTGGGGAGCGGAGGAGTGCCCCAGCTGACGCACGCGCGCGGGATGGAATGAGTACATTTGTTCCCAACTTTCCGTGCGGAAGTGGCGCGTCCCACCCATGCGCAACGTCCCCGATGCGGGTGGTGTCCCAATTTTACCCCTGGAGGTGCTTTTTGAATGATGCGCGACCTGGACGACGCGGAGGAAGGTAGCGGGTGACCGCGGCTTCAGCGGTCGATTTTTTGTATTCATTTCCGAGCCTACGCGCCAGACTGGCGTCCTGGAGCCGCACGAATGGCGCCCTACACGGCTGGGGGTGCCATGACGCCCCCGGAGGCGCATAGACGCCCCGGCCCGTGTGGGGAGCGGAGGAGTGCCCCAGCTGACGCACGCGCGCGGGATGGAATGAGTACATTTGTTCCCAACTTTCCGTGCGGAAGTGGCGCGTCCCACCCATGCGCAACGTCCCCGATGCGGGTGGTGTCCCAATTTTACCCCTGGAGGTGCTTTTTGAATGATGCTCGACCTGGACGACGCGGAGGAAGGTAGCGGGTGACCGCGGCTTCAGCGGTCGATTTTTTGTATTCATTTCCGAGCCTACGCGCCAGACTGGCGTCCTGGAGCCGCACGAATGGCGCCCTACACGGCTGGGGGTGCCATGACGCCCCCGGAGGCGCATAGACGCCCCGGCCCGTGTGGGGAGCGGAGGAGTGCCCCAGCTGACGCACGCGCGCGGGATGGAATGAGTACATTTGTTCCCAACTTTCCGTGCGGAAGTGGCGCGTCCCACCCATGCGCAACGTCCCCGATGCGGGTGGTGTCCCAATTTTACCCCTGGAGGTGCTTTTTGAATGATGCTCGACCTGGACGACGCGGAGGAAGGTAGCGGGTGACCGCGGCTTCAGCGGTCGATTTTTTGTATTCATTTCCGAGCCTACGCGCCAGACTGGCGTCCTGGAGCCGCACGAATGGCGCCCTACACGGCTGGGGGTGCCATGACGCCCCCGGAGGCGCATAGACGCCCCGGCCCGTGTGGGGAGCGGAGGAGTGCCCCAGCTGACGCACGCGCGCGGGATGGAATGAGTACATTTGTTCCCAACTTTCCGTGCGGAAGTGGCGCGTCCCACCCATGCGCAACGTCCCCGATGCGGGTGGTGTCCCAATTTTACCCCTGGAGGTGCTTTTTGAATGATGCGCGACCTGGACGACGCGGAGGAAGGTAGCGGGTGACCGCGGCTTCAGCGGTCGATTTTTTGTATTCATTTCCGAGCCTACGCGCCAGACTGGCGTCCTGGAGCCGCACGAATGGCGCCCTACACGGCTGGGGGTGCCATGACGCCCCCGGAGGCGCATAGACGCCCCGGCCCGTGTGGGGAGCGGAGGAGTGCCCCAGCTGACGCACGCGCGCGGGATGGAATGAGTACATTTGTTCCCAACTTTCCGTGCGGAAGTGGCGCGTCCCACCCATGCGCAACGTCCCCGATGCGGGTGGTGTCCCAATTTTACCCCTGGAGGTGCTTTTTGAATGATGCGCGACCTGGACGACGCGGAGGAAGGTAGCGGGTGACCGCGGCTTCAGCGGTCGATTTTTTGTATTCATTTCCGAGCCTACGCGCCAGACTGGCGTCCTGGAGCCGCACGAATGGCGCCCTACACGGCTGGGGGTGCCATGACGCCCCCGGAGGCGCATAGACGCCCCGGCCCGTGTGGGGAGCGGAGGAGTGCCCCAGCTGACGCACGCGCGCGGGATGGAATGAGTACATTTGTTCCCAACTTTCCGTGCGGAAGTGGCGCGTCCCACCCATGCGCAACGTCCCCGATGCGGGTGGTGTCCCAATTTTACCCCTGGAGGTGCTTTTTGAATGATGCGCGACCTGGACGACGCGGAGGAAGGTAGCGGGTGACCGCGGCTTCAGCGGTCGATTTTTTGTATTCATTTCCGAGCCTACGCGCCAGACTGGCGTCCTGGAGCCGCACGAATGGCGCCCTACACGGCTGGGGGTGCCATGACGCCCCCGGAGGCGCATAGACGCCCCGGCCCGTGTGGGGAGCGGAGGAGTGCCCCAGCTGACGCACGCGCGCGGGATGGAATGAGTACATTTGTTCCCAACTTTCCGTGCGGAAGTGGCGCGTCCCACCCATGCGCAACGTCCCCGATGCGGGTGGTGTCCCAATTTTACCCCTGGAGGTGCTTTTTGAATGATGCGCGACCTGGACGACGCGGAGGAAGGTAGCGGGTGACCGCGGCTTCAGCGGTCGATTTTTTGTATTCATTTCCGAGCCTACGCGCCAGACTGGCGTCCTGGAGCCGCACGAATGGCGCCCTACACGGCTGGGGGTGCCATGACGCCCCCGGAGGCGCATAGACGCCCCGGCCCGTGTGGGGAGCGGAGGAGTGCCCCAGCTGACGCACGCGCGCGGGATGGAATGAGTACATTTGTTCCCAACTTTCCGTGCGGAAGTGGCGCGTCCCACCCATGCGCAACGTCCCCGATGCGGGTGGTGTCCCAATTTTACCCCTGGAGGTGCTTTTTGAATGATGCGCGACCTGGACGACGCGGAGGAAGGTAGCGGGTGACCGCGGCTTCAGCGGTCGATTTTTTGTATTCATTTCCGAGCCTACGCGCCAGACTGGCGTCCTGGAGCCGCACGAATGGCGCCCTACACGGCTGGGGGTGCCATGACGCCCCCGGAGGCGCATAGACGCCCCGGCCCGTGTGGGGAGCGGAGGAGTGCCCCAGCTGACGCACGCGCGCGGGATGGAATGAGTACATTTGTTCCCAACTTTCCGTGCGGAAGTGGCGCGTCCCACCCATGCGCAACGTCCCCGATGCGGGTGGTGTCCCAATTTTACCCCTGGAGGTGCTTTTTGAATGATGCTCGACCTGGACGACGCGGAGGAAGGTAGCGGGTGACCGCGGCTTCAGCGGTCGATTTTTTGTATTCATTTCCGAGCCTACGCGCCAGACTGGCGTCCTGGAGCCGCACGAATGGCGCCCTACACGGCTGGGGGTGCCATGACGCCCCCGGAGGCGCATAGACGCCCCGGCCCGTGTGGGGAGCGGAGGAGTGCCCCAGCTGACGCACGCGCGCGGGATGGAATGAGTACATTTGTTCCCAACTTTCCGTGCGGAAGTGGCGCGTCCCACCCATGCGCAACGTCCCCGATGCGGGTGGTGTCCCAATTTTACCCCTGGAGGTGCTTTTTGAATGATGCTCGACCTGGACGACGCGGAGGAAGGTAGCGGGTGACCGCGGCTTCAGCGGTCGATTTTTTGTATTCATTTCCGAGCCTACGCGCCAGACTGGCGTCCTGGAGCCGCACGAATGGCGCCCTACACGGCTGGGGGTGCCATGACGCCCCCGGAGGCGCATAGACGCCCCGGCCCGTGTGGGGAGCGGAGGAGTGCCCCAGCTGACGCACGCGCGCGGGATGGAATGAGTACATTTGTTCCCAACTTTCCGTGCGGAAGTGGCGCGTCCCACCCATGCGCAACGTCCCCGATGCGGGTGGTGTCCCAATTTTACCCCTGGAGGTGCTTTTTGAATGATGCGCGACCTGGACGACGCGGAGGAAGGTAGCGGGTGACCGCGGCTTCAGCGGTCGATTTTTTGTATTCATTTCCGAGCCTACGCGCCAGACTGGCGTCCTGGAGCCGCACGAATGGCGCCCTACACGGCTGGGGGTGCCATGACGCCCCCGGAGGCGCATAGACGCCCCGGCCCGTGTGGGGAGCGGAGGAGTGCCCCAGCTGACGCACGCGCGCGGGATGGAATGAGTACATTTGTTCCCAACTTTCCGTGCGGAAGTGGCGCGTCCCACCCATGCGCAACGTCCCCGATGCGGGTGGTGTCCCAATTTTACCCCTGGAGGTGCTTTTTGAATGATGCGCGACCTGGACGACGCGGAGGAAGGTAGCGGGTGACCGCGGCTTCAGCGGTCGATTTTTTGTATTCATTTCCGAGCCTACGCGCCAGACTGGCGTCCTGGAGCCGCACGAATGGCGCCCTACACGGCTGGGGGTGCCATGACGCCCCCGGAGGCGCATAGACGCCCCGGCCCGTGTGGGGAGCGGAGGAGTGCCCCAGCTGACGCACGCGCGCGGGATGGAATGAGTACATTTGTTCCCAACTTTCCGTGCGGAAGTGGCGCGTCCCACCCATGCGCAACGTCCCCGATGCGGGTGGTGTCCCAATTTTACCCCTGGAGGTGCTTTTTGAATGATGCGCGACCTGGACGACGCGGAGGAAGGTAGCGGGTGACCGCGGCTTCAGCGGTCGATTTTTTGTATTCATTTCCGAGCCTACGCGCCAGACTGGCGTCCTGGAGCCGCACGAATGGCGCCCTACACGGCTGGGGGTGCCATGACGCCCCCGGAGGCGCATAGACGCCCCGGCCCGTGTGGGGAGCGGAGGAGTGCCCCAGCTGACGCACGCGCGCGGGATGGAATGAGTACATTTGTTCCCAACTTTCCGTGCGGAAGTGGCGCGTCCCACCCATGCGCAACGTCCCCGATGCGGGTGGTGTCCCAATTTTACCCCTGGAGGTGCTTTTTGAATGATGCTCGACCTGGACGACGCGGAGGAAGGTAGCGGGTGACCGCGGCTTCAGCGGTCGATTTTTTGTATTCATTTCCGAGCCTACGCGCCAGACTGGCGTCCTGGAGCCGCACGAATGGCGCCCTACACGGCTGGGGGTGCCATGACGCCCCCGGAGGCGCATAGACGCCCCGGCCCGTGTGGGGAGCGGAGGAGTGCCCCAGCTGACGCACGCGCGCGGGATGGAATGAGTACATTTGTTCCCAACTTTCCGTGCGGAAGTGGCGCGTCCCACCCATGCGCAACGTCCCCGATGCGGGTGGTGTCCCAATTTTACCCCTGGAGGTGCTTTTTGAATGATGCTCGACCTGGACGACGCGGAGGAAGGTAGCGGGTGACCGCGGCTTCAGCGGTCGATTTTTTGTATTCATTTCCGAGCCTACGCGCCAGACTGGCGTCCTGGAGCCGCACGAATGGCGCCCTACACGGCTGGGGGTGCCATGACGCCCCCGGAGGCGCATAGACGCCCCGGCCCGTGTGGGGAGCGGAGGAGTGCCCCAGCTGACGCACGCGCGCGGGATGGAATGAGTACATTTGTTCCCAACTTTCCGTGCGGAAGTGGCGCGTCCCACCCATGCGCAACGTCCCCGATGCGGGTGGTGTCCCAATTTTACCCCTGGAGGTGCTTTTTGAATGATGCGCGACCTGGACGACGCGGAGGAAGGTAGCGGGTGACCGCGGCTTCAGCGGTCGATTTTTTGTATTCATTTCCGAGCCTACGCGCCAGACTGGCGTCCTGGAGCCGCACGAATGGCGCCCTACACGGCTGGGGGTGCCATGACGCCCCCGGAGGCGCATAGACGCCCCGGCCCGTGTGGGGAGCGGAGGAGTGCCCCAGCTGACGCACGCGCGCGGGATGGAATGAGTACATTTGTTCCCAACTTTCCGTGCGGAAGTGGCGCGTCCCACCCATGCGCAACGTCCCCGATGCGGGTGGTGTCCCAATTTTACCCCTGGAGGTGCTTTTTGAATGATGCGCGACCTGGACGACGCGGAGGAAGGTAGCGGGTGACCGCGGCTTCAGCGGTCGATTTTTTGTATTCATTTCCGAGCCTACGCGCCAGACTGGCGTCCTGGAGCCGCACGAATGGCGCCCTACACGGCTGGGGGTGCCATGACGCCCCCGGAGGCGCATAGACGCCCCGGCCCGTGTGGGGAGCGGAGGAGTGCCCCAGCTGACGCACGCGCGCGGGATGGAATGAGTACATTTGTTCCCAACTTTCCGTGCGGAAGTGGCGCGTCCCACCCATGCGCAACGTCCCCGATGCGGGTGGTGTCCCAATTTTACCCCTGGAGGTGCTTTTTGAATGATGCGCGACCTGGACGACGCGGAGGAAGGTAGCGGGTGACCGCGGCTTCAGCGGTCGATTTTTTGTATTCATTTCCGAGCCTACGCGCCAGACTGGCGTCCTGGAGCCGCACGAATGGCGCCCTACACGGCTGGGGGTGCCATGACGCCCCCGGAGGCGCATAGACGCCCCGGCCCGTGTGGGGAGCGGAGGAGTGCCCCAGCTGACGCACGCGCGCGGGATGGAATGAGTACATTTGTTCCCAACTTTCCGTGCGGAAGTGGCGCGTCCCACCCATGCGCAACGTCCCCGATGCGGGTGGTGTCCCAATTTTACCCCTGGAGGTGCTTTTTGAATGATGCGCGACCTGGACGACGCGGAGGAAGGTAGCGGGTGACCGCGGCTTCAGCGGTCGATTTTTTGTATTCATTTCCGAGCCTACGCGCCAGACTGGCGTCCTGGAGCCGCACGAATGGCGCCCTACACGGCTGGGGGTGCCATGACGCCCCCGGAGGCGCATAGACGCCCCGGCCCGTGTGGGGAGCGGAGGAGTGCCCCAGCTGACGCACGCGCGCGGGATGGAATGAGTACATTTGTTCCCAACTTTCCGTGCGGAAGTGGCGCGTCCCACCCATGCGCAACGTCCCCGATGCGGGTGGTGTCCCAATTTTACCCCTGGAGGTGCTTTTTGAATGATGCGCGACCTGGACGACGCGGAGGAAGGTAGCGGGTGACCGCGGCTTCAGCGGTCGATTTTTTGTATTCATTTCCGAGCCTACGCGCCAGACTGGCGTCCTGGAGCCGCACGAATGGCGCCCTACACGGCTGGGGGTGCCATGACGCCCCCGGAGGCGCATAGACGCCCCGGCCCGTGTGGGGAGCGGAGGAGTGCCCCAGCTGACGCACGCGCGCGGGATGGAATGAGTACATTTGTTCCCAACTTTCCGTGCGGAAGTGGCGCGTCCCACCCATGCGCAACGTCCCCGATGCGGGTGGTGTCCCAATTTTACCCCTGGAGGTGCTTTTTGAATGATGCGCGACCTGGACGACGCGGAGGAAGGTAGCGGGTGACCGCGGCTTCAGCGGTCGATTTTTTGTATTCATTTCCGAGCCTACGCGCCAGACTGGCGTCCTGGAGCCGCACGAATGGCGCCCTACACGGCTGGGGGTGCCATGACGCCCCCGGAGGCGCATAGACGCCCCGGCCCGTGTGGGGAGCGGAGGAGTGCCCCAGCTGACGCACGCGCGCGGGATGGAATGAGTACATTTGTTCCCAACTTTCCGTGCGGAAGTGGCGCGTCCCACCCATGCGCAACGTCCCCGATGCGGGTGGTGTCCCAATTTTACCCCTGGAGGTGCTTTTTGAATGATGCGCGACCTGGACGACGCGGAGGAAGGTAGCGGGTGACCGCGGCTTCAGCGGTCGATTTTTTGTATTCATTTCCGAGCCTACGCGCCAGACTGGCGTCCTGGAGCCGCACGAATGGCGCCCTACACGGCTGGGGGTGCCATGACGCCCCCGGAGGCGCATAGACGCCCCGGCCCGTGTGGGGAGCGGAGGAGTGCCCCAGCTGACGCACGCGCGCGGGATGGAATGAGTACATTTGTTCCCAACTTTCCGTGCGGAAGTGGCGCGTCCCACCCATGCGCAACGTCCCCGATGCGGGTGGTGTCCCAATTTTACCCCTGGAGGTGCTTTTTGAATGATGCGCGACCTGGACGACGCGGAGGAAGGTAGCGGGTGACCGCGGCTTCAGCGGTCGATTTTTTGTATTCATTTCCGAGCCTACGCGCCAGACTGGCGTCCTGGAGCCGCACGAATGGCGCCCTACACGGCTGGGGGTGCCATGACGCCCCCGGAGGCGCATAGACGCCCCGGCCCGTGTGGGGAGCGGAGGAGTGCCCCAGCTGACGCACGCGCGCGGGATGGAATGAGTACATTTGTTCCCAACTTTCCGTGCGGAAGTGGCGCGTCCCACCCATGCGCAACGTCCCCGATGCGGGTGGTGTCCCAATTTTACCCCTGGAGGTGCTTTTTGAATGATGCGCGACCTGGACGACGCGGAGGAAGGTAGCGGGTGACCGCGGCTTCAGCGGTCGATTTTTTGTATTCATTTCCGAGCCTACGCGCCAGACTGGCGTCCTGGAGCCGCACGAATGGCGCCCTACACGGCTGGGGGTGCCATGACGCCCCCGGAGGCGCATAGACGCCCCGGCCCGTGTGGGGAGCGGAGGAGTGCCCCAGCTGACGCACGCGCGCGGGATGGAATGAGTACATTTGTTCCCAACTTTCCGTGCGGAAGTGGCGCGTCCCACCCATGCGCAACGTCCCCGATGCGGGTGGTGTCCCAATTTTACCCCTGGAGGTGCTTTTTGAATGATGCGCGACCTGGACGACGCGGAGGAAGGTAGCGGGTGACCGCGGCTTCAGCGGTCGATTTTTTGTATTCATTTCCGAGCCTACGCGCCAGACTGGCGTCCTGGAGCCGCACGAATGGCGCCCTACACGGCTGGGGGTGCCATGACGCCCCCGGAGGCGCATAGACGCCCCGGCCCGTGTGGGGAGCGGAGGAGTGCCCCAGCTGACGCACGCGCGCGGGATGAATGAGTACATTTGTTCCCAACTTTCCGTGCGGAAGTGGCGCGTCCCACCCATGCGCAACGTCCCCGATGCGGGTGGTGTCCCAATTTTACCCCTGGAGGTGCTTTTTGATGATGCGCGACCTGGACGACGCGGAGGAAGGTAGCGGGTGACCGCGGCTTCAGCGGTCGATTTTTTGTATTCATTTCCGAGCCTACGCGCCAGACTGGCGTCCTGGAGCCGCACGAATGGCGCCCTACACGGCTGGGGGTGCCATGACGCCCCCGGAGGCGCATAGACGCCCCGGCCCGTGTGGGGAGCGGAGGAGTGCCCCAGCTGACGCACGCGCGCGGGATGGAATGAGTACATTTGTTCCCAACTTTCCGTGCGGAAGTGGCGCGTCCCACCCATGCGCAACGTCCCCGATGCGGGTGGTGTCCCAATTTTACCCCTGAGGTGCTTTTTGGATGCGCGACCTGGACGACGCGGAGGAAGGTAGCGGGTGACCGCGGCTTCAGCGGTCGATTTTTTGTATTCATTTCCGAGCCTACGCGCCAGACTGGCGTCCTGGAGCCGCACGAATGGCGCCCTACACGGCCGGGGGTGCCATGACGCCCCCGGAGGCGCATAGACGCCCCGGCCCGTGCGGGGAGCGGAGGAGTGCCCCAGCTGACGCACGCATGCGGGTTGGAATGAGTACATTTGTTCCCAACGTTGCGTGCGAAAGTGGCGCGTCCCACCCATGCGCAACGTCCCCGATGCGGGTGGTGTCCCAATTTTACCCCTGGAGGTGCTTTTTGAATGATGCTCGACCTGGACGACGCGGAGGAAGGTAGCGGGTGACCGCGGCTTCAGCGGTCGATTTTTTGTATTCATTTCCGAGCCTACGCGCCAGACTGGCGTCCTGGAGCCGCACGAATGGCGCCCTACACGGCTGGGGGTGCCATGACGCCCCCGGAGGCGCATAGACGCCCCGGCCCGTGTGGGGAGCGGAGGAGTGCCCCTGCTGACGCACGCGCGCGGGATGGAATGAGTACATTTGTTCCCAACTTTCCGTGCGGAAGTGGCGCGTCCCACCCATGCGCAACGTCCCCGATGCGGGTGGTGTCCCAATTTTACCCCTGGAGGTGCTTTTTGAATGATGCGCGACCCGGACGACGCGGAGGAAGGTAGCGGGTGACCGCGGCTTCAGCGGTCGATTTTTTGTATTCATTTCCGAGCCTACGCGCCAGACTGGCGTCCTGGAGCCGCACGAATGGCGCCCTACACGGCTGGGGGTGCCATGACGCCCCCGGAGGCGCATAGACGCCCCGGCCCGTGTGGGGAGCGGAGGAGTGCCCCAGCTGACGCACGCGCGCGGGATGTAATGAGTACATTTGTTCCCAACTTTCCGTGCGGAAGTGGCGCGTCCCACCCATGCGCAACGTCCCCGATGCGGGTGGTGTCCCAATTTTACCCCTTGAGGTACTTTTTGGATGCGCGACCTGGACGACGCGGAGGAAGGTAGCGGGTGACCGCGGCTTCAGCGGTCGATTTTTTGTATTCATTTCCGAGCCTACGCGCCAGACTGGCGTCCTGCAGCCGCACGAATGGCGCCCTACACGGCCGGGGGTGCCATGACGCCCCCGGAGGCGCATAGACGCCCCGGCCCGTGCGGGGAGCGGAGGAGTGCCCCAGCTGACGCACGCATGCGGGATGGAATGAGTACATTTTTCCCAACGTTGCGTGCGAAAGTGGCGCGTCCCACCCATGCGCAACGTCCCCGATGCGGGTGGTGTCCCAATTTTACCCCTGGAGGTGCTTTTTGAATGATGCGCGACCTGGACGACGCGGAGGAAGGTAGCGGGTGACCGCGGCTTCAGCGGTCGATTTTTTGTATTCATTTCCGAGCCTACGCGCCAGACTGGCGTCCTGGAGCCGCACGAATGGCGCCCTACACGGCTGGGGGTGCCATGACGCCCCCGGAGGCGCATAGACGCCCCGGCCCGTGTGGGGAGCGGAGGAGTGCCCCAGCTGACGCACGCGCGCGGGATGGAATGAGTACATTTGTTCCCAACTTTCCGTGCGGAAGTGGCGCGTCCCACCCATGCGCAACGTCCCCGATGCGGGTGGTGTCCCAATTTTACCCCTGGAGGTGCTTTTTGAATGATGCGCGACCTGGACGACGCGGAGGAAGGTAGCGGGTGACCGCGGCTTCAGCGGTCGATTTTTTGTATTCATTTCCGAGCCTACGCGCCAGACTGGCGTCCTGGAGCCGCACGAATGGCGCCCTACACGGCTGGGGGTGCCATGACGCCCCCGGAGGCGCATAGACGCCCCGGCCCGTGTGGGGAGCGGAGGAGTGCCCCAGCTGACGCACGCGCGCGGGATGGAATGAGTACATTTGTTCCCAACTTTCCGTGCGGAAGTGGCGCGTCCCACCCATGCGCAACGTCCCCGATGCGGGTGGTGTCCCAATTTTACCCCTGGAGGTGCTTTTTGAATGATGCTCGACCTGGACGACGCGGAGGAAGGTAGCGGGTGACCGCGGCTTCAGCGGTCGATTTTTTGTATTCATTTCCGAGCCTACGCGCCAGACTGGCGTCCTGGAGCCGCACGAATGGCGCCCTACACGGCTGGGGGTGCCATGACGCCCCCGGAGGCGCATAGACGCCCCGGCCCGTGTGGGGAGCGGAGGAGTGCCCCAGCTGACGCACGCGCGCGGGATGGAATGAGTACATTTGTTCCCAACTTTCCGTGCGGAAGTGGCGCGTCCCACCCATGCGCAACGTCCCCGATGCGGGTGGTGTCCCAATTTTACCCCTGGAGGTGCTTTTTGAATGATGCGCGACCTGGACGACGCGGAGGAAGGTAGCGGGTGACCGCGGCTTCAGCGGTCGATTTTTTGTATTCATTTCCGAGCCTACGCGCCAGACTGGCGTCCTGGAGCCGCACGAATGGCGCCCTACACGGCTGGGGGTGCCATGACGCCCCCGGAGGCGCATAGACGCCCCGGCCCGTGTGGGGAGCGGAGGAGTGCCCCAGCTGACGCACGCGCGCGGGATGTAATGAGTACATTTGTTCCCAACTTTCCGTGCGGAAGTGGCGCGTCCCACCCATGCGCAACGTCCCCGATGCGGGTGGTGTCCCAATTTTACCCCTGGAGGTGCTTTTTGGATGCGCGACCTGGACGACGCGGAGGAAGGTAGCGGGTGACCGCGGCTTCAGCGGTCGATTTTTTGTATTCATTTCCGAGCCTACGCGCCAGACTGGCGTCCTGGAGCCGCACGAATGGCGCCCTACACGGCCGGGGGTGCCATGACGCCCCCGGAGGCGCATAGACGCCCCGGCCCGTGCGGGGAGCGGAGGAGTGCCCCAGCTGACGCACGCATGCGGGATGGAATGAGTACATTTTTCCCAACGTTGCGTGCGAAAGTGGCGCGTCCCACCCATGCGCAACGTCCCCGATGCGGGTGGTGTCCCAATTTTACCCCTGGAGGTGCTTTTTGAATGATGCGCGACCTGGACGACGCGGAGGAAGGTAGCGGGTGACCGCGGCTTCAGCGGTCGATTTTTTGTATTCATTTCCGAGCCTACGCGCCAGACTGGCGTCCTCGAGCCGCACGAATGGCGCCCTACACGGCTGGGGGTGCCATGACGCCCCCGGAGGCGCATAGACGCCCCGGCCCGTGTGGGGAGCGGAGGAGTGCCCCAGCTGACGCACGCGCGCGGGATGGAATGAGTACATTTGTTCCCAACTTTCCGTGCGGAAGTGGCGCGTCCCACCCATGCGCAACGTCCCCGATGCGGGTGGTGTCCCAATTTTACCCCTGGAGGTGCTTTTTGAATGATGCGCGACCTGGACGACGCGGAGGAAGGTAGCGGGTGACCGCGGCTTCAGCGGTCGATTTTTTGTATTCATTTCCGAGCCTACGCGCCAGACTGGCGTCCTGGAGCCGCACGAATGGCGCCCTACACGGCTGGGGGTGCCATGACGCCCCCGGAGGCGCATAGACGCCCCGGCCCGTGTGGGGAGCGGAGGAGTGCCCCAGCTGACGCACGCGCGCGGGATGTAATGAGTACATTTGTTCCCAACTTTCCGTGCGGAAGTGGCGCGTCCCACCCATGCGCAACGTCCCCGATGCGGGTGGTGTCCCAATTTTACCCCTTGAGGTGCTTTTTGGATGCGCGACCTGGACGACGCGGAGGAAGGTAGCGGGTGACCGCGGCTTCAGCGGTCGATTTTTTGTATTCATTTCCGAGCCTACGCGCCAGACTGGCGTCCTGCAGCCGCACGAATGGCGCCCTACACGGCCGGGGGTGCCATGACGCCCCCGGAGGCGCATAGACGCCCCGGCCCGTGCGGGGAGCGGAGGAGTGCCCCAGCTGACGCACGCATGCGGGATGGAATGAGTACATTTTTCCCAACGTTGCGTGCGAAAGTGGCGCGTCCCACCCATGCGCAACGTCCCCGATGCGGGTGGTGTCCCAATTTTACCCCTGGAGGTGCTTTTTGAATGATGCGCGACCTGGACGACGCGGAGGAAGGTAGCGGGTGACCGCGGCTTCAGCGGTCGATTTTTTGTATTCATTTCCGAGCCTACGCGCCAGACTGGCGTCCTGGAGCCGCACGAATGGCGCCCTACACGGCTGGGGGTGCCATGACGCCCCCGGAGGCGCATAGACGCCCCGGCCCGTGTGGGGGGCGGAGGAGTGCCCCAGCTGACGCACGCGCGCGGGATGTAATGAGTACATTTGTTCCCAACTTTCCGTGCGGAAGTGGCGCGTCCCACCCATGCGCAACGTCCCCGATGCGGGTGGTGGCCCAATTGGACCCCTGGAGGTTGTGAGGACCTACGCACAACTGGGGAGCCCTCAACGTACTCGTGGGGGTGTCAGCGGCCTAGCCCGCCAATAGGGCGGTAGGGTACGGGGAAGAGGATGCTGGTCTTGACGGGGGTGGGTCTGGGGAGGAAGATGGTCGCGACGTCGGTGAGGATCGAGGGTACAAAGTGTAAATGGGGTTCTTCGTTTGTGTCTGCGGTTGCCCCCCTTCTCTCCCCCGGTGGCGCCGACACCCACGCACTAAATGCTCGCGTCGGGGCACCCGAGGTGCCCCAAAGCATGCGGTTCCCCGTCGCGCCGCCGGTCGGCACAGAACGGCCCTAAAACAAAGCCTGTCTCTCAGAACAAAGCATGGGCGGGCGTGCGCACTAAAGGAGTGCAGCCCCAATTTGCCCGAAACGAGAGGGGTCCCGTGGATGGCGCCTAGCGCGCCCCACCAGCCGGCTCCAAACGCCGGTCGGCCGGGAGGTCCGACCTGCTGTAAGGGCCAGCAGGGCCAAATTCAATCAATCCCTTGGCCGGCCAGCCAGTCACTAGCCAGCTGGCCGAATTCAGTCAATCCAAAAGCCGGCGACCCAGTCATATCACGCTCGGCCGCCAGCGAGGATATGTGGTGTCCTCGGTGTCGGTTAATCATGTGACTCGTCCTTGATTGCCAGCTTTCGGCCAGCGCAGAGAATAAAGTTCTGGCAGTCACAGACAGGGATGTCCTCCCGTGGTTGGTCGACGATGTCACTCGTTCCTCGTTGTCGAGTTTGGACATCCACGACCAAGTTCCGACAGTGAGTTGACGACGGTCTTCGTGCGGCCAGCCGATGTTTTTAGACTGTCAGGAGTACAGTGTGGTGTCGCCCAGGGTAACGGGGAGTTGATCTGTCTTGGGAGAAGTTAGCGGGGCAGGACATGTAAGAAGAGGTCCCAGTCCATATCCCCTGGGTTCCAGGCCGGGATTTAAGGGGTAAATCTTTACATTCCCGCCCAACCACAACACGCTCAGCCATCATCCCGAGCCTCTGTCCCCGAACGAACTGCCGACTGGTGTTCACCAATTGCTCGATGATGCCTGTTATATGTTTTATGACTCATAATATCAGGCGGGGCGCTTCTGCAAGTGGCGTTGCAGGCCTCTCCCGGCAAAGGACTTGCTCAATCTCTATCAGCCCGCGAAAGTGCTCGTAGCGTAAGGTATGCATGCCTGTACATGCGCCGGGACGCTACAAAAAAAAGGCGACTGCGACATCATGTGCATCATGCTCCGAAGAAATGGATGTGAAGCGTTAGCAACGGCCCACCTCTTTCATAAAAGCGCATGCGCGTAGCGATCTGTTGTCGGTGCGTGCAAGTGCTCGCGTGAATTTACGTCGTAAGTGCGCGCCAGAGGTTGCTGTGGGAGGTTGCACAAGGCACGACGCACGTGAATGACAAGGCTGAAGTGGCAGCTGCGCGACGACAAATTGTAGAGGGCACTGTGCCGGGTCACCTCGAGTCCGACTTGTAAAATCAACAATGATTTGGGTTCTCGCTGCGTCGATTTTTTGGTCGTGTTGCCTTTACCTCGCATTGGGGTGGGCGTGCGGACCAGCGTGTACTCGCACATGCTTCTCTTGGGGGACTCCTCAGCTGCCTGGTGTGGTGAGACACGTGGATCAGCGTCGCAACGCTACCATGTTACCTGATGCTTAGTTAAAAGACGATTGATATGGAGGCGGTAGCGCCGCCGCCGCGTTTAGCACCTCTCTGCCCTGCATAGGGATGAAGAAGTTTCTCCCTACGCGCTTTCGGGGGGCACTACCGGAGCGCCGCTATGGTGCGAACAGGGCGCGACGCGCCCCGTGCCGCCCTGCCTCCGAAGGCGCGATTTGTGAGCAGTTAGTTTTGTACCCAAGTTGGAACATCCTATAACCATGAGTGTCACTTTCAGTTGGCGGCACATGAAGCTGCCGGTTGTCTCAGAGGCCCCAACCGGTGGCAAGAAAATGGTCTGGGAGCCGCGAAAAGCGCCAGAGGTGGGGGACCATGCGCAGTGGTGCGCTTGAGGATTTTGTGGATGGGATCGAGTGCGAAGAGGGGGATGAAGAGGAGGTGGTTGAGGGCGGTCCCAATTCAGGTCTAGACGCTTTGGTTCATCGCTATGCTGCGGAGCTTTGTGCAGATCGAAAAGAGGGGGACAGTGAAGCGCTGACGTGGGGGATCGCGATGAAAGTGCGGATGTGGGCGGTGTTGCTACCGCAGCGGCACCTGCTCTCAAGCCTGCTGAGCGCATGGCCCACTCTTGTCAGCTCTGCTCCATTTCCCTAACCATCCATATAAGGCTCGGGCAGTGCGCGGAGCTGAACGTTCGTCCCAGCGTTCAAGCGCACGGTCCTGTGCACGCGGCGGTGAAAACGATGTGGCATCTTGCGGAGGCCAAGGAGGTCTACGCCAACGAGGGATAGACACGGGGCGGTAGGTGCAAGACAAATCAAAACGTACTGTACTATATAACACCCCCCCAACCTATGGCAGGGAGCTCCGCGAAAAAAGAAAACCCCGAGGTCTCCCTGAAATCCCATTCAAGACAAGATGGTAGCACCTTTTCATCCCTCTCAGCGGTCGTCTTCATCCTTGCACGTCTTCATCTAAAGTGCACCTCTTGGAGGTCTGATGCCGGCAAGTCACATCGGCCGGCCACTCCCTCAATCTTATCCCGGCTCCACAAGAAAGAATCGAACTCTGAAGTCCTGATGTAAAAAACTACAAAATTCAAAACAGAAAACAGCGTGCCATGCCGCTGGGCCTGCTCGCGCAAGCGCACGGACTGTGGCAGCCTCTGCAGCGCCATCTCCCTCTCCTCTCCATCTTAGCTCTGGGATTGGGCAAGGAAGTGAAGCCTGTTCCACGCATAAAGGATCTCAGCTGCCGTTGGTGCATCCTTCAAGGTCGGCGGGCCCCGTTTCCTCTTTTTAGATCAGCACTTATTCCACACCTCACGCGGCTGGCCGACGTCCACAAGGCGGAAAACAAGAACGCGCAGGGCGCAATTGAGCGCGCACCGAGAAGCGCGTTAAGGACAGGAATGAAGAGCACGCACTTAGCGAGCTCTTGAGATGGGCACGATGTGAGCGGCGAAAAGGGGGAGGAGAAGGAGCGCCGTGTCTTATTCTTATTGCTTTACTCGCGACTTCGAACGAGCTCTGCTGTGAAATATGAATATGTTCAGTTACAACATATTTTCCCACCTACCAGGACATTGTTGCTCTAAGCGAATGGCTTTGACCAGACTATTCATCTTGACACACACGTTCATAGCAGGGGTTGTCGGGCGTATCAAAGTTTTAAAAGCGTACGAGTATTGGGCCTCTGGTGATTCATGATCACGAGCTGAAAGTCCGAGCACTTTTTTACTGTCAGTACTGGAAGTGGTCGGACTGTGCCGAGTACTGCTATAGCGAATACGCTCTGTGACTGACTAAGCAAGTGTACTCGCTAATGTCCTATTGAAACAAGTATCAAGTTAGTACCGACGATTTCCGACCGTCCTGGGTAGTGCAACGCTGTGGGGCCCGAGACGGCGGTGAGGTAGAGGCGAATGCACGCATGAGGGATACACAGCTGCTTGAAGGCGGGCACCCTCCCATGTGCACCAACTCGGCCTCAGCTGCTCCGACGCCTGCGGGGCTGTTTTCCTGCTGTGGGCGGAATCGTGCTGCGTACGGCTGAGAGTCAGCTGCAATGTGGCTAGCACCTAGCGGCCGCGTAACCTGGCCCTATCCTTTATCGCGATACACTAACTCGTTGCCATCTCTCTCCCACGCCACCTGTTCTCCTTCCCCCTCACCTTCCTCGGTCCTCTCGTCCCTGTCCTCTTCTACTCCACCAGATAGTGTGCAAAGTAGTTACCGTCGCTTCTCGGATGGAAATCAGCTGCATTGAGATCAATAGGGGAATTCATGGCACTCAGGAAGTCTTTGTGAGCCTTCGTTCTGACCATTGTTGCCAAAAAGTACGCTTTCGGTACGCTATTTGCGACAATGTTTGACAGTACGCTTGCCAGATATCGTGGAATAAAAATACGTGAGAAAAGTACGCTTTTTCAGGCGAATTTGAAGAAGTCGCTTGCTCGCAGTCGACGACGCTCTGGTACTGAAGTGTTTTTTTTCAATACGCGTTCGCTGATCTTTAAATTCACGTTATACTCGTACACTTGACCAAAAGTGGTACGCTTGACAACCCCTGGACCATTGGCTGGAGCCGGCACCCCCCTCCCAGCACCCCCGCCCCCCCCCTCCCCCCTCCTCGGCCCCCTCTCCGGACGCTGCTTGGACGGCGCATCTCCACCAACCACGCCCCACTCGGCGGCTACCACGACGACGCCGATCCGAACGCCCTGCAATCCCTCGCCACCATCCGCTGCTGCTTCGCCCTCGTACTTCACCACCTTTCTCGTCAGTGTTCCTCACTGCCCCCTCTTCCCCTCCGCCACCCCGTCCGCGCTGTTTTCCCTGCCCCCGCCATGCCCCGTCCGCTCGGCTTTCTCCCCGGCCCGCCCCTCCCGGGCGCCCCCCCTGCTTCCCCCACCCCTGCACGGCGGCCCGCGGCCGCCCGTCGGCGGCGGGCTGCTGCCCCCGCCGCCCGCCCGGGCGTCGCTGGCCAGCGGACTGCTTCCTGGCCGGGCAGCTGTGGTGGTAGCGCCGGTGGGGCGGTCACAGCGCGGCCGCCGCCCCCCGCGCCCCCCCGTGGCAGCGGCGGCAGCGGTGGTGGTGGCCTCCGGGCCACCCTTGGGGAGCTGGCACCCCCCCCCCCCTCTTTCTCTTCCCCGCCTACCCCCGAGCAGTCGTTGGCCTCCCCCTGGGCTGCGGCGTTTCCCCCCCCCCCCCCCGGGGTGCTCGTGGACCTGACGCCCGGGGGCCCCCCGCTGGGCGCCGCCGCCACCGCGGTCGCCGCCTACGCCGCGTCGGGCGCCGGTGGCGGCACCGTCGCGGACTGTGGGCACAGTCTGGCGCGGGCGGCGGCGGTGGCGGCGACCGACGCTGCCGCCGCCGTCGCGGTGGCGGTTGGCGGACGTCGCCCCGCCGGGGGGGCTGGCGGCGGCCACGGCGGCGGCGGCGGCAGCGGACCCCCCGCGGCCGTGGCGGGGCTTGCGCCGTCCCTGGCGGCCGCCACCGCCACGGTGCTGGCGGCGTGGGGCGGCGGCGGCGTCTGGCTGGTGCCCGTGACGGCGCGGGCGGGGGTGGTTGCGGGGGTGGCCACCGCCGCCCGCCGGTCGGGCGCTCAAGTGGTGTGGGTGGCTGCCGACGCGGCCGCGGCCTTGGACGCGGACCCCGACGGGGTGGCCGCAGCTATTGACGGCGACGATTATGCGGCCGCCCTGTCGCCGGCGGTGACGCTGGTGGTGGTGGCGGCGGTGGACGGCGTGACTGGGCGGGTGGCGCCCGCCGCCGAGCGGGGGGCCCTGGGGGGGGTCGCCCGCTCCCTCGGCGCGCGGCTGCTGGTGGATGGGAGCGGCGTGGTGGGGGGGGCGGGCCCGTCGGGCACCCCCGACGGCGGCGGCGGTGGCGGCGGTGGTGGCGGCGGCGGCGGCGGGGCGGGGGGGGGGTGGACCCCCGACTGGTGGGTCCACGAGGGGGGGTGGGTGGCATCGGTCGCCGCGACCGCAGACGTGACGCCGCTGCCCTGGACAGACACCTCCCCACGGGCGCTGGCCGTGGCGGGGGTGGCGGGGGGGGTGGCGCGGACGCTGCCGCCGGCCGAGCCTTGGGTCGGCCGCCGCCCGGCGGCGGCCGCGGCTGGTGACGGCGGCGGCCGCAACCGCGGCTGGGGCGGCGCCCCCCCACCCCCCCCCCCGCCGCCGCCGCCGCCGCCGCGGCTGCCGGCGCCGCCCGCTTGGCACCCGCCGGCGAGGCGCACCTCCCGCCGCTCATCGCCACCGCCTCGGCGGCCGGCTGGTACGACGCCCCCGGCCGGCGGGCGGCGGTGCGGGCGCACGTGGCGGCGGTCGAGGGTCACCTGCGGGCGGCGGCCGCGGCGCTGCCGGGCGTGCGCGTGCTCGGCGACGGGGGGGGGGGGGTGGCGGCGGGGCGGCCGCCGCCCGTGGCGCGGGGGTGGTGGGGCTGACGCTGGCGGGGGTGCCCGCCGCGGCGGCGGCGGCGGCGCTCGCCCGGCGGGGGGTGCTCGTGGGCACTTGGGCCGGCCGCGCGGCGGTGGCGGGGGGGGGCGACGGGGGTGGGCTGGCGGGGGTGCCCCCGCCAGGCGGGTGGGCCCCCTGGGAGCAGGGCGTCCTGACCGTAGAGGTGGGCGCGTGGACGGGGGGGGGGGCCGTCGCGGCGCTCCTCACCGCCCTTGCAGAGGTGGCTGCCGAGGCTGCCGGGGGGGGGGAGGAGGACGGCTGAAGGCGCCGCGTGACGTGGGGTGAGCGGCGGGGGATGGACAGGGGGGGATGCCGGGAGTGGGGGAATGCCCTCCTGGGGGGGCAGCCCCGTCACCGCGCACGCCGCCCGCCCTATAGCGCTAATCGGCTGGCGCTTGCACTAGACTATGGCAGCCCGCCTGTGTGGGGGGGCGGCACCCGCCCGGCGCGCGGCCCCCAGCGGGCCGCCCTGCGGATGGGGCCGCGGCGCCCGCCGCGGCATATGCCAGTGTACGCAGCCATGTGGAGGATAGGACGGTATAAGGGTAAAAATAGTCAGGTCTGCGTCGGCTACCCGTCCAACGGTCTGCGTCGGCCCCAAAACGCCGTGGGTCTGATCCTCCTACACGAGGAGGGCCGAAAACGGTCGCGGTAGCGGCCGCCCCCCCCCCCCCCCGTCCCACCCGTCCCACCCCCTCTTCCCCTCCCAGTGACATCCTCACCACCCCCGGCACCCCAGGTGCGCCGTGCAGGGCTTTCGCCCCACCCGCCCGAGGCGGCCACGGCCGCCCGCCGCACCGGCGGGGCCTGCGCTCATCCCCTCGCTGGGACGGTCGCGTAGCGGGGCCCCCCCCGCCCCCCCCCCGGAGGGGCGACGCCACCCCCCCTCCCCTTGTCCCCCCCCCGCCCCCAGCCACACACCCACGCGGCGCTGCCAATGGCGGCGACGCCCAGCAGCGCGACGAGCGCGCCCATGACGCTGCCGGCGGTGCGGAGGAAGCCCGACTGCCGCACCCGCACCGGCGCGGTGCAGGCGCGCACAAACGCCCACTCGACGGCGGCGGCGTGGCGCGTCGGGAGGGTGACCAGCACCGCCGACGTGCCGTCGCGGAGGCACGTCAGCCGCACCCGCAGGCGGGTGCGGCCGCCGAGGCCCAGCTGGCCCCCTGTCGGGGGGAGGTAAAAGAGGGACTGCCCGACGGGCACGCCCACCGACACGGCCAGCACGTCGGGGCGGGTGACGGTCAGGACGGGGGCGCCGACAGAGACGCTGCCGGCCGTGCCGTTGGCCGCCCTCGCGTCCGTGTCCGCGGCCGCCGACGCGGGGGGGGCCACCCCGTTGGATACAAAAAAGTCCTTGTAGGGGGGGGCCGCGGTGCCAAAGACGGTCAGATGGCCGGTGGCGTTGGCGAGGACGCTGCCGCTGCGGGCCTTGTCCGTGAGGCCCGCCGCGAGGGCGTCCACCGACGCGGTCCACGCCGAGGTGGCCACACCCTCCGCCACCACGTCGGGCGCGTCGTACCCGACAGAGCCGACCTGCAGGCCCGACGTCCCCACCACCCCACACGTCTTGACCAGCCGCGCGGTAAGGGGCTCCCACGGCGGCAGCGGCACCGACACGGTCACCGCCGACGTCGCGGCCGCCTGGCAGTCGTACACCAGGGGCAGCCCGACGGGGGCGCCCGGCACGAGCACCCCCCCAAAAACGTGCCCCCGCGCGTCCACCCGCACCGCCGCGGGGTCGGCGGCCGCAACCGCCGGGCGGTAAAACTCTTGCGACCCGCCGGGGGGGCGGAGGGAGAGGTAGAGCGACGTCGACGCGTCGCCGGGGCCAACGGCTAGCGGCGGGGTGGCGGGGCCGAGGCCAACCGCCACGCCCCCCGTCGCGCCCGCCGTCGTCGGGGCGCCCGTCAGCGGGTCGGCAAAGTAGCCGAGCGTCACGTACGGGTGCACGCCGTGGCCACACGCCTTGCGGAGGGAAAATACGGCTTTGACGTCCGTCAGGAGGGGCAGCGCCACGGTGACCAGCGTCGTCCGGAAGGGGGCGGGCTCGCCGCCAGACGCGGCCGCGGCGGCCGCCGCCAACTTGGCGCCCGCCGCCGCCCGGGAGGCCAGTGGCACGCCCGCGACTGCGGCGGCGGCGGCGGCCGACTCCGCCGCAGAGGTGGCACGGCCACTCCCGCCCCTCGCCGCTACTGCCGCCACCCGCGACGCTTTGAGCGCCGGGTGCTGGCAATCAAACGCGAGGGTAAACCCCCCCGAGCGCTCCCCCCCCGCCGACGAGGCGGTGTAGTCCAGCACCTTGGGCGCCGCCACCCCCTCCTCCTCCACCATGGCGGTCGGCTCGTCAAACTCGTACGTCCGGTCGGCGGCGTAGTGAAACGCAAACGCTACGCGGTCGGCATAGACGCCCACCTCCGCACACGCCTCGGCGGCGGTGGCGTTGGCCGCCGCCCCCGCCGCCCCCCCCCCCCCAGCGTCCCCGCGTCGGTAACAGTGCCACACGAATCCCATGGAGGCTGCAGCGCGCCGTCGGCAAAGACCGTCGCCACCTCGGCCAGGGAGGGGGGCAGCGGCGGCGGCCGCCGGGCCGTCGACGAGCCACCGCCCGACCCCACGACGGGCACCAGCGTCAGGCGAAACGCCGCCAGCGCCGCCGCCCGCTCCCGCTCCGCGGCAGAGGGCGGCGCGTTGGCAGCAGTCCCGCCGGGAGCGCCAGCTGCCGTGCCGCCGCCACCAGTACGGCGCGGCGCGGCGGTGGCGGCCGCGGCGGCGGCCGCGGCAACGCCGTCGGCGCCGTCGGCCACCGCCAGCGGCTGCGACGCGCCGCCGTCGACGGCGGTGGGAAGGACGGCAGACAGGAGGGAGGCGGCCACGGCGGCGGCCACCGCCGCCGCCCGCCAGCGGGGGCGGGCGGGCGGGGGCGACGGGCGGCCCATCGTGGGCGAAGCGAGGAAGGACGGTCGGGAGGGGGGGGGGGGGGGGGCGACGGGGTATACGGAAGTAGACAGCGGCGGGTTAGTGGCGTCGGACGGGGAAAAAGAAACAGCCAAGCAGGGGGAAAGGTTGGAAGGGGGGGCACACGAGGGCGGAAAGGAGACGAGGAGGACAGCGGGCGTGCAACAGCAGGTGCGGGGGGCGCGCACCCAACGGCGCCGCCACAGAGAGTGGAGAGGCGTCGGGGACGGGCCCACAAAACAGCGACGGGGAAGCAGCGGTGGTGGCGACGGCGGCGCCCCCCCCCCCGCGCTGGCAGACGCACGCCCCTACTCACCCGCTCCGGCTGCCGCCGCCGCTGGCGCCCACGAAGAGAAGGAAAAAAACCACCAGCCCCGCCGCACAAGCTCAAAGCCCCTCACGAGGTCGCCGTGCAGAGGGGCTATGGGCCGGCCCGGCGCCGCCGCGGCTGCCTCACTCCCCACCCCCCGACGCGGAGGGCCCGCGTGCGTCGGCTACCGCCACGGCAGCGGCCGCCGCCAGTCACTGCCACCCCACCCCCACCGCCATGGCCGGCACGGGCAACGGGGGCGCGCGAACCCCCCCCCCCCCCCCCGCGCGGGTAAATAGATGAGGCAGGAAGGGACGAAGGGGGGGGGGGAAGGAAACGGCGGCAGCCAGCCCACCATCGACCGCCGAGGAGTGTGCGTCAGCGCCCGCGGCCCTGTCAGTGCGCGGCCCCGTGGATGGGCACAGGGTGGTGGGGGGAGAAGGGGGTGTGGGGAGTGTTGATGGGGGGGGGGCGGGGGGGAGGGGGGATGGCACCGGCACAGCGCCGGGAGGGCGCGGGCGGTGTGGCCGCGAGCAGGCGTGCAGGAGGCGACGCGACGGCGGCTGACAAAGACGCCGCTCGGTGCCTCGTGTCGGCGGGGGGAAGGAGAGAGCACCCATGATCAGAGCAACAGCCACCAGCCACCAGCCACAAGAGAGCAAGCACAAAAACTGGGACTGAACAAACAGAGCTGTGGTTGGATGCGCTGAGCTGGCGCCGGATCAACAACTGGTCACGGCCAGTGGATCCACTGTCCATGGCTATGGACAGTCCGGACGTTGCGCCGAGGCTGCACGGCCGTGAAGCGGCTGTGTCGGAGCGGAGCCTGCGCGGAGGCGGTCGAGGTGGGCGATGCGTGCGTCGTAGTGGAGGTGAGGTGACTGGCCTGGACGGAAGGGGGAGGGCCCTTTTTGCGGCACGCGACCGACGCCCTCCCCTTCTCGCCACGGGGACTGTTGGAGTGGTCCCCGCGCCAGCCTCTTGCACAGAGGGGGCTCCTCCACGGGGGGCGGCCGCGCGCAACGGGCAGCAGGCCACACCCGTCGTGGCGAGGAAGAATACAACAAAAAAACATAGCGTCCATCGTAGATGTGCATTGCCCCCACGCCCCCAGTGCAGCCACCAACCCCCCCGCGCCGGCGGTCCTGCAACGCATGGCGGTGGGGTCTATCCCCCCCCCACCCCACTACGTGTCCCCTCTATCCAGTGCGGCCAACCTCCTCGGCTCATCCTCCGCCCCACCCTCCCCTCACCCAACCCCCCCTAAAGTACTCGCATCGCTCTCTCCCCCAGCACCCGTCATACCGCGCCCACCAAACCACCTTCACTTGCCGCCCAAGCGGCGCTCAAAGTCCGCCACCGCCGGGTCAATCTGCTCCGCCGTTTCCCGGTCTGTCGAGTACACCACGTCCGCGTCCCCGACAATGACCTTGGCCTGTCTGTACGCGGCCGCCTCTTCGACTCGCCGCCGCGTCTCGCGGTCGCCCGCGAGCCGCCTTGCGGAACGCAGCCGCCGATCATTGCGCTCCCGGATGCCCCGGTTGCGGAGCCGGTTCCACCACACCCGCACCGCCGGAACGATAGCGTAGATGCCCGCGTATGCGGCAAGGGCGGGGAACAGGGTGCTGATGGTGCCGACAAGAGCGACGCCATCGGGCGTCAGAGCCGCAGTGCGGACGCTGCTGAGGAGGCTCCCCAGCGCGAGAGCACCCACCACATTGACGCCGCCCAAAAGCGCAGCGGCCAAGCGCTGAAATGGAGTTGCCTCCGAGAAGACGTACTCCTTCTCTTGCAAGTAGGCGCTGGAGCCCGTCGATGCGGTGCCAGCTAGCTCAGTGCGCCCCCCCGTCGAGGCGGTGGTGGTCAGGGAGGGAAACACATACACAATGTCCCCCTCGTCCGTCACCTCGGGGTGGCCCCCAAACCGGTTGAGCACCGGCAGCATATACTGCTCGTCTACCGCTGACGCAGACAGCGCCGGGTTGTCCCCCTCGACGTTGGCGGGCAGGTCCAGCAGTGGGGCCAGCTGCACCGCCGACACGGCCCCGTCATTAGCGCGAATGGTGGCAGCGACCCGCCGCCAGCGGCGGTTGTCAAGGTCAATGTTGGGATCCCCATCACCAAACACAAAAGAAAAGACCGCCTGGAGAAAGGACATGCCGTTGGCGTCGCCCTCCTGAGCCCCACCAGGGGGCTGAACTGGCGCACCGCGGGCGGCGCGGCGCCCGTAATAGGACCCGTACGGTCGGTAGTAAAAGGCGTCAAACGGGGAGGGCCCAAAGACGCGGCCAGGCGAGAGAAATACCATCCCCCCGCCACCGCGCCGCCGGTCGTCGCGGTCACCACCACCCGACGACGATGCTGCAGCGATGAGCGCAAAGATGGACACAAACGTCACAACGATACTGACCAGCAGGAGCACCCCAAAGCCCGTACGGATCCCCGAGTAGACCAGCGGCCACGCCGTATCGACCAGCGAACGCAGACGAGCGCGGGCCGACCCGCGAAGCAGCGCCGCCTTGACGTCCTTTGGGAAGCGCCATGCGAGGTCGCCCCCCTCCGACACGTCCATAGCACCATTGGTGATGGACGCGAGGGCCACCAGCTCCCGCTGCGCGTCATCCATCGAGATGCCTGCCCCCGCTGCCACATCAGCGGCGGTCACACGGCGGCCGCGAGACTTGGAGACGGCGCTCACCACCCGCGAATCCACGTCCCGCCAGCGCACATCGTCCGCGACGGACAGGGAGGAGTCAAATGCCATGGACAGGGCCGCCGCGGCGGCGCCCAGCAGAGGGAGGGGCAAGCCCAAGGGGGGAACGTTGGGGGGAAAACGAGGGCGGTAGGCAAACGAGCGGGGAGAGGCGGGCGGCGGGGGCGCGCCGAGAAACGTCGAGCCACGCACCCTGCCGACATGGTGGGCGGGCACCCCCACAGCCCCCCGTGGGCAGCTGCCGACGATCGGCGCGGACACGGCAGCGGCGGTGGCGGCGGCGGTGGCGCGGGAGGTCACGGTAGGGCTCGTACCGTAACAGCCGCCGGCGCGGTAGCCCAGCGACGCCGGCACGCCCGCAAAGGCGGTGGCAACAGCGCCGGGGGGCGCCGCCGCACGCCGGGCGGATGGTAATGGGGTGGTGGCCGCCATGGCAGGCGCCTAAGCAAACCTGCAACGGTTCCAGGGGCGGGTGAGCGGTGACGAAGGCGGTGGTGGTTGTGGTGGCGAGTGTCGCAGCGGACGACAGGGCGGCAGGAGGCGACGGCCTGCAAAAAAAAACAAAAAAAACGCCTCAAGCAGGAGGTTGGTGAGGTCCACGGCGTGTCGGTGGAGAGGCCGAAGGCGAAGGGTGGCCCGTCGCGCAACGCCGCCGCGGGCGAGATAAAAGGAAGAGTCGGTACGAGATGGTAAAGATGAAGTGGGGCGCGAGACTGACGTGCGCAAGGCGGGAGGCACAGCAATGGAATGTCGTGGAAAGGCCCGATGGAGGAGATGCCCTCGCTGGTCCCTGGCACACGGGGCGTCTGTCCGCGAACAGGCGGGGCGCCATCAACCACACGCTCGACGGTGGCAGCGCGGTGCGGTGGCGCGCTGGAAAGCTCCGCCGGAGATGGCCCATCCAGCTGCGTGCCATCGTGGCCCGTGGAACGCTCCTTTGGGCTCTGCAACCAATTGCCCCAATCAAAGTAAGTATGTATTTGATTCACACTTGACGCGCGCTGAGGATGAACCTGTGCCTTGCGCGGCCTTCCGATCCTTTTCGCTGCCCGTGCATCTTTCCATCCACAACTTTTTCAGAGTACACTTTTTTTGCACCTCTCTGTTGATCCGTGTCTGCATTCTGTGCTCTCGATTGACGAGCCGTTCGCGACGAGGGACTAATGCGCCCGCTCTGAGCCCGCCGGGCAAGCACGTGGTGGCGCCATGCCACGGCATGCCAGCTGGCGCGCCAGCGCCAGCGACAAGGCGGGCCCGCCCGGCCACACCACGAGGTGCTCAGCAGAGGGCCACAGTGCTCCTTGCAGCCCCCTATCAGGCCTGGTCGCCGCTTTGTGGGATGGCGAAGTCGCGACAACGCGGTGGTCACCCGATTTTCCGTGCAGCTGCTGCTTTCCTCTGTTGGACCGGCTGCCACTCCTCGGCGGCGGTGAGAGCCGGCGGTGAGAGGCACCCAGGTCGTGGGCAGTCGGCTGTGCGCAGGCCGTCTCCTCTTCCCCTTTTCTTCCCTTGCCTTGTAGCTTGACTGTCCCGGTCGCACCTGTCCCCCTCGCATCGACACCCCCAGGCAATGGACCCGTCGTTTGGACTTGCAGGCGGCCAACGCGCCCGCGGCTGCCGTCAGCCGCTCTCTCTGTTTCTACTGCTGGCGGTACTGGCGGCGGTCGGCGGCACGCACGGCGGCGTGGCAGGAGCCCCCCGTCGCCCCCCCGCGTGCACCCGCACCCTCTGCGCCGGCGTCGCGGCGATCCCCCACCCGCGGCTGCAGCCGTGGTCCACTGGCCCCCCGACGACGGTGGACGTGCCGCTGCATTTGACGTGGCCGGCCCGGCGGGCGGGCCGCGTGCCGCTCGTCATCCTCCTCCACGGTGCGCTGGTGCGGTCGCGTGACTATGCGGGCCTGGTGTCCACGCTCGGCCGGCGGGCCGTCGTGGCCGCCCCCGAGTACGCGGCGCGCAACTTTACGCTGCCGCCGGGGGCGCCGCCGGCGGACCCCCTCTTTGATACCTTCCTCGCCACCGTTGCCACCAAGGGCAAGCGCCCAGAGTGCCCCTCCCAGGGGGTGTTCCCAACCGCCCGGCTCGTCCAGAGCGTCATGGACGCCTTTGCCGAGACGGCGCCGCCCACCGCCGGCGCGCCCCGCCCGCACCCGGTCCTGGCGGCGGCAGCCGCGGCCGCAGACGTGGACCAGCTGGTCCTGTACGGCCACTCTGCGGGGGCGGCGTCAGCGTTGGCCCTCGCCAGTGGCCTGTGCGCGTCCGCAGACCTGCCGCCCCCGACAGCGCGGCTGTTGTGTGAGGGCGCGGGGGGCCCGCCGGCGGGCCTCGCCGGCGTTGCGTGGTACTCGGGTGCGGTTTTCTCCCCAGGCGGGGCGGCGCAGCTCCCGCCGGGCGTCTGGGGCCTGGGCCTTGACGGGGACACCCCCGCGGCGGTCGAGATGCTTGCCGCCGTCACTGCCGGGCTGGCCCCCACGCCTGGCGGCAAGGGGCGTGGCGTGCTGCTGACCGCGGGGCTGGATGGCGCGGGGCACTATGGGGTGGCGGGCCCCCGGTGGGCCCGCCGGCGGGGGTCCCCGGCCGACCAGGGGGGGCGGCCCCCGCCGGGGGGGCCCCCGCTGTGCGCGGCGCCCAACGCGGGGGACGCCAACTTTACCACCACCCCCCGGCAGGCGGCGGCTGTGGTGCGGCGGGTGGCCGCCGTGACCGCCGCGGCCATAGACGCGTACCTCCCTTTTCCACTGGCGTCTGCCGACCGGGGGACAGCGGCGACGGCGGCCACTCTCCGCCGCCGCCGCGGGTGTGCCGTCCTGGCGGCCTTGGCGCGGGGGGCGCTGCCAGGCTTTGAGCGCGTCACCTTCAAGGGCACCCCGCGCGCCGCGGCGTGCCCCGGGGTGGCGGGCAACTAAAGTGCTGCGGCAGACGGCCGGCAAACGGCGGCAGTGGGGCGCCGTGGTGGACGTGACATGTCCGGGCCAGCGGCGGCAGAGGTGCTCAGAGGCGGTGTTGCAGCGCGGGACTTTGAGTCCTAGCTGTCTGCCCCGCGTGCTGTCGCGGCAACCCCTACGCCACTGTGAGAGAGGCACGGAGAGTCAACAGCTAGCAAGCAGGTCGATGCATAAGTACACGCCAGAGGCGGCTGCATGTTCCGCACGGCGGGCGGCACGTGCGCACGTGCGGGCACAGTACGTTGCCCGACGAACAGTACGCACTCGGTGTCCTCATCGAGGCCCAAGCCTGCGCGGGTCACGTGGTCAGACGTAATCTACAAATGAATGCACGCCGCCTGGGCGACCCGGTCACGCCGAAGTCCAGTTGCACGGCTCGACGTGCCGCCCGCGCTCCCCCTGCCGGCCGTGCCCCCCCCCCCCCCGCACTCTGGCGTCAGCCCTCCCCGCAGCACACGCTCGCCTCCCCCCCCGCAGCCTCTGGCGGCAGGTCCACCGCCGGGTTGCCCGGGAAAAAGCCGTCTGCGACCAGCGAAAAGCCGACCGTCGTGGCGGGCATCACCGGAAAGTCCTCCACCCGCGGCACGTGCGTGACGCCAAAGGCGTGCCACAGCACCACGTCCGTGTCGACAATGGGGCGGTCCGCCGACGTCCACGCCGGGAGGCCCGTGTCGCCGCCCGCCGCGTCGGCGGGGGGGAGGGCCACCTGCTGGGTGGGAAACTCGCCGGCGGGGTACCGCTCGTCGTCGTCGTGGGGGGTGACCCACAGGGCGCGGGTGGCAAACGCCGCCCGGCGGGAGACGGCGCTGCCGGGGGCGGTGAGGAGGGGGGGGTGGACGCCCCCGCGGGTCGCTGGAACCTGCGGGCAGGGACGTGAGGGCAGCGGATGGGAGTGACACAAGGGGGGGGGGGTGCAGAGGACACAGGCAAATGGAAAGCGAGGGGGTCAGTCACCATTGGCAGACGTGCAGAACCGAGGGCAACAACGTGCCGTAACAGCCGCGGGTAGAGCAGACACCGCCGCCTCTGCCCTGGGGCGGTAGCAGCTGCTATGGCCTGAGGCAGCCGCACTACCCCGCAGGGTGTTGTGTCAGAACCTAAGGGGCACAGCCAGGCAAGCCTCCCTCGGTGCAAACCCACCGCGCCCCCGCCACGTCCCACGCGTACCAGCTTGTACGCCACCGGCGTGCCCGTCACAGGGTTCAACACGTGCGGGTTGGCCACCCGCCACGTCCGCCCCGGCGCCGCGTGCCGTCCGCCCCCCCCATCGGTGGTGAGCACCGTCTCTGTCGGCGCAAAGGCGTTGCCGGCCGCGTTCCCCCCGCACCCCCCCGTGCGCGCAAACGCGAGCACATCCACCTCAGACACGGTGTTGCGCGCCCCGTCAATGGCCACGTCCAGGCGGCAGCAAAACATGTGCTGGTGCACCTGTGCATTCACCCCCGGCGCCACCAGCACCCCGTGGCGCGGGGAGGCGCCGGCGGCCACCTCGGCGGCCGACGGGGGGTTGGTGGACAGCTCCCCCGTCAGGCGTACGTCAAAGTCAATGGTCCCATCCAGGGAGAGGGCCACCTGGTAGATGTACTCATAGTTGACGATCGTTGAACACACAGAGACGATCAGCCGCCGCGCCCGCCGCGTCTCGGCGTGGCCGCTGCGGTAGTCCACGTGCTTCCACAGCACCCCCGCGTCCTCCTCGTGCATGCACACCACCCGGGGGACCTCCACCGGCTCCCCCGCCGCGTCCGACAGGGTGGCCCCAAAGTAGTGGATGGCGCCGAGGCAGTCGCAGCCCAGGGCCAGCGACACGGCGCACGCGCCCAGCCCATAGTCCCCCACATCAAACGCGCACTTGCGGGGGTAGGGTCCCCCCGGGTCCCCATACGGGACGGCCATCTCCACCAGGCTGGCCCGGTCCACCACCCGCCGCCCCCCGTGGCAGAGGTTGTGGAGGACGAGGCCCTCCCGGGGGTTAAAGCCCACCCGAAAGGTCCACCCCTGCCAGGCCACCGCCCGGCCAGTGACGGTAAACGACGGCCCGTCTGGCTGGACGACCGACAGCGGCGACGGGGGGTGGGCGCGCCACGTGCATGGGAGGGTGGTGTTGCGCCCCACCTCCCGCCGGTGGTAGTTGATGCACGTCTGCGCGGGCGTGCCCGCCGGCGGTGGCTCGTCGGCCCCGTGGATGGCCACCACCGCCTGGGCGTTGAGGTCCACAATGGGCAGCAGGTCCAGCGGGTGCGCATAGTGGTTGTCGTCGGGGGAGTAGCGAAGGTAGAGGAACATTTGCATCAGGCGGGGGGGGATGGGGGCCCCAGACGCAGTCCCGGCCACCCGCGTCCCGCCCCCCCCTTCCGCCGCCGCCGCCGCCGCCGCCGCCCCCGACGTCGTGACGGGCGACCCGTCAGGGGGACTGTCGCCGCTGCTGCTGCTGCCGCTGCCGCCGCCGCCCCCACCATTTGCCGGTATCCCCTTCCCCCCGCCCCCGCCCGCCTCCTCTCGCCACCGCAGGGGTGGGTAGTCGCCGTCGGTGAGGTGCACGCTCCACGGGTCTGCCACCAGCTCCGCCCCCCCCCCCCCCCCACCCCGTACCGTTCCCGCAGCAGCCGCCCCACCGTTGGGTCTGCCCGCACCACCGCCTCTGCCAGCGTGCAATCGTCGGGGGAAAAGGCCGGCTGCGTGCCGGCGGGGAGGACCTCCCGCCCCACCACCACCGCCTCCGCCGCCGCCGCCCCGTTTGGCTCCTGCTTCCCCCCACCCCTGGGGGAACCGCCGCCGCCGCCGCCGCTGCCGCCGCCGCCGCCGCCGACCCCATCCACGCAGACGGTCAGGCGGTGGGCCCGGCCCGTCGCGGGGGTGAGCGCCAGCACCTCGGCGGTACGCGGGGGCGGCAGCGGCGTCGGCGGCGGCGGCGGCTTGCCCCCGGCGGTGGCAGCAGCGGCACTCGCGGCAGCAACCGCCGCGGCGGCGGCAGCGGCAGCGACCAGCGCCGCCTTGGGCGGCTCCCGCAGGGCGATGGAGCAAAAACGGAGGGGGGGGGTGCCCGGGAAGGCCCCCCGGGCGGCCGCCGCCGCCGCCCGCACCTCGGCGGGGGTGAGGGGGTCCAGCGGGTGGGGCGCCGGGGGGGCGCCCATGGCGGTGGCGTCGGCGCGGACGTCCGCAGCGGGGGCAGCGGAGGGGGGGGGGGGGGGGTTGGGCGGTGAAGAGGGCTGCTGCTCGGTGGCTGGGCGGGGGGTGAAGCGGACCCGCGGGGCTCGGGGGGTGGAGGGGGTGAGCGGGAAAGGGAGGCGCCGCCTCTATGCGGGCGCCCCCCCCCCCCCCTTCTGGGGGGGGGGGGGCGCGTCTCCCGTCGGGCGGGGCCGCCCGAGGGCCTTGACGGGGGCGCCAGCTGGAAGAGCGGTGGCCGGGGGTGGCCCACCCCCGAGCTGGAGGCGCGCAAGCGCCAGCGTGGGGAGCGTCGCCGCCGCCACTCTCTCGGCGGGCGTCGCGCGAGGGGACCACCCTGGCCCACGGTGGAGGATCCGGGCCGCGCCCGTCAAGGGTACCGATTGGCGAGCCGAGCGTGAGCGCCTCGTGCGGTGGCTGCGGCACACCCCACGCGCGCTGCCACCCGCGGCTGTGCTATGAGCAGGGGATCCGTCCACCGCCCTCCCACCCGTCCATGTCATGACGTTGACGTTGACGTCAACGTCATGACGTTGACGTCAACGCCCACCGTTGTTCTGCGGCATGGACCCTTCCCCGGCCAACCCCGCCAACCCGCTGATCCTCTCCTCGCATCCTGTGTCCGTTCGCCGGTTTGCGGAAGAGAGCCCCCCTCTCGCCAGCCGCCGCCCACGCAACGGTGCCACCGGCAGTTGCCGCGCCGACGGCGACGCCCCCCCCCGCCTCCCACGCGCCCGTGGCAGAGCAGCTTTTGTGGCCGGACGCCCGGCGGTACAAGGTACGTACATACGTGCGCCTGGCTGCAGAGCTCTGCTGTGGCCTGGCCGCGCGGCGGCCTGTCTGGCGGGGCGTCCGCCGGCGCCGTGACGGCGGACGTTCCCCAAGATGGGGGTGGGGACCGAGTACCTACTCGAAACGAAATCGCCTTCGGGGGGGGGGGGGGGGGGGGAAAGGGCGGGGGGGGGCAGAGTGGGTGTGGTGGCGACGGGAGGTGTCAGGGACAACGTCACCCCCCCCCCCACGCATCCGCGCCAGACCACCCACAGGCGGTGCCGGCACCGGCACTATCCCGTCGACGTCTCTGGCGGCGGCAGCGGCGCCTCCCGCCGCAGCCGCGCGGCCTCCGCGTCGGTCAGGACCACGTCAAAGCGGTCCGCAACGGTGGCGAGCCAGCCCGCCTCCCCCCCCGGTCCCACCTCAGCCGTGGCGGCGGCCGCCGCCCCCCCGCCCCCCGCCATGCCGGCGCTGGTGCCCACCCGCAGCGCCCCGTTGGCCATCACCACCAGCCGCCGGCCGCCGTCCACGGGGCGGGTCAGCAGGCGGCGCTGCCGAAACAGCGAGCCCGGGTCGTCCTGGTAATAGTCGCGGACGCTGTCCAGGTCGGCGAGCGCGCCAACGGGGCGGGCCGCGTCAAAGACGTAAAAGCAGTTCCACACGGCGGCGGCGGCGCGCCCGCCGGCCGGCGGGCTGGCCGGCGCGGCAGAGACGCCACCACCACCCTCCCTCCCACCACCGCTGCCGTTGCTGATGCCACCACCACCGCGGCCGCGGGGGCGGTCCCCACCGGCGGCGGCGGCGGCGGGCGTACCGTCAGAGGGGGCGGCGGGTGTGGCCCACTGCACCACCCAAAAGTCGCCCACCGCCCCCGGCAGCGTACGCAGCGTCTGCGGCGACACGGCCGCGGCAGTGAGGACGGCCGCCAGGGGGACCACCCGCCACCACACGCCGTCGGGCTGGCAGACGGGCTCGCCGACGCCGCCGCTGCCGCCGCCGTCGCCGGTGGGTGGGCCATCGTCCCCCGCCTCCCCCTCTTGGCCGCCACCGCCACCGCCGCCACTGCCGCCGCCGCCGCCGCCGCCGCCGCCCCCACCCACGCGCAGCAGCAGGGGCGTCAGAAACGAACGGCCGTTGCCCGCGTCGAGCAGGTAGGACCGCGGGGGCGTCGGGGCCACCCCCCCGCCGCCCGCCACGCCCGCCACCTCCACCTCCACGACCAGGTGCCGCGGGGGCGTTGGCGGCGCGGCCGCCGGCGCACCGCCGCCGTCAACGTCGCGGTCGTCACTGCCGCCGCCGGCGGCGGCCGGCGGCCCCCCCCCAAACAGGGCGACCAGCGTGGCGGCGTCCGGGTTGGGCAGCACCCACCCCACCCGCGGGGTGACGCGCGGGTAGCCGAGCGCGCGGCACACCCCCGCCAGCAGCGCATTGTGCTCGAGGCACCAGCCGCCGCGGCGGCGGGCGACCATCTTGGCCCACGCGGCGTCCACGTCATTGGCCATGCGGGGGGTGCAAAAGATCGACAGGTTTTCAAACGGCAGCGCCAGGAGGTGCGCCGCGTGCACCCGCGCCAGCGTCGCTGCCGTCGGGGGGGGGACCGCCCCCGCGACGGCGCCGTCGCGGCCGCCGCCGCTGCCGCCGCTGCCGCCGCTGCCGCCGCCGCCGCCGCCGTCTGACGGGGGGAGGTCCCCGTCAAAGAAGCGGATGCGGGCGAGATAGCCAGCGAGGAACGCGGCGGGCGGGACGGTCCGCGGGGAGAAGCCATCCCCGCCGCCGTCGCCGCCGCGGGGCCCACCCCCGCCCCCACCCGCTGCCATCCTTTTGCCCGCGACCCCCCCCCCCCCCCCGCCGGCCCGGCCGCCGTCGGCAGCAGCCCCGGGGGAATGGGTGAGAGGGGGGGACAGTCGCTCGCGACGCAACGTCGAGGAAGGAAGGGGGGCGGGGGGGGGGGGGGGTGCGGTCAATGCGGAGCGGCCGATGGGGGGGGGGGGTGGGGGGGGGTGGGGGGGGTGGCAGCGGCTGTGCCAATGGAGAAAGCGGAGAGGGGAACGCTGGCAGGATGGAGGCGGGGGGTGGCGGCGACGTGGCGGTGTGGGAGGGGGCGAAGGCCGTGGCGGGGGGAGCACCGCCGGCACCCGCGGCAGCGCCCTTTGTAGCGCATCTGCAGCAGCAGCGGGCGGCGGTGGTGCAAAGGGGAGGCTGCTTTCCATACCAGGCGGTACGTACCGCCTGGTATGTAAAGGAGCCTCCCGTACGTACACGGGGCGGCCGAGTGGGCATGAATTTGGCCCCCTCCAAGTCCTGCTCTGGCGTGGTAGCACCCCCAGTTAAGGCGTGCCCAGAGCGGACACTAGAGTTCAGAGCGATTCCGGATCAGCCATTGGCCCAGAGCGTTGCGTCAGGAGCAAATATGGCATATACTGAAAACTGTCACACTATTCCAGGGTTCAAGCGACGTGTCTGATGAGAAATGGAGCACAGCTGCCTGGGGCTGCTCTGGAGGGCCTCTTGCGTGGAAAATCGACATGGAATCAGCACATTTCTTCTCAATGAAAAAAAGCGCACAGTGCCTCACGGGCATCGCCACAGCAACGACGAAGTCACACAAGACAGCCCAAGGGGGAGCAGGTCCTCTAAGGCGGAAGGGGATCGTTGCACGGGAACAAGAGCAGCTCAGTTATTTCCCCGCATCCCAGAAGGTCTCTTTCATGAGTTGGTCGTCGTATCTTCCTCCTCGGCATGCGCGCAAGTCGCACACGGGGCACCCAGGGGAACCTAAGCGAAGACATTGGAGCCTGGAAGATGTACAAAGGAATGTCCAGAGTACACAGGTCATGTGAAAGAACAGCCAGTGTATCCTTAATCGTCAAGCAAAATGGCAAGGCACATTTCCTCTGCAGCAGCGAGCAAGGCATCGTCGGCCTCTGCTTCGGCCTCCTCCGCTGCTGCTTCCTTGTCCTTTCGCTGACGATGGGCAGCTATCTTGTTCACAGCCCCTGCCACCATAATAGTCGCCCACTTGTTCATATCGTCCTCGCGCTTCTCAAGACAGGCTGCCGACTCCTCAGGGCTGGTCCCGGCTGCTGTCTTGGCACTTGTCGTCCGCATGTCCGACTCCTTCGTCGCTTTGCGAGCTCCAGCAGCCGCTGCGGCCCGACGCTTGCCGAGGTTGAACGACGAGTCGCCCAAGCCGCATCCCACGACCGCTGTCTGCAGCAATCGCACACAGCGCTCCAGGAAGGTGGCTCCAACCAGCGCCTTGTTGTTCTGGTTGTCATGCCCGTGCCACGCCTCCAAGCCTTGCTCACTGCAGAGGCCGATGGATCCATGCCTGTCCAGGAAGTCGGGCGCGTGACAGCAGAGGATGTGGAACTTAGGGATGACACTGCACCACTCAAAGTCCGCAATGAGGCCGTCAACAAAGGCAGCTACTCGTCGACGGAAAGAGGCTCGCTCAGCCGGCGGGATGATCTCAGCCCGGTTCATCACAGGGATGATAGAGCCCCAGAGAGTGCACGCATCGCGATAGGCACGCGCGCGCGATGCGGGAACAAACGTGTCCAGCAGGTCGCACAAGAGCTCCAGGTTGGCAGCGATCTTGTGGCACTGCTTCCCAGCGAACGATCCTCCGTGGTACGGAGCCGGGCATACACCCACGCCGGACCAGAGGGCCTAAGCCATTGCCGTGGCGTACTCAGCCGCCCTCTCAGGCCCTTGATCGAACACAACCGCTTCAACGCCAAGGATGAGAAGGTAGCCCGTGCCACACTGGGTCACGTGCAGCGGCATTGGGGCATTGTCAGCAACGTAAATGACCAGGAGGGGCTTCCGCTCAATCGACAGGTGCTCGGTCATGCCCAGGGGCTCGTCCATGCACACGAGTGGCACATCTTGGTACGCGAGGGCCATGGCCTCAGCGTCCTCGATCGTACGAAGCCGGCCCCCAGCCTTGCTTCCAGCTTGCATGTTGCCATATGTATCCAGGTGCTCGGCGTTCACCTTCGTTGGCCTCGCCCACGCAGTGCAATACAGGCAAGGCATGCGACAGGTGGCTCCGGCGTGCCCCAGGTGCGCCGTCATGAAGGCATAGTCGCCAATCATGATGAGGTGGACTGGCCTCAGCTGGTCCCCGACAGTCACGACATTGGTCCGCAGGTCGTCAATGTCGTCCGAGAAGAGGTCCGCCATAGTTGCTTGAGCGGCGTAGTCATCCTTCGGGCATGGAAAGGCCCCAAAGAGGATGGTGTTCTCCCGGCTGCAGGGATGCTCCTCGTTGCAACATCCCAAGACCGCCTTGCAAGTGCTCTGGGTCCCCCCCTTGTCCATCCCAAAGAGCACAATGACGGCGTGGCTCGGCTTGCCAGCGAACTCGCCCTCGATGAACGTCCCATTCCTCCACAGGCGCTCAACCATCGCCTCCAGCGCTGCTCGAAAGCTTGCGAGCGTCGCTCCAACCTCCGTCGAGGTCACAAGGTTGCTGCTCTCGGAGTATTCGGCCTTCAGCTCAGCACGCATCACCTCTCGGCTAGCCAGGCCGCTTGCGGGTCCGCCCTGGAGACGACGCAGAGCAGCCCACGTCTCCTGGGTCAGGCTCCGAGAAACCACGAACTTGGCCTGTACTTTGACGGGAAGGGGAGCCAGAGCGCGTCGCGGAACCACGGCAATGACGCCATCACGTGCCGCCCTCCGGCTGAGGTCGCCAATCAGCGTCTCGTACGTGGCCAGGCGGGAGTCGCACGGGCTCGACAGCGTGTCCGATGCAAACGAAGAGTGACGCCGCTGCTGACGAGGACCCACGTCCCCACCGAGAGGGACGCTCAGGCGCCGATAGAGCATCGGTCGGTGGTTGCCCCAGCGCGCCCGCAACTCCATGGGCTTCACCAGCTCAAGATACATCTTCACGATGCCCAGCACCGCATCACGCTGCGCGGCGTCCATCCACGAAAACGACGACCGTACCAGGGCGATCGCCTCATTAACAGTGCGCGCGGGGGTAGTGGGTGGCACGTCCAGCGCGCATGCTCCTAGCGTCATAACGAGCCGCGGGGCGGCAGTCGAGGCCGCACACGAACCACAAGGTAGCGCTGCTGCACGTGTACGCAGCCCGTCCACAGGAGCCAACCCGCAGCTGCTGTGACGAGCTCCGGGACCACCGGGCTGGGAGGCACGTGCCTGTCGAGCAGCCAGGGACCGGCATGCAACACAGACCATCATACGGTCTCTCGGAGCGCACGTAGCCTGCTCCAGCGCCACCTGCGGTCCCCAAAGAAGCGGGAGGATATCTGGTGTGGGGATAATGGTGGGGGGCTCATTGGTCGAAACCAAGGGGTGCAGAAGGGAGCAGCACGCACCAGGGGGAGTGGGGACATCGTGAGGGGCCATGGCGGTGGACCCGACGTGCACCAGATAGGATGCCACGATGCTCCACGGACGTGACGGTGGCTGATCGGGCGTGTAACACAAGGCGCCGCGTGCGACGCTCTCATGTCCGGATCTGACCGTGGGCTCTGGCAGGAGCGGGTGGGGCCGTTCGATTTGCGCTGTGGATCAGACGGATTCCCGGGAGAATTGTAAAACTTATATACAAGTGCGAGAGCCTCTGAAAGTTGCATTCGCGCGCGGACTAATTGCCGAACCACTTTGAACCATTGACTATTTATGCATGAAAAAAGGCCCTTTTTTCGGGGCATTTTTTTGTGCTACGAAAGGGATACGGCTGTACCTCTTTTTTCTCTTGTTATTTCTTTTGTGTTCTTGCTTCTTTTTTTCTTGCTGCGTATGGTCGTATATCTTTTCTCTCGTCCAACCAGGAAGCCGTATCGAAAGAGAAGTCGCCCGAACGTGGCACGTGTTGGATGTAATGCAATATTCCCTCTGAACTCCAATGTCCGCCCTTAACTGGGGGTGGTAGGCACCGTCCCTACTGATGCACCTCCATCCCTAGTGTCTATTCTACTGCACTTGAGCCTCAAATGAGGCGGCCTCGAGCCTCAATTGAGGCTCCACCCGGATCACCGGAAATCGCCGATTTTGACATGTCTGACAAAGAAAAGGCTGTCGGTACCCTCTCCAGAAGCCTTCCGCTCTGCCCGCAGCCCCCCCTGGCCACGTCCCCCCGCTTCTCTCCCGCTCTGCACACTCCCCACTCCGTCCCCTTCCCTTTGTGCGGCGGGGGCGGGCCGCGGCGGCGGCGGCGGCGGCGGGGGCGGCCGCGGAGGCGGTGGCAAAAACGATGCCGGCCGGCCCCCGCGGCCGTGAGCGGACTGTGATGGCGCGAGCGCGCCGCTGCGTGCCATTGTCCCAACGGCCACACTCTAGCATCCGCCCACGGGCTCCATCCCCCCCACCTCCCGTCCCTAAACACTCTCACCCCGTCTCCCGCTTCTGTGAGAAAGTTTCCGGCACTGGTCCTCTTTTACTGTTGCAGGCCACCGCTGCCGTCTGTGCGGCCGTGGCAGCGGCCATAGCCTCCTCTACTGCTGCCGTACCCACTACTGCTGCAGCTTCGACAGAGGTCGGGTGTGGGGGCTGAGAAATGCTGCTCGGCAGTGGCGGCAGAGAGAGCAATGGCAGCGGGGGTGGCTGACGCGCATCATGACATAGAAGTGGGATCTCCGTCGTCTGCAGGTCAACCGCGTCGGCCATGTACACGGCAGCCATGGATAGAGACGCGCTTCTGGCTCTGCTGCGCGGCGGCTACCGGCAGGCCCGGCTGTGCGCCAGCCGCAGGGCTTGTTCTCTCCTCCGCAGATTTTTTCCACTGCCGCATAGAGCCACCTACGGGCGGTGGCTGCGGTGGTGGCGATGGGGACGTCGCCGGCGGCAGCAGTGGTGCGGCTGCGGGAGCGGTGTCTATTCCAGCAGCAGCGGAGAAGGCCGCGGCGGAGTCGTCGAGGACGTCACTGTGACTCGGGACCTCGTCCGAGAACAAGCTCAGCAGTCCAATTTTATTGTAATTCAAAAATTCCACAGGTTGTGTCTCTGACACGTGTGCATACAAATCACGACTACCACGTACGGTTCTAATTCTAGTTCTCCACCTCATGCACTTCTCGCAGATGCACGTCGAGACAATGGCGCCCCGTCTTGGGGGAGCACAAAAACACCTCCTGCTCATACGTACCCCGACAGCCCGAACATACGAGACAAGACTTGAACCGCTTGCATACGCGACAACCACGCTGGGCGCGTTGATCTCCATCCGCAGCAGACGGGCCTCGGCGCTTGAGAGTCGGCTCCAGGTGGATGCCGAGACCGTAGCGAGCGGACACGGCCATGTCGCCGGACGCGGTGCTAGCAGAGCCAGTCGTCGACCGTCGCGCCCTGATGCCGACGGCGTCAAAAGTATTACCGATCAGCTGGGCCGCCAAGTCCTCATAAAGCTGCTTCTGTGTGAGCGAGGCCGTCGCGCCCCGCGCACCCGTGTAGAGCATCCATGCATCCACAGCACACATTCCCAGGAGCGGCATGCCCACGCGCTTCGACCAATCATGTGTCACCAGCTTGTGCTCCAGCCTAAGGTCATCCTGGCGGCAGCGGTTGTGCCTGTCGATCGCAGCACAGCACTCGTAGTACTCCTGAGCAACACGAGGAAGCTTGACCGTCAAAAGTACCCTTTTGGCTTGCCCGTCTATCTGCCGCCACCGGATGCGCTCGTACGGCTCGCCTGGCAGCGTCGTTGACGAGGATGAGATGAAGTACCTGCGCTCGCGGTCCACCCAGACGACCGCCATGAGGTCGACCACGCCGTCTGCCGTAGTGTGCGTGTACGATGCGTAGTCCCCTCGAGCGTCCAGCTCCATGGTGGACAGCGCTTGCATTGGAAAGCCCCGCGTCGCCGTTTTGAGGACGCCCGAAAAGCGCAAGCTTATTTTTCGCAGCTCGATGGCGGCGGCCACGCTAGCAAAGTAGGAGTCCGCGCAGACAACGCGCTGCGTGCCCGTCCAGGGAGCTGAAAGCTTCCTGAGGACTGCTGCCCCGTGCGGCACGTTGTCGTCATTCGTCATGCCCGCGGCTTTCTGGTGCTCGGCTGACGTCACGACGCTGAGCTGCAGCATGATGCCGCTTCTCCCACAGGCTGCGTTCTGCACCTCGCAGCCATTTTCTGGCTTTCGCTGTATGGCAACGTACATGGGCAGCCCACGCTGGATCCAGCTCCCGCCAAGCCCGTACCACTTGCACATCGACTCGTCAACACAAATGTACTCACTTGGAGACACGTGGGCACTTCGATGATCGTTGATGGAATCAACAAAGTCCGAAATTATTTCCCATCGGTGTTGCTCCGAGTTGACATCACCGCTGCTTTTCTGCTCACTAAACGTCACGCAGGACCACAGGGCATCAAAGCGCGTACGGGGGAGGCCGGTGCGCTCCCCAAAGCCAGGTGCCACGAGGCACGAGTTACGCGCCTTGGTTGCCCACAGGTCCGCCCGCGCACTAAACTCGTACCGAGTAGCCAGGATGATTGTAGCAGTACTCCCAACCACCAACCCCGAGTCAGGGAAGGAAGAGGAGTATTGCCGATATCCCAACTTGGGACACCGGAAGCAAGCACATCCACACAGCCGAACACGGAACTTGCGTGTGGTGAACGGGTCAGCTCACCAAGGCACGAACAAGATGTGTCGGAGCCAGACGGTGTTTACTTGCTTGGCCAGCCAAGGTGGGCCCTCCCCGCCTTGCTGTCCCTCCTTATCAACCCTCCTCACACGCTCACGTAACCCCTCAAAACACTCAGAAAATGAACCCTCAAACAAACCAATCATATCACTCCACATGCAAAGCACTCAAAGCGTAGAAATCCGTCTGGCTCCCGTGCAAAAATCCCAAGAAACAAATATCAGCAGCATTACCCTGCTCTAGTATGTCGGAAGTCCTAGTCGAATTTCCGTCCAGAAGTCAGAAGTTTCACCATCGTGGGTCGGGTGAATTTCGACTTCCGGTCAGGACCACTTGACCCGAATCTCCAAAGTATTGGTACCGAATTCCGGCCCAATCTCCCACATTTTCCCCTTCTCAAAAGTCCAGCCGTCCCGGTGGACGTCCAATCAGCTGCGAGTCGCAGTGACCGGGAGAGGAGGATGCAATTCCCGAGTCGGGATGCAAAGTACGGTGCATCGCTGGCGTCTAGCGTGCACCAGGGTTACGCCGGGGTTGCACTCGCGTCCGGCGGGGCCCTCCGGGAGAGGCAGTCCCTCTCCGTGGGGTGCGCTCTCGGCCCTAACCTGGGTAGAGGAGCCCGCTCCACGCGAAACAGGTGTGGGGGAAAGTCGTCCCCCACCTGGTCAGGGTGCTCCACGGGTGGACTCCCGTGTGGGTGGGCCCCCTAACCTGGGTGTCGGCGTTCCTCCGCCACACCCCCTTCCCCTCAACTGGAGGAGTAGGGCGTCGACGTTCTCACTCGGAACGTCGACCTGCACCTGCCCCTTCAGTTGGGGTACGGTTGCTCTCGGGGGGTCGGGTTGTGTCCCCCCCTTAGAGCTCGATCCACCCCCAGCTGGCTCTCTGCGGGGTGTTCCTCACTCTTTTCCCCCCCCCTTCTAGTCAGGGTTGAGGGGTGTGCGCACCCCGAGTCGGGGGTGTTGCACTCGGTCGCCGGCGGTGGTACTCGGCCGCCGGTGCGGGGTCTTCTCTCCCCTTCGTGTGTGCGCGCGGGTGTGTGTCTTCCCGCCGCTGCTCCCTCGCGTCGGCGGGTCTGTCTCTTTCCGCCGTGCGGTTTGTGTCGCCGCTTGGGGTGGTGTCTTCCCCCTCTCTGCCCCTGTGTCGGGCGTCTTCGTTGTCGGTGGGGGCGTGGGTTGTGTCCCCCCCTTGTTGCTCTTCGTCGGCGGGGTTGTGTTTTCCCCGCGCTGCTTCTTGTGTCGGGCTTCTTTGTTGTCGTTGGGGGGTGTGGGTCGTGTCCCCCCCCTGTTGTTCAAGAGCCAGGTTGAGCTAACCTGGTGGCGGTCAAGGAGGGGGAGCGGGTCGTATCCCCCCCCCGTGCTCAACCTCACCGAGTTGGTCAAGGTTATTCAAGATGGCGGGTGAGCCGAGTCGGCCTTTGTCCCCGTCTCCGACGTCTCTGTCGGACAAGCGACGGGCGGGAGAGGAGGCCCTCGGGACTGAGGAGTCTCTCAGCCGGGGGTCGGCCATGGAGACGACTCGTCCCGGGCGAGGGTCGGAGGCGGCCGCCTCAGCCGTCCCCGCTCCATCACCTCCTACTGCCCCCTCGGCTGTGGTCCCACCGGGGGATGGGTCTTCCAACCCGGTGGCGGAAGGGGATGTGACTCCCATCCCCCGCCTTCCTGAGTCGCGGCTGCTACTCCCGCCGCGGCCCCGTCCTCCTATGGAGCCCCGAGCCTGGGCGCCTCCCAAGTCAGTCGGGGAGCTTCCCGACTGCAAGCTCAAGGATGTCTACTTGATCATCCCCGAGCCACGGCGGACCGACGTATGGTACCGCCGGACTCGTCGGTATCCCAACCAGGTGACTCTAACTGATGGGGTGGTCTGCGACCTACCAGCGCTACTCTGCCTGGCGGACGCGCCTGATGTCCAGGCGTTGTCAACCTCCCTCGCCATGGGGTCGGGCGACGTGGAGATCGACGACACCCACGCGGTGGTGTCTACCGCGTGGTGTGCCCTTTCTCGTCCCTACCTGGGCGGAGAGGACGCCCACGCCCAACACGGTGTGGTGCGAGAGGAGTTCCGGCTCCGTTCCTCCTCAAGGGTATGGTCACCCTGCACAATCGACTCGATTGGGCGCAGCTGGACCCCTTCCTCCGCCGCAACAAGCGTTCAGAGCCGGGGTTGGAGAGTGAGCCACCCCGGGAGTTCGTCCATGTCACCCATACTCTGGTGCAGGGGCAGCTGCTCCTGCGTGAGGGGTTGGGGGACCCTTCCCTTCCCTACGCGAAGGGGGTTACTCCCTCTACGTCGCCCCCTGGCTCTGGGTGGGCGACGTCATCGGCGACGACTCGTCGTGGTGCTCATCGAGGAGCCCCTCGAAGCCGCGGGCGAGCTGTGCCGACGTCTTCCCCGCGGGTCGCGACTCCGACCTCGGGGGGTGTGGAGCCGACTCAGGCTCCACCCTTCCAGTTTCTCGAACCCTTCCCCGACGTGGCGTTGGGTTCGCTACGGGTCCGAACTCCGGTCCCGATGCCGATTGCGCGTGGCGTCGGCGAGATGCTTCCCAACCTGGGAGCCATCATGTATGACGCCACGGTGGAGGCCTCACTCGTGGCCTCCCTTGACACGTTGGCTTGGGTCACCCGGCGTGTCAGTCACTTCCTCGCGTCGGGCGACTCAGCCACGGCGCGACAGTCATTGGCAGCTGAGGTCACTCGCCTCGCGGTTGGACACGAGTTTGTCCAACGGCTGCTGTCGACTCAGCAGCAGCTTCCGCGTCACGGAGGGAGTACCTCCGGACATCTTTCTTACGACGGGGATGGGTCCGCGAGTCGGCGGGCCCCTCCCAGTGCTTCCACTCCGGGGCCCTCCCGAGTGGGTTACGCCCCTCCGCTACCGGCCTACGACCCTGGGGGTTCGTGGTCGGGCGGTCCCTATAGTGGTGGGGGTGGGCATATGGAACGCTAGAGTCAGCGGTCGAACAACTTGTTCTTTTCTTGGCGAGACGAGTGGTGTGTGTTCTTCTCGTTTTGTATTGTGCCATAGTCGGCTTTGTTAGTAGAGAATCTTTGAAGAACCATGGTATGCGTTTGTACTCATGGTTGGCTTGCCGCTTTGCTCTGACTTGGAGCAGGGACTTCATCCCCCGACGTACGAGTGCTACGTCGGCGTATAGATATGCCCGCAGCCTGGCAGTATCTACGGACCTTCTCTACTGGTAGGTCCTCTACAAACTCCCATGTGTCGGAAGTTGGTCCATACCCGAACCACCTGACTCGGAGCATGAGTCGCCCCGACTCATCGTATCCGTGTCCGACAAACTTGTCGAACACCGCCTCCAACGGTTTATTGGAGGAGGTCGGCAAGGATGGGACTTTCCATGCTTGCAAGGCCCTTTCCCAAGCGGGATCTCCCTCTGGGGGTTCGGGTGCGCGAGTCGCGTGATTCCCATTTATCGTCCGGATACCATCATCTCTCTCGATGGTTAACCGCCGTCCATCCGTCTTAAGGATGTGATATGGTCCCAGAGTTTTGAAGACCAATTTCCCTCCCTTATTGTCGTGGGAGTTGACATAAATCCAATCTCCAACTCGGAGCGGATCGCGACGATGTCTGACTCGGACATCGAAGTACCTCTTGTAACGAGCTTGGGCCTTCTCCATAGTAGCCCGGACAAGGGGTATCATCTCCTCCAGTCTCTGGAGTAGGGAGGCTTTCGCCTGACTCGGTGTTTGAGTCGAAGTCTCACCCTCTGTCTGGGTGAGACGCTCCTCAGCTACTGACGGAAGTCGTCGGGGGCAGACGAAGGCAAACGGTGCCTCTCCCGTACTACTGTGTACCTGGGAGTTGTATGCTGTCACGAGTAGTGACGCATAACGAGCCCATGTGACTACATGGTCATGGACATAGTGACGCAACTGGCGCACTAGAGTCCTGTTGAATCGTTCCACCTGCCCATTAGTCTGGGGGTGGTAAGGGGTTGCGAAATTCGTCTGCACCCCCAACATCTTCATGACTCCCTGATACAGGACGGACGCAAACTGTGGTCCGTTATCCGAAAGGATAGAGTCGGGGATGCCATAACTGGCAACCCAGACGTCGAGTAACTCACTCAGAACGTCCACGGCTGTGATATCCTTGAGTGGGGATACCCGTGTGAGCTTAGTAAAGCGATCACACATCACCAGAAGGTACTCATATCCTTCAGGTGTTCGTGGTAGTGGACCGAGTAAGTCCACTGCTATCGCTGCAAACGGCTCTGTTGCAGGAAAGAGTCTCATGGAAGAAGTCTGCCGGGACTCCATGAGTCTATTCTTTGCGCAAGTCGCGCATGCGGCTACATACCCGTACACATCAGCCACGAGCGATGGCCAATAGTACTTCTTGCGTAGGGACTGATACATCCTCGTAGACCCTGGGTGTCCACCCAACGGTGAGGAGTGCTCCCGTTGGAGGATACTCTTGCGTAACTCCTTGGGGACGACGACTTGCTTGTCCCCCTGGGTATATCCCTTACGGCAGAGTATGCCTTTGTCATTCAGGAAGAACCGAGTCGGTTGAGCCTGGTCGAGCTCCTTCCTGAGTCGTCGACAAAGTTTGTCGCTCTCCTGTGCCTGGACAAACTCATCCAGAGACACGGGTAATAGCTTGGCCATGCCAGGCATCCTCGGGTCGAGGACAGTTCCGGAGCGAGTGGTCACTGCCACATGAGGGAGTTCCTCAGGGATGGGGGAAGAGTCTTTCCCATCCGTCGGTATGCGAGACAACGCGTCCGCAACCGCAAGCTTCGGGCCTGGCCGATACTCAACGTCATAATCGAACTCAGCGAGGCAGAGTCGCCATCGATTGAGTCGGTTATTCGTACAGGCTGTAGTGGTGAGTATCCACTTCAGAGCCTTGTGGTCACATCGAATGAGGAACTTCCTTCCTTCGATGTATGGCCGTAGCATGGAGACTGCCCATACTACGCCAAGGCCCTCTACCTCCGTCACAGAATAGTTCTTCTGGGCCGGTGAGAGTCCTTTGCTAAAATAGCCAACGGGTAAATACTCCCCCGAAGGCTGTTGTTGGAGTAAGCAACAACCGAGTTGGTCGTGACTTGCGTCCACATCAACAATGTAGTGAGCCCCCGGTCTGGTGATCGCTAACACCGGTGGGTTGCAGAGGAGTTCTCGCAACCTATCAAACGCTTCTTGCTCCGGGGGTTTGGGAGCATCCAAGCGCTTGGGCATCTTGGAAGTTACCAAGTGGTTCAACGGTGCAGACACTTTGGCATAGTTCGCCCCAAAGCGTCTGTATACGTTACACATACCCAGGAAGCTCCTGAGTTGTGTCTGCGTCTGGGGGAACTTCGCCCGACGGATGGCCATGAGGTTCTTCTCATTGACCAGAATGCGACCTGGCCGGACTATATGGCCGAGGTACTCCACCTCATTACTAAAGAGGTGACACTTCGAAGGTTTGAGTGTTACTCCTGCTTCACCCAACAGGGTAAACACTCTGTCCAAGTGGGACAGGTGTTCTTCGGCAGTCCCGGAGAACACAATGATATCGTCCAGATACACCAGGGCGATCTGCCACTTGACTCCGGCAAGTATCAAGTCAATAGCACGCTGGAAAGTCGCAGGTGCATTGCAAAGCTCGAAAGGGAGCCGTGTACACTGATAAACTCCACAGTGACACGTGAAGGTGGTCAAGTGTCTGTCCCCCTTGCGGATGGGTGTCTGCCAGTACCCCGCGTTGCAGTCCAACGTGGAAAAGTACTGTGCCTCACCGAGTGAGTCGAGGCAATCGTCCATACGGGGTAAGGGGTAACTGTCCCTTACCGTCCGCTCGTTTAGCTTACGATAATCGATGCAGAACCGCATCGTGCCGTCTGACTTGGGCACCACGACTATGGGACTGGCCCACTCACTTGAGCAAGGCTCAATGACACCCATGTCTTGCATCCGTTGGACCTGCTCTCGGGTGAGTTCCCGTGAGTCTGGTCCCATACGGTAGGGACTCAGGCGAACTGGCCTAGCCCCTGGGTTCAGCACGATTCTGTGTTCGGTGGCCTTGATGAGCCCAAGGTCACCATTCCACAACTTGTGATGCTTCTGGATTAACTCATCCAGTCGTCCATGTAAACACTCCGGGATGTTCTCCCGATGTACCGTCGGCGACTTAGCCGTCGATGAACTCGATGGGTCGGCAGAGCCTGCCGTTCCAATATCCTTCCATTGCTGTTGAGTCACAGCAACGACATTCCCCTCAAAGGTAGAGATCGACGAAATCTTCATGCCTCCGGGGAGTCGTCGAGGTTCCTCCGACGTGTTGAGGACCTCCACCCACCAAGTTTGGTCATCCCCACAAGTCATGGGGCCCCATGCAGCTTGCACTTGGTGAGTATGATAGACTCGGTCCACGGGGGAAACAAGTCCATTCCCTCGAAACCGTGTGCGTACTCGCACAAAGGTCCTTGATCGGGGCGGGACTACCGTACCCTTACATACTCTTACATGGGTCGTAGAGCCTCCACCCTTGGGAGAGTTTTCCCTAGGTTGATGAGTCGTAGGGGAAACAGTCCTCCCTTTACGCAATATGGGGACAGTCTCTCCATTACGCATTCGGATTACCCCTTCCGATCCACAGACGGCCGGGACATGGAGGTCCAGATAGTCAGTTCCCAGGAGTACGGGGACTGACATATTGGAGACTACTCCAAAGTTCACCTGCGTCTGGTAGAACCCAATGCAAACAGTCAATGCAATAGACCCAACAATGGGGAGGATTCCCCCATTGACATCGAACATACGCCACTCGGGTGAGCCGGCGAGACTCACATCCGTCCCCTCTGGCAATAAGTCTTGCCTAATGAGAGAGGCAGCAGAGCCTGTGTCGACTATGACACGAGAGGAAAACTCATATCCATCCTGCAGCCAGAGTCGAGCTGCGACCTCGTAGTTACTCCCTACCAGCACTGACACAATCCGACTCGGGTCGTGCTTCTGAGGAGGGACCTTGTCTCTAGGCCTCACCCCTCGAGGTCGAGTCAGGACCTTCACTCTCCCATGGGTCGGTGAGTGTGAAGCAACCCGCTTCATTACCGCTGGAGCCTGTGGGTCAGTCTTAGTCCCAGCGGCTAGGCGTTTCCCTCATCCGACTCGGATGATGGAGTATCCTTGCCACTTGAGCTGGGGGAAGAGGTTTCCCCCTTCTCAAGCGTGGACTCATTCTCTGACTGAGGTTGAGTCATGGCCGTCACACGTGTGGTGTGCGGCCGGGTATCCGAATCAGTCCTCGGAATACCGAGCTTCCCAATACGAGCCAACAGGGCTCTCAGTCGAACGTCCAGAGTGGGGCATTGGGCTGCCCAGTGTCCCGACTTGGAACACTGCCAACACGGCCGATCACTCATTGACGCCGATGGCCCCGCTTTTCCCTGTGACTTATCAGGGATAGCGGCCACCATACCTTCCGTCTCTCGAGTTGAGGACGAAGGTACTGCAGGGTACGTCCGCGTGTAGGAAGGCACCCTCGCAGTTCTGCGGAAGCGACTTGCTTCCACTCCCTGAGCTTCTTTCTCTCGTTCCTTCCGCTGCTCAGACACGAGCCAGCGGTACTCATCACCCTTAGTCTGGGCGATGCGTGCCAACTCCGCCAGAGTCATGGTCGGAGTATTACGCTCTCGCACAGTCGCTCGAGCTGCTCGTTGGACACCCTCCACAAAGCGTCCCTTAATGACTCCTTGGGGATATAGGAATCCACAGAGGACGTTCAGCTGACGGAGTCGTTCAGCGAACTCCCGTTCCTCTTCACCCTTACTCTGGGTGGCGCGGTTGAACTCTTCAACCTGCGCAGCCAAGGAAGCCTCGTCTGCGTGAAGACAAAGGATCCAATTAACCAACTCCAGGTAGGAGGTCACCTCACCCGGGTTCCCACCATGCCGACTTGGCATGACGTTCATCACCTCGGAGCGGAGTGGCTCCTTGGTGAAGTCCTGAAGCATGAAAAACGCTTCAGCTTCAGAGACATCATTGTCATCGCAGGCTTTTGCGAACTTCCGCAAAAACTGGAAGACCTTCAGGGGTGGTGTCCCGTCCCATTCTGAACGGACCCCGAAGGATTGCGCAACGTGTTTCTTGCGCCGGCCCAGGGTACGGGCCTGACTATTCGAGTAGGTCAACGACTTGTTGACCAACGCATATGTCTCACAGTCGAAGTCATCCTTGAACAATGGATTATTCACCACTATCTTTCCTGGGACGACTCTAGTCCCAAGACGGTCCGTGTGAGTCACACGACCACGTCGGGTAAGATCCTCTTCACCCGACTTGCCACTTGCAGAGGACTCAGACTCTGAGTCCACCTCACGACGGAGAGTACGTCGAATCTCCCGTCGCTTCTGACGCCTCGAGGCCTGCTCAGGCGGAGGGGTGTTCCCCTTCAACGCCTTCCCCACCTCCTCTCGCACGACTTGTGCGATGGCGGTCATCGCCGAATCATCCATGACTCCGGATGATCCAGGTGGAGCTTGACTCGAGCTCCCACCTGGCCCTTCCGGCACCAGTCGTGGCGCGGACCCACCAACCCGGGGTACGGAACTCCCCGTCCCGTCACCTCTGCCGGTCGGCGGTCCCATGCCGAAGTGAGTGTCGTCACTCCCCGAAGAGGTTGCCGGAACCTGACGCTGGCTCGGCGCTCCCACCGGAGAAGGGCGAACTCCGCCCGTCTCTTCCGGGGACGGCCTGAGAAGGAACCTGGCCGACCGCCGTCGGGGTCCAACCTCTGGACCCACCACATCCGCACTGCCCGGCCTGGGTGGTACTCCGCCCGTCGGGGGAGGACTGTAGCATCCCTGGCCCCGACTTGGCGCCGACCCGGGACTACAACCAGAGGGCACCAGGTGCCAGAACACGCCCGCCGTGTGGTGATGGTTGGCGGCCGTGGCCCGTGCCCGGCACTGGGATGCGGTGGACTACGCTATCCACACGTGAGAGAGGGATTTCTGATGGGTTTTTGCATACTTGTGAGGGACTTGATTTGAGAGAATTTGAGTGTGAGATTAGTGAGTGGGAATAGAATTAGTAGTGATAGTGGCCCCCGACCTGACGAGGTTAGACTCGGGTCGGGGCCACTCGGGGTTATGGGGGGGCTACCTGGCCAACGTGCCGAGGCTGCCCCAGATGCACGTTAAGAGGGACAGCGAGGCGCCCTTGGCCCGCGCCCTCAGGAAAAAGACAACTGCGCGTTTGCTTTCCTCTTCCCCGTGTGCACCACCGTGCGTCTCTGTTTGCTCTGCGAGCAGGCACGTGAGGCAACAGGCATACCATTCTCGTAGTTCCCCTTTCTGTGTTACCTGTCCCTTTCCCCCGAGGGATATTGACACGTGTCTGAGAGGATCGAGTTTTATACCACATATTTGGTGGAGCAGCAGGGGATGATTGGAGTGTTTGAGAAGAGACATTTGGGAGCAGCGGTTGGGATGTTCCTGTTCTGTCTTTTTCTGTGGTTTGGGAATTATTTGCACCCGTTCACGGGAATCCCATTCCTGGCTCTCCAACCCCTCTCTTGTGGTCTGGCGATCTTTGGACACGCAGGCAACTGGACTGTGGCTGTCAAGAGACCAACATGGCGACCCTCCCTGGCACGACGGTGCCCGAAGGGGTAGACCCCGCGTCCCTTGATGCATCCCTGGTCACCGCGGGGGACGGTGCCCAACCCCGGCGTTCTCCCTACGGGTGAAGCAGACCTGGGTGTGACATCCGGTAGCGGACTGGAGTCCACAGGGGGCCAAGCACCACCTGCTCCCGTTCCTCCGGCTGTTCCTCCTGTGGGAGCCACCCCGGGGTCAACGGCGTTTGAGTCCGCTCGCAGCAGACGTCTCCCTCCTGTCGGTTCTACTCCTCAACCTCCAGGGATAGCCCCTGGTGTGTTTACTCCTGGACCCACACATGGCAGCTGGGTGTATACACCTCTTCCTGTGGGCACTAGCGATGCCAGAGGCACCGTTGTGACGGGTTCTACGGGTCTCCCTGAGACCTCGACTCCTGGGACCGGCCAAGCTTTGCCTCCCCTTGCATCCTATGGGGCGGGGAGCCCCAAGGCCGGTAACCGGAGCAGCCGAAGGCGTCGGCGTCATTGCCGTCGCTCTAGCACCAGCGAGACCAGTTCCTCCAGCTCTGAGGAGGGATATGATTGGGATGCATCTCCCGGTCCCATCCGGCGCAGGCTAGTCGAGTTTGACTTCCCTGCCCACCAAGTGGGAGATGCCACCCTGAACAAGGTCACGTATTGGGGTAACTACCGGCTGGAGAACCAAGACCAAGGTTACACCCGGAAGATGGCCAAGAAGATGGCGTCCCTGAACCGGCGAATGCAGCCGAGCTTCGGGGGACATCCTAAGTTTTCCGGGAAGAGACCGGCGCTCATCTTTGCCTTCCTGCGCCGGTTTGTCAAGGCATGCAATGACAACGATGTGTCCGAGGGCAAGGCTCTCTACCTCCTGGTTAACTTCATGACCGGAGAAGCGGAACAGCGGTTTGCACAGGTTCTACCAGACTCTGCCGGACACATTGTCGGACGTACCGTCGCGAGTTATCCGGAGGCGGTCAACTGGCTCCTGTCCAACTACGCTGACGCGGACTTTCTGCGTAAAGCAGTCGGCAGGCTGAACCGGGCAGCCATGGAAAGACAAGAGACTCCCGAGGCGTTCGCCCGTCGTGTCCGGGAGATGAGCGATGCTTGTGGCAACATTTACCCTGAGGACAGGCTCAAGATGATCTTCTCGGAAGGGCTTCCTGAATATCTTCAAGTGGATGCGGAGAACTACAACCAGAAACATCAAGAACATACCTTCCAGCAGTTGATGGCCTACACCCAGGGCAAGTACCGGCAAGCCAGGGCCCTCCAAGCTCCCATGGTATCAACTCCCAAGCCGTTGTCGCGAGTTCGACCCGGACCCGACAAGTATAAGGGAGGTGATAGCCCTGGACCGGTACTCGCAGTTGGCGAGGCCTCACCCATGGGGTCAGGGGACAAGTGGGGCGGCTTCGTTTCCAAGGAGCAACCATCCCTGGTCGCCCCCAAGCAAGTCAAGAACCAGCGGTTCCGGTCTTGTTGGCTGTGCCAGAAGGAGGATCACATGTCCTACCAGTGCCCGACCATTCCCAAGGACCTCCAGGAGAAACTCAAGCGTCAAGGACTGGTGTTTGCAAAGGCGGTCAACTGGGCTGACCGGCGGGCACCCTCCAAGATGGACAAGGCACAGGTACATGCAATCCGAGTGGCAACCTTACAGAGCATCACGGAGGCTCTGGCAAGGGAAGCTCCTACGGACTTCGACCTGGAGACCGAAACCTCTAAGGACTCCTCGGACCCGGGAAACGAGTAGGGCAGGCGCTCTCCCCAAGCGTCTTCCCGAATCTCCAACGGCAGGGTACTTCTACCCGTTCTCCCCTTGCGTACCGGGAGAAAGGACGGCAGTTACCTGCTCAACCGGTAGCCGCCTGGACACCCTGTTTGTTCAAGGGGACATTGCTCGTCCTGCGTAAAGAAAACCTCAAGATTAATGCTCGTATGCATGTGGGGGATAGCCTCCCCCAAGCTGTAACGCCGGTGGTTGACACGGGAGCCGGACCAAGCGTCATCACTGAGAACCTGTTACCTCCGGGCTGGCGTCGACATGCCTGGAGAGCGCCTACCCGGACCCATATCGTCGACGCTTCGGGTCAAACCCTACGACCGCTTGGCCGTCTTCCTGTCGCCATCTATGTCAACAATGAACCAATGCTTTTTCCCTTTCTAGTAGTCAAGACCCTATCAGTCCCCCTCATCCTAGGCTGGGACTTCCAGAAGCAGCATGTCAAGAGCATCCTACCCGGAGAAGGGAAGGTCCAGTTCAACCATGGGTTTGTGTCACTGGTATTGGAACATCTGGACGCCAAGGTTCGTGTAGCCAAGAGCAAGAGGGAACGCATCCCACCCTCTACCTTGACTCTCTTCAAACCGGTGCTCCTACCTCCTCGCTCGGAGACCAAGGTTCAAGTAACGACCCGGATTGCAGGTCAATGCCTGATCTACGGACGTAAGGAATTTCTGGCAAAACACCGGTTCTACTTGGCCCACGGACATCACAAGAAGGTAGAAAGGCACACCCCGTTCTCGGTGCTAATCGTCAACGTGAGCCGGAAGCCAGTAACCCTCGCCAAGGGCACCTGAGTTGGTACAGCAGAGCCTTACCGGGGATCCGCCCGTGCTATGAGCAAGGAAGACCTCCTGAACCTGCAACAAGAACTGGCATCCAACTTGACGGCCTTAGACGTACCTCCGAAGCAAGAGCAGGCTGGCAGCGCTACTCCGAAACCCGAACAAGTACCACCCGGGATGCCGAAGGTCAAGCAAGAAAATGTCCCTCCCGACTTGAAGGAGGCACTGGAGAAGCTTCTCCAGGAATATCGGCACCTGTGGTCGGGAGAGCTGGGCAAGATGGACGCCACTCTACACCGGATTCAACTCAAGCCGGAAGCTAAACCAGTGCACATGCAACCATATCGGGCTGGACCTCATCGCCGGGATGAGATTGAGAAGCAGGTTAACAAGATGCTCAAGATGGGATGTTATCGAGCCGTCTGATGGCGAGTGGCTTTCCCGGTGGTAGTCGTCCCGAAAACCGGCGGTCACTTCCGTTTCTGCGTTGACTACCGGCGCCTGAACGAGATGACAGTCAAGGACGTATACCCGATACCCCGGATGGATGATTGCCTCGACTTTCTGGTGATGCCACCCTCTTCTCGACGCTGGATTGTAATGCCGGTTCCTGGCAGATCCCTCTCGCTGACGAGGACAAGGACAAGACCACCTTCACGTGCCACCTGGGACTATTCCGGTGCAAGCGTCTTCCTTTTGGTCTCACAATGCTCCGGCCACCTTCCAAAAGCCCATCGACATCATCCTGTCCGGGCTAGGGTGGAGAACATGTTTGGTCTACCTGGACGACATTATGGTTTTCTCCAAGACCCCAGCGGAACACCTGGAGAACCTTCGGGAGGTCCTGGCCTCCTGTCCAAGGCTGGAGTTACCCTCAAAGGCCGAGAAGTGCCACCTGTTTGAGACTGAGGTGGAGTATCTGGGGCATGTGCTGAGTCCGGGG
>CM020618.1:32988029-33008500 GCA_009829735.1 Pyropia yezoensis
TAAGCAGCTGTGGCGTTACACTCAGCAGCAACCGCATGCGCATGTCCCTCGCAAGAATATCGTGTTTGAGGAGTACCTTGCCTGGTCGAAAAAAAAATCATGAGCTGCTCTGGTTATTGACTTGCCTTGACTTGAGGGAGTTGTCAAGTGTGAATTCTGGCTCGGATTGTCGGTGCGGCCTGCGCGGCGGCCCCGTGCACGGCTGGGGGGGGTGCCGCTGCTTTCAAGGGCCCCCGCGCCCAGCTGCAGCGCGCCCCCTCGCCACTGCCCTGGTGACACCGCCGTTGCCCATCCCCTGCCGAGCTGGCGGCGGCAGGGTGGGGGGGGTAGCCGCCCGGACGCTGGTGGCGGCTGACCAGCCCATCGTCGCCGTGCCACTCACGCCGCCGGGGTGGCGGTCGTTTGCCGGAGGCGGCCGCCGCGCTAGCCGCGATGGCGGCGGCAGCGGCCACGGCGGCGGATGGCGGCGACCGCGGCGGCGGCGGCACCACGACGGTCAGCGGGGGCGGGGGCACTCGCCGCCGCTCTTGCCCCTCTCCACCACCCCCACCTCCGATGGTGGCGGCCGTGGCCGTAAGCCTCATGGGCGTGCTCAAGGGGGTTCGGGCGACGGCGGCGACGGCGGCGGCACGCTGGATACGGCTACCAGCAAAGCCGGTACTGGCGGTGCTCCTGACGGACCCGTCCCCGGTGGAGGCGGGGGGGTCTGAAAGAAAAAAGTCGTTAGGGCAAGGCAGCGAATGGTCAACGTGGAGGTGGAGGCGGTGGCGGCGGTCGGAAGGGGGGGGGGGGGGGCGGGGGAGGCCGTAGCGGCCCTCAGCGCCGACACACCCCGCAAGAGCAACATGCATGGGCTGTTCACCCTCCGAGAGTCCCGCCACCTATGGGGGCGCCGCCCCGCGAGCTGGGGGCCTGGCGCGACGCGCGGCCGACCCCGCAACGCGTCCTGAGGGCGCGCGCTTGGCGCATGTCTGCATGTCCTGTACATATGTCACTGTACCGTACTGCACATACCTACATACCTACCCTCTGCCAAGCCGCAGCCCCCAGCCGCCCCTCCCGCCGCTCATCGGCCACCGCCACCCCGCCCTCGCCATCCGTTAGGGGCCCGCACCGCCGGGTGCGGGCGTCCGCAGCCCCCGCCGGCAGGGGCGGCGGCGACAGCAGTGTCGGCGGCATGGGCGGCGGCGGCGACTGTGGCAGGCCGCCGCTGCCGCCGCCGACGCTGCTGTCGCCGCCGCCCGCGTCGGCCGCCCCCCCCGACACCATGCTCATGGTGATTTCCGACAGCGGGCCATAGGTGGGGGGCCCGCCCCGCACGGCCTGTGGCGGAGGACCGCCGCCGCCGCCGCCACCCTTTTCCTTTGCACTCCACTCGGGGTGTGGCTGGCGAGCCGCGCCGGCGGGACGCCCCGCCGTTGGGGGCTCGGGGGTGTAGAGCGCGTCAACGGCGGCAAGGATGTTCTCCTCCATCGCCACCTCGGCTTCAGCTGCGGCCAGAGACCACGGCGACGGCGCACCGCCGCCGCCGCCGTCGACGCCGCCGCCGCCGCCGCTGCTGCTGGTATCGGGATGGGCGGCCCAGCCTTCCCACGCGGGCGCATTGTCCAGCGTCGCCACCCCGCGGGCCGCGGCGCCGCCCGCACTCGCCTCGCGGCCGTCACGGGGGCCACTGCGAAACGGGCGGGCAAGGGCGGCAACGACACTGCAGAAGCCGCCGCCGCCGCCACCGCCGCCGCCACCGCCACCGCCGCCCGCCACCGCCGCTGCCCGCTGCCACTGCCGCTGCCACTGCCGCCGCTGCTGCCGTAGCCGCAGGCGCCCCGCCCCGGCGCCGACGCGGGCCCGTCGGGCGCTCGCCCCCCCCCGGCCGGCGGCCCGCAGCAGCACGGCGGCTGGCAATGGTGCGGGCACCAGCGGCGGCGGCCGCCACCATCACCACCACCCCCGCGACGGCCACGCCGACAATGGCGCCCGTGGACAGCCCCCCCCCCTCCTCCCCCCCGCCGTAGTCATTGCCGCCAGCAGCGCCGCCCGCATCGGCGGCGGCCGACGCGGGCGGGGGGACCGCGGCGGCGCGGCAGGCGCGGCCGCGGCGGCCACGCACGGCGCGGTCGGCAGCGTCGGGGAACGGAGGGCCACCCAGGTGGCGCCCCCCGGCGGGGCCCCCCCCGGCGTCGTGCCCGCTGCCTCGGGGAGCGCCACGTGCGCGGAGCCGGTGGGGCTGACGCGCGAAAGGCGGCGGCCACCGCCGCCGACACGTCGGCGGCGGGCGGCCCAGTCGGGGGTGGCGGTGGCGTTGGCGGCGGCGGCGGCGGCGGCATCCGCCGGCCCCTCCCCCCCCCCCAGGCGGTCGCCCACGCGCGTGACACGCGCGCGGCGGTCCAGGTGGCGGCCGACGACACGATGGGATTGCTGGCGGCGGCGGCTGCCACGGGGTCGGTCCACGTCAGCCGCACCGCCGCGGCGGGGGTGTCGGGGTTAACGTCCCGGTGGCCAGTGAGGCCAAGCCGCCCGCCCGGCGGGATGGCAAGCGTCACCACGTGGTTGGGCGCCTCCCCGACGGGCGGCTCGTACTGCAGCGCGCCATCCTGTGGGAGGTGGGATGGGGTGGGAGAGAAAAACGGCAAGGCAGCAGGAGGGCCGAGGTAGGGAAGCGGGCGGTGGCGGAGGCGGAGCGCCGGCCAAGCCATGGCTCGGGGTCGTCAGTCGACAGCGCCGCTGCTACGACGGCGCGCCCAGTCTACCTCCCGCCGCCCCACTCTTGGGCAGACCGGGATTCTCAGCCGGCAATCCCCGCCCCACTCACCAACACTCTCCCCCAACACGTGCAGCTTCCCCCCCCCCCCCCCGCCCCCTGTATACCACCTCCATCTCCCCCCTTCCTCTTCCACGCGGCACGCACCACAAATACGCGGAGGGAGGTGTAGAAAAACTGGATCTCCACCGTCGCGTTGCACGCCGCCGCGGCCGCCGCCCGCGGCGCTGCCGCCACCACCGCCGCCGCCGCTGCCGCCGCTGTCGTCAATGCAACTCGTGCGGCCGCGGGACGCGCATGCACCCGCCGGCAACGCCGGGAGCACCCCAGCGAGCGGGGTGGGAGGTGGTCGCTGGGGAGCAGCGACAGGGGGCAAGCCCCTCTCGGGGAATGGGCGGTGGTGGTGGTGGTGGCGGTGACGGTGGCGGCGGAGGTGCCGGTGGTGGGCGCGCCCGTCCCCATCGTGGGTGACCTCATGGTGCTCCGGGGGGGGGGGGGGGGCAAAGAGCGGACGGGCTGTCACAGAGACCAGCGGCCGCCGCCGGCGGGGTGACAGAAGGCTGCTATCAAGGGCAGCGCGACGAGGCAACTGCCGGCGCCGGGGGGGAGGGAAAGGGGGGTGCAGCGCAAAGCGTCAAGAGGTCTGGCAGCAGGGAACGGAAAGGGGCAAGCGGGAGGGGGCCCTTGCCGTGTCTCCCCGCGGTGGCCAGACAGAACACGCCGGGGCGGCGCAGGTGGAGCGGCGCGCTCATGGCGGCCACGGCAGGGGCTGTCTCGCGGTGGTGGCGACGGCCGCCCCAATCTCTGGGGGCGGGAGGAAGGGGCAGGGGCGGCCGCACCCGCACCGAGCGGGCGCGGTGGCCGCGTCGTCTTCCTCACCCCCCCTCGGCCCCCCCCCCCACGCATGCGCCCACGTCCGCCAGTGGCCCCTCCCCGCCGGGTCGGCGGCGGTCACGCGGCGGCCGACGCGGCCGACGCGGGAGCAGCAGGGGGCCGGGGCGGGGTGTGTGGAGAGAGCGTGGCGTGCTACGGCGCGACACCGCCCCCGCGCTCTCCCCTGCTCTCCCCCTCCGCTCCCCCCCCATATCCTCCGCCTCTTTCCCTGCCACCAGCACCGCCACCCCCCCTTCCTCCCCACCCTCCCCCCCCCCCCCCAACCCCGCAGCATCCCGAGGGGCTGACCGGCCACCGCCGCCCTTTTGCCAACGGTGCAGCCGTCGGATGAACGGGGGCAGGGCACCGGCGGTGGGGGTGCACACGTCAGGGTGGCGGTGGCGGTGGTGGGGGCGGCCGGCTGCACAGGCGCTGCACTCCCCCCCCCCCCCCCGCACGGCCCCCTGCTGGTAGGGCCACCGCCGGCCTCGAGGGACGGCCTGCAGCGACGGGCAGCCAGCGCACGGGGTGCACGCGGTGGCCGCGCGCGCGTGATCCCGCTGCAGAGCTCTGCTACCGAGATAGACCTTCTAGCCATAGTAGAGGTGGGAAGGAGGGGCACGTGACGAGGGGGAGGCACGATGTTGGGTGGGGACAGAGCACCGGAGGGGGGGGGATAGCTAGAAGGGGAGGACGTCCCCCGCCGTCGGCCACCTGCCGCAAAGGCTGACGAGGCGACGCTGCCGACGGGGCGTCGCGGAGCCGGCCGCCACCGCCAGCGACGACGCCGCCGACGCGGCCCGCCACGTCGACTTGGCTGGAGGGGTCCGTCGCGGCTGCCCGAGCTGCTCTCTCGTGGGCCACCCGATCGTGGGATGAAAGCTACGGGGGGGGGAGATTTCAGAGCCCCGCAATCCCAAGCCCTTGATAGCAACGAATGTATTTGTTGTATAGTTGTCTGACTTGTCTGTATTTGATGGGCGGCTGAGGACAGCCTGCTCACGCGACACATTTGCCAGGTGTTGATTGGGCAGGGTGTCGCACAATGAACGAGATGATGGTCTTAGCGGCACCCCATTGGCCGATGTGTACACAGGGCTGTTGGGAGATAAGGCCTGTGACGCCACACGCACCGCATCCCCCCGCACCAACATGTGACAGTTTGCCTCTGGTTATTCTTGCCGCCGTCGGCTCGGCGCCCGCGTGCGCGTGCGCGCGCCCTCGGCGCGACGGCGGGCGCACGTCGCCGCCTCGAAAGTGGTGTCAAGTGCTGTCACCTATTTTGAGGCGACGACGACCGGCGGGTCGTCCCGCGAGCTCTTTGCAGCCCCCCCCCCCCCCCCCAACAACGCAACGCGCCGATAAGCGATTGTTCCGGCCGCCCGTCGCCCCTACAGTGCCCAGCCAGGCCCCCCCCCCCGACAGGCATTGGCGGGGGAGTTGTGGGGGTGATGAGTCGGCGCGCCGCTGGTCGCAACGCGGCCTTGCCCTGCACGCGCGTGTGCGACGTCGCGTCTTCCTCCCCAGGCAGGGCAACACCGTTGCGGGGGGGGGTCTTGACCAGGGTCTTGACCAGGGGGGTTCCGGGGATACGCGGGCGGGCTGCTCTCTTCCCTCGCCCCGCCGCCGGCGGTTCTCCTTGCTCGTCGGCGTCTGCGCGTCTGTCCGCGACGGTGGCGGCGGAGGGGCGGGGGGGGTTGGGAGTTGGCGGTTGTCGCTGCAGCTCGTGGGCGGCTCCAAGCGCAGCCCTGCATTGACGGCGCGGCCCCACCTGGTAAGGGAGGGCGCGTCCTTTCCCGCGGCTACCCGTCTTCCGACGACGCCCCCCCCCCCCCCCCCCCCTTGCTCCCTGCCCGTTCGCGCCAGACGCGTGCCGCCGCTGCGACCTGTGGCTGTCGACGGCGCGTCGGGCGGACCCCGCCCCCGCCCCCCCGCCCGTGCCCCCCCGTCCCCCTGCCGTCGTCACGTTGCCCCACTCCCTGCCAACGATGGCGCCTGTCCGGGTGCTCTTCTCCGATCTGGACGGCACGCTCGCGCACTATGAGAAGGACATGAAGGAGTATGCGTCCATTGTCGGGAGCCCGCCAAGGACGGGTCTGTTACCATTGAGTACAACCAGCTGGGGGTGCAGCGGGAGTGTGCGGTGCTGGGCTCCCTCTCCTCCTCCACCGCCTACATGAGCCACGAGACGACGCGGCTGGTGCAGCACCTCCGCGCGGCGGGGGTCTTGATTGTCATCATTACGGGCGCGCGATCGTCCACCTACCTTGGCCGCCGTGCGGCGCTGCCCGCAGCGGACTATGAGTTCTTTGAGAATGGGGGACGGATGCTCGCGTCAGGGGAGCTGGTGCCCGAGTGGACCGCCACCTTTGCCGACGAGGTGGGGCCCGTCAAGGCCACCATTGAGCCAGGCGATGACGCGGCGCCGCCGCCGTCTGACCGGACGGGTAAGCTGTGGGATCTGTACCGAGAGATGAAGGAGGCGGGCTGGAAGGTGGACGCCCGCGACTACTACACCTCCTTCCGGGTGGACGTGGCGGGCACCACCACACCCGGCCTGGATGACGCGGCGTTTGCCGGGTGGGATTTTCGCGGCCTGGCGTACAGCTTCAACCTGGGTAAGGCCGACATCTACCCGTCGACGAGCGGAAAGGCGGCCGCCGCCAAAGAGGTCCTCCGTCGCCACGGCCTGCGGTCTGCCCACGCGGTGGCGATGTTTGACGACCACAACGACCTGGAGCTGGGGGAGCTGGCCTCCCGCTCCTTCTTACCGGGTGTCACCCACGACAGCGTCCTCGACGCGCTGCACCGGCACGACAACTGGGAGATGACCAACAGTCGCGGTGTGCTGGGCACGGAGGAGGCGCTCGCGGCGGTGATGCGGCTCGTCGCCGCGGGGGATGCGGTGGAGGAGCCGCCGCCGGTGGATGATGCGGGGGCGGGTGCGCCAAGGAGCGCAGACGGAGAAGCGGAGGAGGACGTGCCGGTGAGCGCCGCCGTTGCCTCCTCGATTGAGATATCTAGGGAACAGTAAAGCCGCCGGCGCAAGCGCGACTGGCGTTGATGATCCGCGGTCTGGGTAGTTGCTGCGTCTGGGGATGGCAGGGTGGGTGGGTGCGGAGGGGGGGGGGGGCTGTCGGCCCGACCCGCAGTGAGGTGCCACGGGAGGTGTGGCGCTGCGGCCATGCTGTCTGGCGCCTGGTGTGTCTGACGGGCTGGCGTGGTGTAGGTCCAGGCCGGAGGGCGCCCCAGGGTGCGGTGGGAGGGAGACAAGTGCTGTGGGTTGTTGGCGGCGGCATAGAATATTCCGCCTGCGTACGCCCCTTAACGGGGTGGCCGCCCCCTTTGCGTCTGGTCCCAGTCGCTTTACGACCCGCCGTGGCCGCTGCGCCATGCCCACCATGACGTGCGTGGAGCGACGGCTCACCACCGCGGTCGCAGCACCGTCTTCACAGCGCGTCCACGAGGGGGGCGTCCCAGTCACCACAGGCAGGCAGCCGCAACCAGCTTCATCCCCCACTTCTACTCCCCCCCACCGTCACACGCTGGACGGGTAAAAGCCGTCCCACTCGGGCCCGTCGCCTGCGAGGAGCCCTCCCCCCGCCGGGGCGTAGAGCCCCCCACTCCCCCCCGTCCCCGTCTCCACCCCCCCCACCCGTACTTGCCGGAGCGGCAGCACCTCCCCCTCCTCCCACACACACACCACACATGCACAAAGCGTCTTTGTACACGCCGACAGGACGGTCGGACCGCAGTCACAGCAGCCAGCCACCCACCGGCGGGCGGCGTCGCGGGTGAGTGGGAACAGTGCCACCGACGGCAGCCCACACGCGGCGCGGACGTCGGGGATGCCCCCGCGGCGGCGGCGCCCGGCGGCGGCGGCAGAGGCGGCGTCGCCGGCGGCGGGGCGGGTGCACACGGCCCAACCGTGGTGGGTCTCGAGGAGCTCCAGGCCGACGGCGGCCAGGTCGGGCGCCCGCGCGAGCACGCGGGGCAGGTGCGCCGCGGGGAGGGCCACGTCCAGCACCTCTTGGTGGCGGCCCAGACGACCAATGAGGGGCGGGGGGGACGACCCGGCGGCGGCCACGTCTGTGGCGGCAGCGGCAGCAGAGGACGCGGCGTCGGCGGCGGCGGTGGCGGCGGCGGCGGCAGCGGCGGCCGACGGCGACGCCACCGACGGGGGCTCGGGCGGCAACAAGGATGCGCCCGGCAGGAGCCAGTGGGTGACGTTGGCAGCGTTCAGCTGGGCGGCCACCTCTGCCACCACCTCGCCCAGAGTGCGGAACGGGTCTGCGGGGAGGACGTCCTTGTCAGCCCGCAGCAGCGCGTGCACCGGCGCGGCGGCGCGGCCGGTGCCGGCGCCGGTGCCGGTGGCGACCGGGGGGACGGGCGGTGGCAGCCACCCGCTGCCACCCCCCCCGGCCGCCACAATGTGCAGTACAACGGCGGCAAGGGTGGCCAGCACCGCCCGCGGTGCGAGGTAGGTGACGTGGACGAGTGCCGTCCAGGCGGCGGTGTCTTCCAGCCGCTTGGGGGAGGGCATGGCGGGCGGGGAGGAGGGCATTGCCAGCGCGGGAGGGGGAGGCGAGGGCGGGGACAGTGCTTCCCGCTCCCACGTGTTAATTTCCATTGAATAGATATCGACTCGAACAGCGGTCGGTGGCATCATTTGAAGCCTAAACTTTGGTGGCTAAAGTTCGATACCAACTTTAACACTCCAGAACCGACGTGCACCCAGCTCTTCAACGCGAGCAAAGGGTGCACACAAGAGCAGAGAGTAGCGTAGAATACGTATGTACTGTACGAAGGCACGCTGTGAAGAGGCTTCTCGGTCGTCTGCCACCGGCGAATATTGCTCACTAAACAGCCGCGCTCGTTGTGATGCTGCTTGTAAATACATACAGATACAAATACGAGACGAAGCGCTTCGACGGTGCGAAAATCCCCTTATCAAGGCGGAGCTGGAGGGGAGACGAGCGATGACCAGGCTGTCGTCTCGCGCGCACCGCTCCCATGCGCAGCATGCAATCTCACAGAACGGGACGTCGTCAGCCCGTCAGAGCCCACCCGTCGCGCCAGCCACAGTGGCCCGCCGCGAGATGCAGCAGGGGCGGGGAAGGCCGTTTTGCGGCACGGTGGCGTTGACGACGCAGGCGGCGTAGGGGTGGTTTGGGCGGCACAAAAGAGGCCCAGACAGGCGCCGCTCACCGCCGACGGGTGGGTCCCACGGGGCGCCGCAGCACGCTGCTCAGTACCGAGCAGCGTCGTAGACGGAGGGGGGGGGGGCCGAAAAAAAAGTAGACCAGCGAAGCCACTAGCGGGGTGACGGGCGGCGCACGGAAAGCGTGGTGCCGCCGCGGCGCGTGGCAGACGGCTCGGGATGGGGCCACCGTGTGGGGCGGAGGGGGTGGTTGGCAGTGCCGCCGTCGGCCCTGCCGGTAAGGACCGCCGCGGCGGCGGTGCGCACACCCGCGGGAGGTACGTCGCGGCGCGTCTCGGGGGCGGGGGACTGGTGGCCATTGGCAGTGGCGGCGGCTGCGGCAGCGGCAGTGGCAGACGCGCCGGCTGGACGACGCGGGACTGCCGCACCACGGACGACGGGCAGAGGCACAGCGGGAGCCTTTGCGCGGCGGCGGGGCGACGGCCAAGACGTGCCGCGCATGGCCAAACGCGTACGTACCGTACGCGCCGCGCGCGGGCGCCGGTGCGAAGACCGGGGGGCCCCGTCGTCGTCCGCACCGCCCCCGACGACGGCCATGACAGCGCGGGTGTGGGAGCGCGGGCAGGGCCGGGGACGGCCTGGGCGCCCACTGCCGCGTGGGGCGGGCCAGGCCTGCACCGCGGCCGACCACCCCCGTACGGTGCGGGCAGCGTCCTTGGCAGGCGTGCCCGCGCGCTGCAAAGCGCACCGCCAGGGGAGGGTGGCCCGGGTGGGAGCTGAGCGGGGGGGAGGGGGGGGAGAACGCGCGTTGGGGAGCGGTGCACCCCCGGCGAGGAGGACCTCCGCGCTCGGCGGCACCTTCGGTGGGCGGGCGCTCGTCGGGCCGCGGCCCACGGGCGTCCACTGCCAGCAGCCTGTTCCCCCCCCCCCTCCCCCCATCGCCGCCCTTGCCGGCGGCGTCTGGTGACAGGGCGCGAGGAGTGGCGCGCAATGAGAGCCCGCAGTGGTAGACCCGGCGGGTTGTTGTGTGTCGCCGCAGCGGGCCTCGAGGGGGGAAGGTGGCGGCGGGGGGGGGGGGGGGGGGGACGCCGCGCCCGCACCGCGAGGGGAGGGGGGGAAGCACGCGGCAGGGGCGGTCGCCCCGCTGGCGACGCCACCCGCCGGCGGGCGGGCGGGACGGGGCGCCGCCGCCGCCCGGGTGGTCGCGGCGGCGGCGGCTGCCGCGCCGCTCGTCCGCAGAAAACCCCCCCACACCAGCGGGTGTTCTTGGGGCGTTGCTAGTGTCTATTCTACTGACCGCCTCATTTGAGGCGATTCGCCTCATTTGAGGCGGTTTTTGGGTGCCCTTTTTCAAGGTCTTCCGCTCGTCAGACGAGGATTCTGACGCCAGAAACGGACTCAGCGCAGTCTGTTTGTCCTTGGGGGAAACGGAGTGCGTCCAACGACGATGGACGGCCATCGGTTGGCGCCTTTTCTTCCGCGCCACGGAACGGTTCCTGGCGATGCAGCAACCGCCCGAACCGCGCCCCAGAGCGCTCAGAGACCGAAGTGCCCGACCTGTAGAGGCTCGGCTGATGGCGCGCGCGCGCTTCTCTTCGTTTGGACTGCCGCGCCGCGACCCGAGCCGCAAGCAGGTCCCAGCAGCGGCCGCGCATGCGCCCGTTCCATGCCTGGTTCCCGTCGTCCACCTCTGCACTGTCGCGCACCGGCCGACGACGCACCCGTCCCTGCACCGTCTCTCTTTTGTCTTGTGCCTGCCTTCGCGTGGGGTTCCCCCCCACCCCCCCCCCTGTTTAGCTCAATCTCTTTTTACTATGGACGAGCGGCCGACCGCTGGCGGGTCGACCACGTTGGCCCCCATGGCTGACTCTGCCGGTCCCTCTGCGCTTGCCCGGCCGGTTACCCCCTCCCCCGCTGCCACCGTGGCCCTCTCTTCAACCCCCTACCGCCCCCCCATGGCTGACTCTGCCGGTCCCTCTGCGCTTGCCCGGCCGGTTACCCCCTCCCCCGGTGCCACCGTTGCTCCCTCTGCAATCCCCCCCCGTCGTCGCCGACGTTCTCTGGGTCCTGGCAAGGACCCTCGCCTGGATGTGGGCGCGGAAGTGCACACCAAGGCTACCAACGTGACCAGCTTTGCCGAGTGTTCGCGCCTGTTTGGGTCCTTGGCATCCGAGAAGCTGCTGGGCGGGCGCGTGCAGGAGGTCGTGGCGGGCTTCCACAAGGAGGGTCGCCGCAAAACAAATCTACGGGTGCTGTGGACGGTGAAGACAAGCACTGTGGTCAAGACGCTGGCTTTGGGGACCGTCAAGGCTGGCCCCCCCCCCGCGCCCATCCATGGTCCAAGTCCCTCCGTCGTGAGGGGAGGCGCACGCGCGGCGCAGCAGTCTCAGTCGAGCATCTCTCTGCCGAGTGAGGCCACCGACCTCCCCCCTCTCCCGCCCTCAAGCACCACGGGCCCTCACCCCCCCCCCCCTCTCCCTCTGTGGCTCCGTCGAGTGCGTCCCCGGCGGTGTTAGCGGCGCCGGCGGCCGCCCCTGCCACGGCAACTGTTCATGGGGTGACCTGGACTGCGGGGTCGGTGTTGGAACCCATCGGTGGTCCCGTGGCGCGTCGCACTTGGTCGGTGCGGACCTTGTCTGGCGAGGTCATCATCGAGGACGGTGACTCGGTGGGTGACGGAAGGACGCGCTCTGCCTACGACTACTTCCTGGCCATGTTCCCCATGCCACAGCTCACGCGCATGGCCCGCCTGACCTCGTCCAAGTTGGAGGCGCAAGGCTCGCGGCCGACTACCAGGGGGGAGCTGCTCAAGTTTTTCGGTGTGATCATTGTGGGAGATTGGGCCGGAATTCGGTACCAATACTTTGGAGATTCGGGTCAAGTGGTCCTGACCAGAAGTCGAAATTCACCCGACCCACGATGGTGAAACTTCTGACTTCTGGACGGAAATTCGACTAGGACTTCCGACATACTAGAGCAGGGTAATGCTGCTGGTATTTGTTTCTTGGGATTTTTGCACGGGAGCCAGACGGATTTCTACGCTTTGAGTGCTTTGCATGTGGAGTGATATGATTGGTTTGTTTGAGGGTTCATTTTCTGAGTGTTTTGAGGGGTTGCGTGAGCGTGTGAGGAGGGTTGATAAGGAGGGACAGCAAGGCGGGGAGGGCCCACTTTGGCTGGCCAAGCAAGTAAACACCGTCTGGCTCCGACACATCTTGTTCGTGCCTTGGTGAGCTGACCCGTTCACCACACGCAAGTTCCGTGTTCGGCTGTTTGGAGGTGCTTGCTTCCGGTGTCCCAAGTTGGGATATCGGCAATACTCCTCTTCCTTCCCTGACTCGGGGTTGGTGGTTGGGAGTACTGCTACAGTTGGTGGATCAGCGGGGGAGAGGATATCGACTTTGGTACCTCCCTTGACCGGAGACGGGACCAAGTTGGCCCCTCTCCCCCTTCGGCACCGAGACTTCCGGTGACACGATCGACTCGCCTACGTTCCGAGCGTTCGCTGGGTGACGAGGTTGGCCACCGTGAGTCTTGGTGGGAGACCCGGAGTTTCGGGAAACCTCACCGCCTTCCTTGAGGTAGGTGGATGGGTGGAACGTGCTCTAGGAACTCCCTAGCTGACGATCCCCGACTCTGGACACCGTTTGGTATTTTTGGTTGACTCCACGTGACTCTTGTGGAGATGGCTGGTGAGGGAGACCCCCCCATTGCGCCGAGTGTACCTGGGGAGGGGGAGCGTAGTCCTTGTGGTATAAAACTCGATCCTCTCAGACACGTGTCAATATCCCTCGGGGGAAAGGGACAGGTAACACAGAAAGGGGAACTACGAGAATGGTATGCCTGTTGCCTCACGTGCCTGCTCGCAGAGCAAACAGAGACGCACGGTAGTGCACACGGGGAAGAGGAAAGCAAACGCGCAGTTGTCTTTTTCCTGAGGGCGCGGGCCAAGGGCGCCTCGCTGTCCCTCTTAACGTGCATCTGGGGGAGCCTCGGCACGTTGGCCAGGTAGCCCCCCCATAACCCCGAGTGGCCCCGACCCGAGTCTAACCTCGTCAGGTCGGGGGCCACTATCACTACTAATTCTATTCCCACTCACTAATCTCACACTCAAATTCTCTCAAATCAAGTCCCTCACAAGTATGCAAAAACCCATCAGAAATCCCTCTCTCACGTGTGGATAGCGTAGTCCACCGCATCCCAGTGCCGGGCACGGGCCACGGCCGCCAACCATCACCACACGGCGGGCGTGTTCTGGCACCTGGTGCCCTCTGGTTGTAGTCCCGGGTCGGCGCCAAGTCGGGGCCAGGGATGCTACATAGCTCCCTCCCTAGTCCGGCACGTCCTTGGGCCGAACCAGGTGCCACCGTGCACAGCCTCGAGCACGTCCACACCGGTGCCGAGGTCGAGCGTCTTCACCCCGGTTACGACCACCTGCTCCGATTCTGCCCACCCCATTCTCCTTCACCTTGGCCCTCTCGTTCCCCCGGAGTCTGGACGTCATGTCCAGTTCCGAGATCCAAGCTGGGCCCGTGGTTCCGGCGGCGAGTGTTGCGGAGGAGAACTCGGGTAGTCGCGCCCCTCTCCTGCCTCCGGTTCCTCGGGTGTCGATGTCGGCGCCGGTCGCCACGGCGGGGACGGATCGGGTTCCCCCGGCTTCTGTGATGCACCCGGTCGAGACCCCCCCGGTGGGTCTCCCGGAGATGCTTCTTGGGCAGGACCCTCTGGCGGCCCGGCGTTACTCCACGGTGGTCGGCAACGCCGGCGCGGCCCAGTGCCAGCAGGATTGCTTGGACCTCTGGCGCAAGGAACTCCAGCGCGGGGTCTTGACAGAGATGGATGAGGCTCGTCTTCACACGGCGGACCAGATGCGCCTGGCACAAGACCGCTCCCAGAGCTTCTCGGGTTCCTCTTGGGTTGCTCGTCTGGAGGATCTCCCCTTCGCGCTGGTGCTGGATCTACCCTTGACCGAACGTCGCGTGTCCGCGTCCGTTCTCCGGTGGCCGGAGGAGGAAGGGTACGTCCACCGGGCGCTCAAGGTCTGGGACGAGGCGCTCAAGGGGTCGGGGAGCCTGAACTGCGACCCCCGTCCGAGCATGGTCGCTCTGGAGCCGCCTTTCCTGACCCGGAAGTACTCCAAGTTGTCACCGGCACGGGAGCAAGGCGAGCGATGCGGCCGTCAGCGTGACTTCCTCGTGAGCTGCAACCATCAGGAGTTCTGGAAGCTGGATAAGGCTAACCGGGCGGCGTACTACCCCAAGGTCATCCCGCAGCAGCAGGAAGTCGAGATCCCGGTCGGGTTTGCTCCTTCCAGCATCCCCTTCACCTGGTACTTCTTGGACGCCTTGACTCAGGCGTCGATCAAGGGCTTCTTCCACTCGATCCCGTACATGATGTACACGTCCGAGATGACAGTCTTGGCGGCCAACCACTGGCTTCACGAGGTCTTGGTGTCCAACCGGCTTTGGTTTCTCCCTGACCTCCTGATGGTCTGGATTGTCGACAAGTTGACCGTCGACTTCCTGTGCAGCCAGGACGAAGAGTACAAGGGGCTCTTCCGGGCGATGATTGACTTCCGGCGTCTGGTGCCGGTGCATGACCGGAACTTCTTGAATGCGATTGCCGACCAGAACCGCCCGCGTCGGGATGGCTTCGGTTGGGCGCAGGTGGTCTACCAGTCTTCTCCGGCCAAGGTGCAGCTGGCGACGCCGCTTCCGGCGTGGCCGCAGCTAGGTAGCTTTCCTGCCCCGGCTGCCCTTGATCTTCTGCCAGTTGGGCCGCCGGTGCAAGAGTCGGGATGGGCCGCGGCGGTCGGTCGGGCGTCTGCGGCGGCTCCGCTTCCTCCTGTTGCACCTGTCGCCCCGGTGGCCTCGCCTGAACCGTCGCCGGCGCGTTCACGCCCTGTTCCGGCTGTGCCGGCACTTCAAGCTCCTCCGGCACCGCGCCTGTTTGCGGCGAGTCTGGGGGTGACCGTGCGGTCGCCTACCACTCCGGCCGCTCCGCCTCGGACGCCTTCTTCCAACGCCGGCGGCGCTGTGCCTCCGCTGGAGTTGGGTACTCCGGTTTCGGGGGCCGTTGTGGACCGTCCGGTGGTGTCATCCTCGGGGCGGTTTGAGATTCCGGCGCCGACTCTGCGCCTTACCCGCTTCCGGGTGCCTGACTGGTACCTGATCCAAGGTGGTCCGACATGCGACCAGTACGACGTCGGTATGATTGAAGACGAGCTGGGTCGTCTTCCGGTGCAGGTTGAAGGCGTTGGGTCCTCCCTGGTGCTGGGCACTTACGCCAGCGTCTTGAACAACGTGGTTGACCGGGTGTTTGCTTGCGCGGACAGCGGCCAGATGTCGAACAGCCCGGTGGTTGGCGAACTTCTGGCGACCTTGACGCGGCATGGCTTGGCCCAGCAGTGGTCAGAAACCTTCACTGGCTTCCAGGGGCGCCGACGGGCATATCTGGATGAGCGGGAGCCCCCGGCAACTACCGGTACTACTCCGATGGCGTCATACCGGGATGCACCGCGTCCACCGCACTACGTCATCCCTTCTTCCTCCGGTTCCCGTCGTGCCGCGGAGGCAGCGCTGGAGGACACTCCCGCCGCTCAGCGTCCGCGCCGGGAGTAGTAGTTGGAGGCAAGGAGGGTGAGGGTCTTGGGAGAAGCGAGGAGGGAAGAGGCGGAGAGAAGGGTTGCCCGAGCGGGTGCTTGTTTTCCTTGATTGTTCCATGCTTGTATTGCGTGTTCTCCTTGATATACCCGTTCCCTTCTTCTCAATCCTCTTGTTCCGCATCCGTTGCGGATGAACTCGGCTCGTCCCGAGGGTCTTGGTTGGCCCCATCCTCTTGGTCCTCCTCCGAGTCCGACTCCAGAATCTTGCCGGCTCTGGCCACTGGAGTGCCCTCTATCCCGTTCCGTCGCGTGTAGGCACAGACATCCGCGATGGGTAGCCGGTTTGAGGGTTCCCAGGTATCATCTGCCGGGTTAAAACCGAACCAGCGTACTCGCAGGTACAGGCGTCCGTCTCTCCAGGCATGGTCCACAAACTTGACGTAGACATATTCCCGACCTTCTTCTTGGGATAGCCAGGGTACTGCGGCCCGCTTGCGCCGGGTCAAGTCCCGTTGGCTTGGCGGTGGAGCTCGGGTGACATGGTCGCTGCTCACGCGGTACGGGGAGCCATCCACGTCTAGAAGAAAGGTCCAACCGTCCGTATTCAGGATCTCATAAGGTTCATCCGTCTTCGAGTCCAGCTTCCCCCGGGTCTTGCTATGGTTGTCCACAAAAACCCAGTCGCCACCACCCAGTTCCTTGTTCTTTTCCCGAACGCCCTTGTCATAGCCCCGCTTGTATCGCTCCTGGGTCTTCGAGATTGACTCCTTGACTCTTGGGAGCAGGAGCTTCAGTTGTTCCAGGAACTCATCCTTTGCCTTGGGACCTGACTTCAGTGCAGGCTGGAGACCGTCTGGTATTCTTTCCAGGGAGAAGTTGGTCAGCCGCCTTGGGGTGACAAAGTCGAGTGGAGCGACCCCCGTTGTCCTGTGAACTCGGGAGTTGTAGGCTAGAGTGAGGACAGCCAGGAGCTCGTCCCAGTCTTCTTGGTGCTCCTCCACGTAGTGCCGTAGCATGTCTACTAGGGTCCGGTTGAATCGTTCCACCTGGCCGTTCGTTTGAGGGTGGTACGTCGTAGTGTACAAGTTCTTGATGCCCATCAGGTCACAGACTCCTTGGAAGAACAGGGATGCAAACTGGGGACCGTTGTCGGTTAAGACGGAGTCTGGAGGGCCGTAGGCAGCTATCCAGTACTCGCAGAAGGCTGACGTGACATCCAGAGCCGTGATGGTCCTCAGCGGGATTGCTCGAGTGAACTTGGAGAACCGGTCACATATGATGAGCAGGTATATGTTGCCACTGGACGTTTCAGGTAGGGGCCCCAGGATGTCCATGCTTAAGCTTGCAAAGGGCTCCGCCGCAGGGAATAGGCGTAGCTTAGAAGTCTTCTTCCTCTGGGACAACCAGTTCCTTGCACACGAAACACAAGCCTCCAGGTACTTATGGACGTCACTGGCCATGGTTTCCCAGTAATAGTGTCGTCTCATGGAAGCATACATCCGATTGATACCAGGATGTCCGGCCTGGGGAGACGAGTGCTCCAGGCGTAGGATGTCAGCTTGTAGGCCCCGGGGTACGTAGACTTGAGTGGCCCCATCGAAGGGTGACACCCGTACTAGGAGTCCGTCCGTAGACTCGGAGAAACGACTGCTCCGGTTCAGGTCCATTTGGTGGCGAAGCTCCAAGCATTGAGGATTGTCAGTTGTGCCTCCAGCATCCGGTGAATGGTCACCGGTTGATGAGCTTCAGGTGTCTCATACAGGGGAGCGTGCCAGCCACGTCCGACATTCGGGAGGATGAAGCAAGGTATTTCCTCCGGGATAGGACCGGTATCGGCTGCAGGAGTCTCCAGCCGGGACATGGTGTCGGCGCAGTGGTGCTCCCTCCCTGCTCTGGTGCACACCTTGTACTTGAACTCCGAAAGGCGTAGGCGCCACCGGGCGACCCTTCCTTGACTGCTGTCCATACATAGCAGCCACCTTAGGCTGGCGTGGTCCGTCCGGATGAGGAACTCTTGTCCTTCAAGATATGGCCGTAACAGGAAGCAAGCCCAGACGACTGCCAAGCACTCGCGCTCGGTCGTGGAATAGTTCTTCTCAGCTGGAGTCAAGACGCGACTGTAGTAGCCCATCGGGAGAAAGTGCCCATCAGGTTGCTGCTGGAGTAGTGAGCACCCCACCTGGACGCCACAGGCATCCGTCTCCAGAACAAACTGGCCCTCCCGCTTGGGTAACGCCAGTACTGGAGTGGTGGTCAGGCGCTTCTTGAGCTCTTCGAAGGCCGCGGTCTGCTTCTCGTCGAACACCGGGAGTTGTGCGGGAAGCTTCTTGCTGGTCAGCTTGGTCAGTGGCCGGGCAATCAGAGCATAGTCCCGTACGAACCGGCGATAGACGTTGCACATACCCAGGAAGCTCTTGAGTTCCGTCTGGGTTTTGGGTTGCCGTGCATGCCGGAGGGCCTTGATGTTCTTCTCATTGACTCGGAGCTCCCCCGGACTCAGCACATGCCCCAGATACTCCACCTCAGTCTCAAACAGGTGGCACTTCTCGGCCTTGAGGGTAACTCCAGCCTTGGACAGGAGGGCCAGGACCTCCCGAAGGTTCTCCAGGTGTTCCGCTGGGGTCTTGGAGAAAACCATAATGTCGTCCAGGTAGACCAAACATGTTCTCCACCCTAGCCCGGACAGGATGATGTCGATGGCTCTTTGGAAGGTGGCCGGAGCATTGGTGAGACCAAAAGGAAGACGCTTGCACCGGAATAGTCCCAGGTGGCACGTGAAGGTGGTCTTGTCCTTGTCCTCGTCAGCGAGAGGGATCTGCCAGGAACCGGCATTACAATCCAGCGTCGAGAAGAGGGTGGCATCACCAAGAAAGTCGAGGCAATCATCCATCCGGGGTATCGGGTATACGTCCTTGACTGTCATCTCGTTCAGGCGCCGGTAGTCAACGCAGAAACGGAAGTGACCGCCGGTTTTCGGGACGACTACCACCGGGAAAGCCCACTCGCCATCAGACGGCTCGATAACATCCATCTTGAGCATCTTGTTAACCTGCTTCTCAATCTCATCCCGGCGATGAGGTCCAGCCCGATATGGTTGCATGTGCACTGGTTTAGCTTCCGGCTTGAGTTGAATCCGGTGTAGAGTGGCGTCCATCTTGCCCAGCTCTCCCGACCACAGGTGCCGATATTCCTGGAGAAGCTTCTCCAGTGCCTCCTTCAAGTCGGGAGGGACATTTTCTTGCTTGACCTTCGGCATCCCGGGTGGTACTTGTTCGGGTTTCGGAGTAGCGCTGCCAGCCTGCTCTTGCTTCGGAGGTACGTCTAAGGCCGTCAAGTTGGATGCCAGTTCTTGTTGCAGGTTCAGGAGGTCTTCCTTGCTCATAGCACGGGCGGATCCCCGGTAAGGCTCTGCTGTACCAACTCAGGTGCCCTTGGCGAGGGTTACTGGCTTCCGGCTCACGTTGACGATTAGCACCGAGAACGGGGTGTGCCTTTCTACCTTCTTGTGATGTCCGTGGGCCAAGTAGAACCGGTGTTTTGCCAGAAATTCCTTACGTCCGTAGATCAGGCATTGACCTGCAATCCGGGTCGTTACTTGAACCTTGGTCTCCGAGCGAGGAGGTAGGAGCACCGGTTTGAAGAGAGTCAAGGTAGAGGGTGGGATGCGTTCCCTCTTGCTCTTGGCTACACGAACCTTGGCGTCCAGATGTTCCAATACCAGTGACACAAACCCATGGTTGAACTGGACCTTCCCTTCTCCGGGTAGGATGCTCTTGACATGCTGCTTCTGGAAGTCCCAGCCTAGGATGAGGGGGACTGATAGGGTCTTGACTACTAGAAAGGGAAAAAGCATTGGTTCATTGTTGACATAGATGGCGACAGGAAGACGGCCAAGCGGTCGTAGGGTTTGACCCGAAGCGTCGACGATATGGGTCCGGGTAGGCGCTCTCCAGGCATGTCGACGCCAGCCCGGAGGTAACAGGTTCTCAGTGATGACGCTTGGTCCGGCTCCCGTGTCAACCACCGGCGTTACAGCTTGGGGGAGGCTATCCCCACATGCATACGAGCATTAATCTTGAGGTTTTCTTTACGCAGGACGAGCAATGTCCCCTTGAACAAACAGGGTGTCCAGGCGGCTACCGGTTGAGCAGGTAACTGCCGTCCTTTCTCCCGGTACGCAAGGGGAGAACGGGTAGAAGTACCCTGCCGTTGGAGATTCGGGGAAGACGCTTGGGGGAGAGCGCCTGCCCTACTCGTTTCCCGGGTCCGAGGAGTCCTTAGAGGTTTCGGTCTCCAGGTCGAAGGTCCGTAGGAGCTTCCCTTGCCAGAGCCTCCGTGATGCTCTGTAAGGTTGCCACTCGGATTGCATGTACCTGTGCCTTGTCCATCTTGGAGGGTGCCCGCCGGTCAGCCCAGTTGACCGCCTTTGCAAACACCAGTCCTTGACGCTTGAGTTTCTCCTGGAGGTCCTTGGGAATGGTCGGGCACTGGTAGGACATGTGATCCTCCTTCTGGCACAGCCAACAAGACCGGAACCGCTGGTTCTTGACTTGCTTGGGGGCGAACCAGGGATGGGTTGCTCCTTGGAAACGAAGCCGCCCCACTTGTCCCCTGACCCCATGGGTGAGGCCTCGCCAACTGCGAGTACCGGTCCAGGGCTATCACCTCCCTTATACTTGTCGGGTCCGGGTCGAACTCGCGACAACGGCTTGGGAGTTGATACCATGGGAGCTTGGAGGGCCCTGGCTTGCCCGGTACTTGCCCTGGGTGTAGGCCATCAACTGCTGGAAGGTATGTTCTTGATGTTTCTGGTTGTAGTTCTCCGCATCCACTTGAAGATATTCAGGAAGCCCTTCCGAGAAGATCATCTTGAGCCTGTCCTCAGGGTAAATGTTGCCACAAGCATCGCTCATCTCCGGACACGACGGGCGAACGCCTCGGGAGTCTCTTGTCTTTCCATGGCTGCCCGGTTCAGCTGCCGACTGCTTTACGCAGAAAGTCCGCGTCAGCGTAGTTGGACAGGAGCCAGTTGACCGCCTCCGGATAACTCGCGACGGTACGTCCGACAATGTGTC